>QCXZ01000064.1:54269371-54814731 GCA_025024175.1 Rhyzopertha dominica | reverse complement strand
TTCATATGTCCAGAATTATCTTTCCAGATTTCTGCATAATACAAAAGCTCCTATCACAAACTTCCATAACAAAACTACAACTGAATTTTCGAACGCCATTGCCTTCAAAATAATGCCAATAGCTAGAAACAAAAAAGCTTTTTGTTTCACAATAAACGATTGAAAACTGATTAAAGTTGAAAAAGAAAACTAACAAAAATGTCGTAATGTGTTAATCCACTGAGGTGAGGGCAAGCACTCGTGGGTACCATTCTGAGCACCCTGAACATTCATTAGACCCATACTAGCATTAAGTTGAGGGTGTAATTTCGGTCTTCGAGCTATTTGCTTAAAGTGAAGCTCTCCTTTTTCATTCCAATGGTAGAAGCTTTTTGTTAATGAAAAGGTGAACGATTTTAGCAAATTCTTCTGGTAAATTAGAACAGCTAAGGGCAGATGTGAAAAAAGTTTGGTGAGCCTTAAACTTCTTATCCTCAAGCACTTTAGCTGACGAAAGCCGAAAAACTTAACGTTAGCTCAGTGCGTCATGTTATGTTAAATTTCAATGACGTATGCGACAAGTATGGCAAAAGCAGTTTATAATTTGGCTAAAATCTTTCAAGCAACCAACCGAAGATGGACGAAATGAATTCACTGCAGAAAAGTTAACACTGCCTACTAGAAATCCCGCCGCGGGATAACATTTGCAATCCTAATCTCACGAACAAACAAGCAAAACCTATTCAACAACAATAAATTTGAGCATGGCTGCTGTCATCATTTACAGAGCGCACGACAATGCAGGCTGGCAAGAAAGCACATCGCCGCCCATTTTAATAACTATCGTTTTATTATTAATTCCCGTGAGTTTGTCCTTTCGTTTAAACGGCACTTCAAACGAGCATGATTCAAAGCTGACTGTGTTTGTTCACTTAATGTCTTTCCTTTATGCCTTGTTTGTCCTTCGGTCAGCCGGTTGACAAGCGACAGTCGCCTGACAATTTAAGAGATGAGAGGATAACGGAGACAAATTACTTTAAGCCGCTTATTTGTGGTTCCGAACGAGCCTGTACCGATCCACGCTCTGTACGCGCCGTACAATCCGGGCCCCTTTGTTCACCTTGGGTGGCGCACTGTTTTGCAATTCGAAATTGAAAAATTGAGACACACGCTCTTTTCGAATGAGTTTTAGATAAAGGACGATAAACAGGTATTCGAACGTTGGCTTATCGTTTTTTTTTTTTAATTGGAGGGTTTGACGTAAGTAATCGAACGACGTTGTAGCTAATTTTTTCTGCTTCTTACCAAGTTGCTAAAGACAAAAATGTGCTATTAGATGTGCGAGAAAAAGGACGGGACAGAGATGCCATAAAACATAGGTACCGAGCATCAAAGACAAGAGATGAGATGGACTTTTTTCGATTTTTTTTGCAGCACCTTTTGGATATTGAGTCCTGCTTGTTCTAAAACTACAGTATATAAAAAATTAGTTGATTTTGTGTTCTCTGTGATGTTTTATAAGCAAACTGCAAAAATCGCTATTGCGGTAAACCAGTAAAGTATACTAACCTTTATTTATCAAAACAAGTTGAAAATTAAGTCAAAGCTTTAAAAATTTGCCAAGGGGCTGTAGATATTATTGGCTCACATTATAATCTTCCGGCACATCACACATTAACTTGTTTTCAAATTTTCATATGCCCAATACTGACAGTGATAGTGACAGAGAAATTCTAAATACCTATTTGCTGTAAAATTATCTTCAAAAAAGTAAGTACCGATAATTCGCGTATACTTCATAAACCYGGTCAGGCTTATTTCGTGCCTAGTAGCATAGATCAATTTATCTATGCTAGTAGGGACAATTATAACGACTGACTATGCCGTTAAAAAAAGTTGTGTCACCAGAAAACAGAATGTTAAAAAAAAAATTATATGTAAATATAATAAGGTGTTTTGTTTTATTTTAATAATAATTTATAAGATGACCGTTGTTGCCCCATCGTCGGACTAGAAGAGTAAACTTTGTCATTTTTGGCCTTGAAATAACCCCTATTTTGAATTTTATGCTTTAAAAATAAGGACCCTCTGCTGATGAATGGAGATTATACAAGAAACGGGACAGAAAACATTTAAATTAAAAACTGTTTGCAAATGTTACTTTTTCAATTAATTTTGATTGATGTTGAATCAATTTGTTAATGTTCATTAATAAATACTTTATAACACCGTTACGTGCTTCATTTATCTAATTTGCTGTTAATTTTTAGATGCGCATCTTTTATGTTAGACATACAGACGCAAAAAATATCGTAGCGAAAGAAACTGGATATATAACATTCTACCACCGATTTTGTATCAAGTAAAGAACACATGTATATTTTCTGCTAGTCTAGTTGATCTTGTCAGGCCTACCTGCTCAGGGTAAATCGAAACACACGACCTGCGAGCCTACGAGAAATATCATTTATCTAAAAATGCAGTAAACAATGTAAAGAAAAGATACACAAATAAATAATGAAAAAAGAAACGTGTTGTAATAGAACAACGAGCTATTTAAATGCCGCTCCAAAAAAACTGGTATATGACGCTAACACACATGTGGTTACCAAAGCCTTGTTCATCGACATCAACAGGTTTAAACTTGTCGAAGGTCTTTGGTGTGTACTAACTAACACTAAGAAAAACAGAGCAACGCCAAAAAGTATACATTATAGAGTAAATCTCATGTGCAACAAGCTAATTGATGGAAAAGGAAACGGAGTTTGTGCTGGTAATCAATATTTGATACATAATTTGCATGCATTAATAACGATAAACGTTTACTTAAGAAGTATCTCATAAAATGCATGCAATATGAATAATTTTAAACTAACCAAGGTCAAAAGATTGATGGTCCTTCTACCCGGATTTACGTGTACGGCTACATAATGTGAAAATGTGTGTCCGTTCCGTTTACGTAGACGTATTAAAWTTATACAATTTATACAAATTAATAAAATACTGAAGGTAGATAAAACAGCGCTAATTTTAACAAAATGCAAAATAATAAGGCACGTATTGGTAATTAGTTACAAGTTTTGCAAAATGAAAACAAAAGCGCAAAGCTGACCACAAAGCAATGTGCTATTCAAATTGCAGGACGAATTAAAACATCTTGGGCCACTGAAAGCTATTTAGTAACATACTTAAATTATGCATAGCACAAAAACAAACGCGGAACTTCTGTTTCAGAGGCGAAGTGCCGTTTTGAACAGAATCTGATAAATGCGGGACGGATTCGCCACGGCGGGCGAGTGCATTTCGTCTCCGCGGCCCAAAAACTGGATTCTATGCTCTAATGCATAAACACGTACAGAGCTAATTAAAAATAAAATTAATTATCTTAAAAAACCGGCCACAAAATGCCTCAAAAGACGCAACCGAAGTGGATCGGAAGACACGCTCATTTAAAGGCGTCGACAAAAAGCGCTGCTGTGAAATGAAACAATTGAACCGTATAAACATCTCAAAAAATTATATGTTGCCGTTTATTATAGATGTCAAAGCTCCTACACAAAAGAACGGCAGGTTTCACGACTAAAAACCGATTCACTTACTAATCGAGAACGTGGGGAACTTGGCAATGCTCTGATTTTTTTCCGAAGGATCACAGTTTTCCGCCAAATCAAGCGAAACGTGAATTTCATGCGAGATATAATGAGGAATGCTCGACGGAATGTTTCTAGACAACAACAATTAAAAAAACCCGCTAACAAGCTTAAGGCTATAAACCGCGAAAAAGGTTCGGCGACTGAAGTCGCGGTTAGACAACATTGTAACTACATTTTGTACACAATGTAGCAAAATAAGACTTCAAAACGCTGCACAGTGGGCTAGAATTCTAAACCGCTGGCCAAAACCCAAAAAGTAGATACTTTTATCCCAAACTTTGATAAACTGAGGGTTTTTTGAAGTTACTGATTACAAAAATGAACCTAAAATTTGTGTTTTAGGCTGCAATCGGTTACCAATTCGCGAACTTGTCATAGTTGTTTGTATATGTTATGAATTTGTTACTATATCTTCTCCAAAGCGTTTGCCACTTAAGTCCATAATTACTTCCTGAAAATGACAACAAATTAATTACTTCAAAAACTCCGAAAATAATATTTCTGGATGTCTCTTATAGGTGTAGCGATTCAAACGTATCTACCTGATACACTACCAATAAATTTTGCCAACTCTATCAAAGTATAATGCTAGTAATGTTACATTACACTATTGTTTCGATWTAGCAGCAGCTTCCGCGCAAAAATAAAAGCCGTTAAAAGCTGATGTTTAATAATCGGAACTTCTTTTAAATCGACTTCACGCATATCAAATTGAAAACTATCAAATTTAAAGTTTCTGAACTGTTTACTGGTTATCTCTGTAGCTATCGGTATTTTAACAACACTAGCTAAAAATTTAGCTTGCAAAGCCGCAAATTCAATTGTACACCAATTTCTTGACAGCTTCACAGTTATCTGCAAAAACTTTTTTTCGACAATCGCAACATGATTTAATATATTTTACTTTCGGGAGCCTTTGATATACATTATCAACAGAGTTAAGGAAAACAGACTTACTTTAATATATTATTGTTATAGTAAACACAGATGCGTTAATGGAATCGCTATAGGTGAAAATTTTGACGTTACGTGAACTATTAATGTAAACACGATAATTGCCCTTAAACCTGATCTGTTTTCTTAACATGTGAAATAGACCCTCACAAGCCTTTTCTTTATAATTTCTTCGAATTACACGCATTCTGATGACTTATGGTAATTGCGATCGGCCCAATATGTTAATTATCCACCGGGTAATTGTCAAGTCCTTGAATACAAGCACTGGTTATACGGTTAAACATACTGTTCAGCTGAGAACTTGTTAATTGCCAAGGCATTTCAATGTGGTGGCGTCTGACATTTAGATCACAACTCCACCTGTTAGCATGTATCAGCTCAATGTTAGAGAGCAATCTAAACATCAACATAACATAATTATAATGTTTCTTCACATTTAGCACATATGAATAGTTATTTGCTACATGAGATGAGGCATACAATTAATTCTGAGGTGTAACAAAGTGCAAAGTAATTTAAACGTTTCTGAAGCCTAATAATTATAGCATTTAAACACTTCACAGTGATATTCGTTTCGATATAATACAATTATTTACTTTATAAAAAAAAGCCAAAGACAGGAACAGGCCTTTTTGACACATTCTAAACGGAACTGCAAAATCTTTTACCGGCAGAAATTTATCACGTTTCTGTATTTAATTACTTTCAACATAAATAACACTTACTGGGTCAGTTATACGTTGGTATTATATATACAATATGTGTAGATAAGTATGCCAACCAATATGTCCAGTGAAATAAAAGAGGGTGATATTCACAAACCTCCAAATGGTACTAAGGCTATTATGTAGCCCAAAAGGCACTTTATTGTATTTGAAGTGATCTGCGGGGTAGAAAACGATTTTCTTTATTTGTAGGTACTAAAAAAATGATATAGTTGTAGGAAAAGATCTATAAAACTCAATTATAAGAGCTATTTTTGAAGTGCGCAATGATTTATAGTCAAGGGGTTATTGGTGTTATACAGTAGTACCAAACACCCCAAAAGCTCGTCCCAAACACTTAAGATTAAGAAAAAATTTGTCGGACTCCTTGCACTTTTTCCGATTTAATAACTTGTTTCAAATATATGTACACAAGAAGGGGTAGTTGTTCGCACAAAAACGTACGAGTACGATTCAATTGTCCTGCACTTACAGCCTTATCATTGTATTTTTAACCGTATCGAAACGATATAGGGCCAATTCAAGGAAAAATTAAGGAGAAAAAACACTTGGGGAAAATTTAGCAATGAATCATTGACAATGGTTAGAGAAACATCCGATTTAATAACTGCGGATGCTTGGAAAATATCTGTACAGCACATAATAAGGATAGAAGATGAATGTCGGAAGAATATTGTTAAAGACTTAATTTAAAAATTATCTGCATAATTCGGTTCCTACAATTATACGTTTATGGCTTTTCCGTTTATTATAAAACCGACATCAAGATTGGTTTAGACTCTTAAGTACACTTGAATTTCTTTAAGGCCAGTTGATTACTAAGCAGCAGACAAGGGACATACTACCGCGTTCATCCATTATTACCAACAGCGTTAGCAAATAAGTGGCAGCAGTACTTGATCCATTTAAAACAATTTAAACTACTAAGCTGTTTTATAGCACCATTGCCGACGCTGAGGATTTTTATCTGCGTATTCGGCGTTCACACAAAAACGCCACTAGACAGATCTGTTTCTAGATAAAGTGTCCCGACTTTACCTCACAAGAATTCGTCGTTAAAAAAAGCGCAAACGCCGTGCATAATCGAGTTTTCTCACCCGTACAGCAGCGTTCAAGTGAAGGCCGTTGCGGAACGGATTCCCGCAGAAACACCCTTTAAATGCGTACACAGGTAGTGAGCAGCGGTCACTTGATTTATAAACAGTCAATTCCCATAGGCACACGGCATTCCTTCACGTGGCAAGTACCTGATAACGCGACACGTCCTTTCTAAGGACTTCTTTCTCGCTTCTGTGATTGATTCAAGGCACAGGAAGAGAGAAAAGACAAATGGCCATTGAATTGATTTCCAATTCTTCGGAGTGACGCAGCGGAAGAGGCGTCTGAGACGGTGGCAGCCCAACGTACCCTCAGAGTGTCGTAATACCTGACTGCGGTTAACGTAAATGATGTTTCGTTTCATACTTTGGTGGTCAGGTCAGCATATAGAAAAAAAATTTGTCTTATATAGTCTTCATATAAAAACTATTGCAGCATAGAAGATCACCTAATGTATAGACATACAGGGTTTCTATAAATAATACGTACAACGTGGGCGGCGTTGGTTTCTGAATTCTTTGTGCCGCCTTTTTGTAACTGCTGCCCAGCTACAATATACTGTCAATTCTCATATACTGTACTGAAGTTTGCGGATATAACTACGAAATTGATGGTTTTGTAAATATAAGGATCATGATTTTCCAACAATTTACGGTTCCATGTCGAAATCGACGTTTCGAGAACGTAGTAGAACATTCAGTGGGAGATTAAAATTTATAAGATCAAAATTATTATACAATTGCGGCAATATTATAAATAGGTAAATGTAATCAGTTTATCAGGAGCTGAAGATCGTATCCCTAGAAGGATATGAATCATTCATTTAAAACTCAAAAATTATAAAAATCTAGTTTAAACAGATTCCATCAGCTGAATGTAATTTTTATATACGGGGTACCAGATAAGTAGCATACTACAATTTAGAGTTTACAAATTAGTAACAAAGGTGACATATAGCAGAAATCTTTACAATCACGAAAAATAAACGCTCAGTGAAATTTACTCGTATAACAAAAGTTACACCAACGGTACCCTTTATTATTAATGCTGTAATTAATGTTGGCAGTGGGTGATCTTTTCTTCCTAAAAAGCCATGCTGACCCGGTGAAATAGCATTTTTTGCACGGTCGTGGATATTGCCAAAAATAATTGTTTCAAACGACTTGGCAAAGTTACAAAGTACTGAGATCGACTCATCTCATGTCCATTATATTACCCTTTCTGTGATTCGAGTAACGCTCTTTTCCAAACGTCAAGAAAAGTAGACATTTTAAGAAAAAGATTAGTTTATAATCGAGATAATTTGCCAGAACAATAGTTGATTAAATAAATACATCATGAGGTTGCAATTAATCTAGAACAAATTTGAATATTTGCAATACACATTTGCTACAAAATAACTTGCAATGTCGAAAAAGGAAATCTCACGGCAAAACTAAAGCAATAAGAAAAATTCATTGAACTCACACAGCAAAATTGTAAGGTAGGACATTTTGTTTTTAGACAGTATTTTTTAAGCAAGTCCGGTATAGAATACGACACGTCCTCCTTCAACTATACTATTTTAAACAGGATACCTCTTTTATGGTTTATGTTCAATTGTAACTCCATTCCAATATGCACTTGTCAAGGGGACTTTCTAAAGGGTGTCCTGACAATTTACTGGACAAAGCCGTTGAGCAGAGATTTGCTTTAAAATCAAATACAGTTGAACACGATGATGTAGAATGTTATAACGAAAACTATGATCTGTTTACTAAAATATGCTATGTACAAAGTTTCAATGAGCAAATTATGTATAGGTTAATTTATTAGATTGCAATTATGATCACAAATGTGGTACTATAGTTGCTTGTGTTACTGGATTGTTTATTCCTTATATTGAACTAAGTTTTATATTTCTGGGTTGAGTGGAATAGCGACGCTAGACTTCGTCCAATAGTTTGGTTAAATAAAGTTCTACTACTATTATTATTATTATATATCATACATTCCAGAGAAACAATGAAGCTTGAATAAAATGGTGTTATTTATGCATCGAATATGCAAAATAAACCTGCTGTTTAACATATTTGGAAGAGCAACGGTAATGATGCACAAAATTTCAGAAAATTAGGAAGCCCATCATCTCCAATTTATAGCGACGACCTGCATACACCTCTTACGACCAGCAGCATAATTCGACGAAGCAGAAACGCGCCGAGATTACTCGATAATGAAAATCACAAGTCCCAACAGTAACTCACTCGGGACGTGCAGCATAAAATGTCGATTTTATTGCACCTAATTCCCCGGACCACGGAATCCGCGCTGGATGAGCACCGGCGTTGCCCAAGATGGAAACTGGTATAATGAAAAGGGAACGTATTATAAGATCTAATCCGATCTAATTTATTCACAAACCGGATTCGACTTCCGAGTGAGATCTTCGGGCGATATAGGAGCTAACGACAGTATTAAATCGATCTAAGTGGACTGGTACACGCACTTAGAGCGGTGCTTAGGATGTATCAGAGCGCTTTGTCTTCCTAGTTAAACTAAATTAAAACTCGGACCATGAACGTATCGTTACGCTCGATGGTATATCAAAGATCTAGTTATACACGACTCCCCAGAGGTTTACTTGAGAGTACTTAAATTTGTAACTGATAACAGCTTCATAATATTCTGCAGGGAAGGAAAATGAATTGTGAAAGGTTTAGGTATACAACTAAAGCTATTTTCTTTTCGGTAAGTAATTACTATTACTATTCTGATTTTGACACGACTGAACGGTATTATTACAATTACGAGAGTCATGTCATATCAAACTGGCGATGGAGAAAAAAAATAAGTGCCGTCAAAATAAGATATAAAAGTCTATCATTGGGACATATAGAGTGTATATAGAGTGCGGGTAGTTCAAGTTTATGTGTAAAAAAATTCTCAAATCGGGGTAGTTTTATGCAATGAAACGCGTTACTGTAGCGGATTAATGCGCGTATATCAAAATTCAAACACTACGCGAAAAACTTGATGGAGTAAGCGTTTCAGAGCGTTGGACTAATGTTAAAGACGACCACAGAAGTTGGAGACCTTATACTGCTGCCGACAACACTTCTGCTGCTATTGTGGCTACAATAATGGAAGAAGGCCGCATGAATAAACAAGCAATGGCCAAATACAAAAAGACATATGTATTTGTCTTCTTTGCAGAAAATGTAAATGCATGATTCCAAAAGTGTAGACGAGATATGAAAGACAGCGGCGTAATCCTCTTGCACAACAACGCTTGATCGCATGAAGCAGTGTGGGTCAAAGGAGTTTTGAAGGGAATGACTCTGACACATCTTGCAATTTTAAATACTGTACAATATTCACTGGAAATTTTCTGTCATACTTTTCCCCGCCCCCTATTAAAAATTTGGTAATTTCTTCTTTAGCAAAAACGCTGGCCTTTTTAGGCTTATGTCCAATATATTTTTTTCTCTTGAGAATGATACCAGCGTAGAAATATCAAGAGCATCTTATAAGAAAATTCTTGCTTTTAACATACAATACCCAGCCCATAAACTGCCAAGGGTTTCTTTGCACAAAGTATACCAACAAGAATTTTTTAGTTACGCTCTTCCCATAATTCTCTTTAAACCACTTATACCCTATAATACGTCTTTTTATAAACTTCTTTAGATTTTTCAGAAATTACCGAAAAACCAAGGCGTCTTCAATATCCGAATTATTTTCGTTTTCTGATTCACACTAACGAGAAAATCCACTGCAGGTTCATGAAGCTCACGTGCAACGTCCTCAAAAGACATCATTGGTCAACGGATTACCTGACCTCACTAATCTTACAGCAGATAGGTATTTAGAATTTCTTAGAAATGATTTTGTACGTGTACTGGCTGCGATATTTCCGAATGAGCTGGACAATGATATTCCAAGAGAATTTATTTGGTTGCAGACGGTGTACTGGTAAATTTTAGAGTATCTGTAAGTTGCCCTTTGATGATGTTTTCTTAAAACATGGAACTTCGCAGGGGAACTGTAGAAAGACCACCCAGATCGTCAAATTTAACTCCTTTAGMTTTTTTCTCTGCGATCATTTAACAACTAGCATTTGCGTAGACCATCCGCATCATACAGTGGATGAATTACAAGTTCTTATTCGAGGTGGAACGCGAATGACATGAAAATGCATTGGTTTTCTACAGAACAATAATGATGTCATATATATATTTATCGTAGTAACAATCTGATCTGTTTAAATCGTCCCAAAATAAAGCTCTTTTTAAATCTTAAGTTACCCGTCTCAGGTTTCTTTATTAATTCTTGATAACAAATATTTTAATTTTTTGCGTTACTTTTTCAGCAATATATTTTAGACAAGAGGAAGAACTCATTACCAAATAAAAATGGAAGTCTACTTATTAAAGTATATCTGAATATGCATACACAGAAGCAAATCAATCTCTGGACCCTTGTCATTTGGTATCAAACGCAAAATTTTGGAAAACGATAGGATGGATAATCCAAATGGAAACTTAAAGAGAGCATCAAAATAAGTTAAAGATTCTCCCCTCCAAAACATTAGCAAATGTCTGCATGATATTATGTAATGGATGCTGACCAGATAATATGCATATCTAAACATTTGTATTACGGTCAGGTTTTAACGGAAAGAAGATCACAAGTTAGATTTCAATATGTCAACGTATACGACCAGTAAAACGCTACAGTTTCGCGGAATGATTTACATACAGCTACGTACAAGTCATACGAAGAGGAATCATTCCGGGAGCATTGACATGTTTCGCGACACTACAAGCTCCTTATAGGCAAAGGTGTTCGCAATCCCATCGTCCGTCATGAATTTTTATTAGTCAATTTACTGTGGGATTACACACACCTTCGGTCATTAATAAACAAAACAGAATTCCAAATTATCGACCGCGTTGACACGAAATTAGGACAATCAGTATTCAAACTTGGACAATAATATCGCTTACGCATGTCAAAAAGTGATGCTTCGGTGGTTTTCAAAGGTTAACAGGGATTTATAATCAGACAGCCTGAAATTTTTAATCCGTCTCTAGCAAGCATGGRGACGTTAATACCTGCAGTAAAACGCCAAATCAGCGATAAAAATTAAACTTGTTTAAACAGTTCAATTCAGTCCGTAGATTTAGTTTGTCATGAGAATTAAAAATAAATGGTTGTGCTCGGCCCTAGCCTTGGCCGTGGGGCATGTAGCACAAAAAGTGAATCACACAAGAAAGTGGACTACGTGCTTGCCACATAAAAAGGGTTGGTCGAGGTGCTCTCAGACAGCTAACCGGTTAAGTATTAATTGGAAAAAAGACAAATTCTGTTTCGTTTCTTTCAGCAAAATGGTTGCTCTCGTCTTATACCACAACTTTTTAAGTAGACTTATAATTGCCTTTAAAAATGCATAATTCGACGTTCACCTTGACTAGCAATTAAAAATATTTTTTTGTTGCCAGTTATGTCCAAACAGTAAGCTGCTGCTCAAAGGCAAAAAGCTAATAATGGAAGAAAAGGAACTGATACCTCCCTTATCGGAAAAAAGTACGTTGATAATCATTGGAAGAAAACAAAGTATTAATGTTCAAAATGTAACTCTAGCTTTAGACAAAGTTGATTGCGGAGGTTTAATTCACACACTTGACATGCTTCTGTCAATACACAGCCTTTGGATCTATATATCTACATGCTGGACTACGCTGGCAAGTTGTGAAAAATGTGAAAATCTAAAGGGAGAAACTTGGTATGAAGCATAAAAGTTTTCTAGGTGCTGCAAATTACAAATCTTGAAACATGCGACATACAAATTTGGGGATGTGCTAAAAAATAAGAGTAAGGTTGACACGTTATAATTATCGAACGAAAGTATCCATATTGGTATCATATGATATTTTCTTGTTATAAGTAGAGATACTACTCAATGTTTCATTCAGAGGTATCGATACATCTACAAGTATGGGTACCTTTAAGGAATTAGAAAACTGGAAAAATGGATTTTATTTTATTTAATTATTGAATAATTTGATGAGGTATATTTTTTGTTGCCATCACTTTCTGCAATTAAAAAGAATGTTAACGAGAACAATATTAAAAAAGAATTTTTATATCAGCGTATATCACCTTTCCATGTCATAGTCAAAGTAACGATACCACCAAGAATGAAAATCGGTACCAAATGTCTCTACCTCAAAGTATCGAAGCTTTGAAAGTGTCGAAGTATCGTTAGCATCCCTGCTCAAGAGAAACAAAAGCCCTATGAGTTTATGCACTGACTATGTGAGTTTATATTTTGTTAATCATTGTTTCGTATTTCTTTGTATTCGAGATAAACGCAATTAGAAGTAAGTATTTTTAAAGAAATCACACTACCACATATGTACGTTTGCTAATGTTGATTATCATATCCCAAATCATGTGAATGGAGATGCATTAAAACTTTAAAAACAGGAACTAGTAGAGTCACAGGGTAAGTTTCATCAATATCGTGTTTATATAAAAATAAATATATGAATTCATTAATGAGAACTTTCAAAATATATCTGATACTTAAAATTTGCATCTTTCTTAAAACCTTTCTTACTTAACAGCCTAGAAATTTTGGAATATATACTATTTACGATGAGTATCAGATGATCAAAGCCGATCTGTGAAATTTACACTATTATTTGACCGTAAAAAATTATTAAGCAGGGGAATTTATTAAATTATAATTATTAAAAAGACAAACTGTCAATTTCCAAAAATATAATGATACGATTACATTACAGTCTACAGTGACAGACTTGATTTAAATTCATAAATCATGTAATAAAAGATACTAAATAATAATTCTAAATAATGCGACAAAACCTGGCGMACCAATGCTATGCTTCTCATATTATAACTCATAAGGCCGTTTGTGTATCTATTAATATAATTAAATAACTTATCCGGTCAATGTATTCACACTCAATGATGCGAGTTTCGTCTTCATTCGAACTCATCGGTGAGAATACCGAATAAACGACCATCGTCGAGTGTCTGTGTAACATATCCGCATTGTAAAATCTCTTATTTTTATTTTCAAATAATTTGAACAAAATACAAGTATACGAGGGAGCATTCAGCGTCCATAAATATAAGATAATATTTTGTCGGATAGATCGCTGTCTCTTGAAAACACTGACAAAAAATTAATAGTCTGACGTTTCAAAATTTTGTTTGAACTTGTGTCAGGCAAATTTTGAGGTTCTTCGTCTTTGACAAAGATTACAGGTGTAATCGAAACGTCAGACTATTAATTTTTTGTCAGTGTTTTCAAGAGACAGCGATCTATCCGACAAAATATTATCTTAAAATACAAGTAATTCAAGTGACATCTGATGTAATTACATTTAACTAGCAGTGTGATTATTTGGTACATCCAAAATGTTCGTGTACAAAATAAAACCGACATGCAGAATTCAATAAACATAATATACAGTTGTTGATGAAGACAAACGTGGAGGTTCAAATTCATGCCTAGAAAATATATTTCTCTTCACCCTGATGAAGTCCAGGATGAAATAAACCAAGGGCATTTGTCCCTTACATACAGAAATTGCAATGTGCAAGTAAAAATTTTAAGTCTAAGACATCAGGGGATTGGAAGAGCAGGACCATTGCAGACAGATAGAAGACTTGGCTGAAAAGTGAAACTAAGATGCGTTATGCTGAAAATATTTTCTACTTACGAAATACACCAACCAAAAATTTTATTTAAACTTAAGAAGAAATTGCAACTTCTATTGCATAACTGGTAGGATTCAAAAGTAATTAATTGCTTTTAATGACTTAGAATTACTAGACTTAGAAAGTAGTTGCTTGTATTCAAACCGTGTAAAACAATTAATTACGACATAACTGTATGCAACAATGAAATTTATAATAAAATCGAAGCCTTTGAACCCTTTCTGTATGTAGGCCGCCCGCCAGACACGCACCACGTTTTCAAACATTTATACGAGCCGCAAAAGAAATCGATAGAAACCGTTGCAGAGGTCGTACACCCACTGCTCTGATTTATTAATAATTGTTTTGAATTATTTCTCAACCGGCCTACCGCTCGCAGCCTCTAATTAAGCGTAATTAACAGTTACCTATCTCCGATTATTCCGTGCACTGTTTGTGTGCTGTCAGATAATTAAATGCGATGTTAAACATAAATGATCGGTTGTTAAAATTGCCCGATTGGCGCTCTCTGGTCAGGAGCTTCGTTTTACCGCGATTCGATCGGGTTATGTAATCTTCATACGCGATTATGTATGCGCAAAGTGAGCGATAAATGATTTATCATTAGTGGTTCAACCTGAACTGACGGCTCATAAAACTTGACAGGTTGTAGGATGAGTTGCGATTGGCAGCCGGAGTACGCCAGGTAATTCTTGGCGATATTTGCTGCTTTTTATGTTAAATAATGATGGGAGGTCAAATCAATACAAATAATTGGATAATAACGAGAAATAGCGCCAAGGAAAAAAACATACATGATTTAACACAATACCTATTCTGTTTTATTGTTGTAGACTAATTTTTATGTGTAATTTTACGTGCAGTTTTGTAAATCCTGCGAATTAAAATATGCTGTTACTTTTGCGGATGTTTAAAAGTTTGCAGTAAAGCATAACTTCCCTAAGGATATCGAACAACCGATTAGGTAGCTTCGCTTCCTTATTTCTGCTAGTAAATTTAAGTTCTTACGGTTTGCCGGTAGGTGGCGCGCCATGATAGGTGGATGCATTTTGAACAACCTAAACGACAATCTTACACGATTTCTAGTTTACTGGGTAACATTCCGATTTATTTTTAGTATCAAGTACAAAACTGCACGGGTAATACAGTCAATTTAATGACATAAGTATAAAATTACCGTATACTAACAATAGTGTACTACCACAGATTTGCGTGCTCCAAACAGCCCTAAATTACGCTTAATCGAATGATAAACAAAGCATAAACTAAAATAAGTTCAAAAACGCTTAAAAGATAAATAAAACTTGTAAAACGGTCAGAAACCTACCTAATACGTGTTGTAAGTTGAGCAGGGCACATGGAGGGAGTAATCACCGTGGATGTGTTTGTACAACTGCTCGGATGTGGCCTGGATGTGTTTGGATCTGTTGAGTGGATGTATCTGGATGTGGATGGATGTGATTTGTAAATTGACCTGAGCTGACCTAAATCCACGAGTTTCACTTCGCATTTTATGTTTGCTGGCTTTTTAATGAAAATTGAAGCAGTGACAAACTGAACCGTGTAAAAATTACTAATATATTTTTGGTATACCTAAGTTACAGGGCGCCAAATAAAAATAGTACTTTAATGGAGAGCGTATGTACATTCTTTCAAATATATTAAAGAAAAAAACACACTCACAATATTCACTTAAAACAGCAACAGTTGTAACAAATGTCTGGAATGCTCGGGCAAATTTTATGAACTTATTGATTTTTTTACTCTCCTAAAGATAAAAGTGTTGACATAAAAAGAAACGTGCGCATTATTCCTGAAAAAAAACAAATGATTCTCAGATCGTTGTAACTAGAAACTTGTACAATGAGATAATCTTAATTCATTCAAACAACTTGGAAGGATCAGTAAAGCTGTTGTGACAAAAAATACTCTTGAATTTGAAACTAGTTGGAAACAAATGAAGGCGAAGAAGGAATTGTCTTATGCAGAAGACAAAGATACCGAAAGTTTGTCATTGGATGAAGATAAAAATAATAGTGCTAGTATTATGCTTGAAAACTATTAGTCTGACCGCTGGTATCTGGGTTGGAAATTTAAATCGAAGAAGTGTAGTTCGGAAAATTACAGCAAAGGAATAAATAAATAATTCATTTTTTTATGTTCCAGTAATTTCACAAAGCTCGCAACCTTTTTGTCTGAAAAGGGCAAATAAGCAAAATATAAAAAAAATATAAATCTTCTGAGAACCAAAATAGAGTATTTTTAGATATACATTCTTCGAAGACAAAGTTCTTTTGAACTATTGAACATTCTTTTTCTTTACATTTTTTAGGATTTCTTTTTTTGGCATACTTAGACATATATTTTGCAAAAAAAATGTTTGTGTATTTCCTTTGTCTACGATCTATTATTATATTATTTTACATGTGCAAAAAGTAGTAAAAAGGAAGTCTGTAAAGTCTATAAAACTCAGGATGTGTAAAAAGTAATTCTTGGGGTTCTCTGTCTAAATAAGTGTGGATTAGCGTGAATAAGTCTTAATTTTGTAGGAGGTGTAATAGATGTGAGTGGATATATATGGATATGGGTGGATGTGGATGGATGTACACGTTTGTCCATAGATGTATGTGGATGTGTTTAAGAAAATGGATGAGTTTGTACAATTTTGAGTGGGTGATTTCCCCCCTCGGAGCACATGCTCTGTTAAAGTTAGTCACCAAGTTGCCCATGTTTGTAATGAAATAGTACTAGTACAACAGTAAGACCAATGGTAGAAGACTTTAGAGACCAAACTATGGTATTAACACAAAATAATAGTGGAACACATTTGGTTGGAAATTACATTGTAGCGGTGCATATCTTGCTTACCCCGATACTACCACTACTTGTGGGTTCTATAGCTAATAATCCCGAAAAGATAACCGTATCATTAATTCCATTAAAACATTCAGACACTTTAAAAACGAATCGCAGTTACCACAGCCTGTCCACAAGTCGAAACTTATCGCGCCAGCATGCTAATGAAGAAAATAAACTGCAATGCGACCCCTTCAGAGCTATAAACCCTTTACCTTTTCCTTCCTTTTAGGACGCGGACGAAAGAAAAAAAGTTATCAAGTCGCTGGCGAGCGGACCTCCCATCGCACGCATTTTATGATGCCCTCTTTCATAGCGGGGACGAGTAAATAAAAGAACACGCATTTACCAAACGAGTTCTTGTGCTAAGAGGACCCCTTCGTCGCGGAGCGCGCCGTAGGAATAAGTACACCTCGAAGGCAAGGCCGAAAACAAGAGCTACCGCTTTAGATTTGGCAGTTTATCCCGTGTTAACACCTACGTTAGAATGTGAAACTATATCTGGTTATTTAACGTTGCTTAAGGAAGAGCTTTGGGGTATACACAATGATGGATACCTAGATACTTGCTTTTATACATTCTTCAGCACGAATAAAAAAAGGAAAAGAGATTGCTTAAATGAATGCTGATGTTTATTATTATTATGTACGATACATGACGTTCTTCCAATCCAAGAAAGGAAAAATGCCATCAGATATGGCAGTAGAAGTGGTAGGTATTACGATAGTACCTTAAAATTAGCGAACGATGTACGAAATACAGTACTAGTTCTTTCAAAAATGGTAAAATTCAAAATAAAATCAGCATCATAAGTGAATAAATGCTTTTGATAGGTCAGAGACAGTGAAGCCACCAATTTGATGGCCCTATTATTATATTTTAAGGTGTACCCTGTCAAAGTGCGAACGTGCTGTCAAATAAAATACTCTAATCAAATCAAAAAATGATCCATCTATTTCTTAGGTTAAATTTTGTTTGTGACTTAAAATATAAAGACAAAAGTTGGTCACTCAGCAATTTTGCAAGTTTATATCGAAAACTACTATCTTCAATCAACAGTCTATTTCACTAAAGTGATAAAGTGGACAAGTGCAACTCTCATGACAAAATATCGATACATTTATCAACTTGCTTCTTTAATTTTGCCGTAATTTCAAAAAAGCAACATTAATGTTGATATACTTGGTAGACCCCGAAGGCGTAGTGTGCTCCGAATCTTAAATGACAGTTGTGCTGTCTTAAATAGTGTTAGAAGAAAACCTTCGAGCAAGAAAACCGTTTGACACGGCTTTGGACTACCAGAGGTCGCAGAGGTCGATTTTTTCCAAAATCGACTGATAGAGACCACATGAACTTGAATAAGTACCCAAAGTACACGTAGTACATTTCGTGCAGGTCAGTTTACAACAAGACCAGGTACAACGCCTCCTTCAATCCTTGAGCATTGCAGAGCAAAACGATTATTTGCTGAAGAACTCGCAAACTGGAATTTGCAGCAGTGGAGCAACGTTTTATTAACTGATGAATCGATATTCTGTTTGAATCACCTTGACCAAAGAGTTCTAGCCTGGAGACTCCAAGGGGAACGTTATATAGGTCGAAGTAAGGCTTCCTTTTGGAGGATGATTGATTATAATTTAGAGTGGAATAACTAAGTGCGAACATCGACGAATTTTTAGAATCACATGTACCATTTGCCCATAATATGGATCCAGAATGTGTATTGTATCATTAGAAAGTCCGCCCACACAGCTGGAATAGTCCAAAATTTGTTCAATACCCACAATTAGTGATTATGGATTGACCGGCGAGGAGCCCAGACATAATCCAATTGAGCACGTCTGGGGCCTATTTTACCGGAACGCTAGCCAATCCAGGACCTACAACACGTTGAAGAAATTCTCCTGGAAGAGTGGCAGCAGCAGAACCCTAACGTAATCGTCAGGATGACACAGGCTGTGTTCGTTCGGATACAGCTACTTGGCTATGAAGATGCTCACTACAGCGAAGAGAAAATCAGCACTATTACGGCCAACTAACCCAGAAGTATCTACTAAAAGTGTGAATGGTGATTGCAGATTTTCTAAAAACTGAGTTTTCTGGCTTAACACTCAAATGCTAGAATTAATAAATGCTATTTCTAACTGCTGGTTAAGAACAATTAATATTTCAAGCAGTCTGCCTATCTGACAGAACCGTTTTTGCGTGCCCTCCTATCTAGATATATCTCAGACAGTTCCTTCCCTTCAAACAGTTTTTGATCAACGGCATAATTAACGACCTCCGGGAAATATCCGTTTTCCAGCGCATTTAATGACCATAAATGAATGTAAAGCGTGAACAAAAGCCACAGATTGTAGAAACGTTTATTCATAGCTACCGTAAGGGCACGCGGACTGAAGACGTAACCCCGGAATGAAAATAATTAATTAGTGCATTGTTGGTTACGCTCCGGCAACGACATGCGACTAACGTCGCTTTTAATTGAGAATGTTCACACAGCGTTAAGCAGGTATTCTAGTTTTGATAGTTTTTATTAAGCTGGTACCTTCCGTGAACAAAGGTACACTCAACTTTGACGGACTATTTATCATTGTCTACCATCGAGAGAAATCAAAGTCATTCCCAGCGAAACTACGGAGGCGTGCTGGATGTATTTGTAGGGATTGAGCTTGTCATTGAGGCCGGCGGATGTGGACAGTGCGCTGTGCAAATATCGTGTGTCACAATGTTTTCTGAAGCTTTACGGCAAACCAATAAAATTTGGAATGAACGTTTGCCATGCATAGAAGAAATTGATAATGGTGTGGCGCTTTGAATTTTGATACCCTCGCGTAAAATAAAAAATCAAAGAAAGATGATATAGTTTTCATGGTTTCGCTACAAAATAAATATTCATTTGCAATTAAAAACTCTCTAACTTTATGCGTTCCAGAATACAAAATAGGTGCTCTCTTCACCATTCATATATTTTCTGTTTCAATGACCGCACTAAAAACATCTATTAATGACTGGAATTTAAAGCACAGTTACTAGATGTTCGCGAAAAATAATTCCTTAACATGAAACTTCTTTTAATTTCCATCAAATGTTGCTCTAAACTCGTGTCTCGACTGGAATTACATACACCTGGTGTGATAGTGACAACAAGACCATCTCGTTATCGATAATTTGTGCACTAACAGACCAACTACTACTAAGGCGTACTCATATTTTTTGAGAGATAAAATGCAGGGGTCAATTTCAGGTCTTTTTAGCAGCACATAGGTACTTGCATAAGAGATAGCATAAATTAAGAACGAACATACCAACATTACATCGTTCATTACGAAAAACGGAATAGCAAATTGTGTTCTGTGTGTGCCGCCAAACAAAACGAATAATTGAAATACGGATGGTGCATTGTTGCACCCAAAAGGCATCCTGAAGTATTCAAACTGGCCGTCCGGTGTTAAGCAGATGACACACTAAGTTTAATTATTAATTTGTTATTTTACAACAGAAAAAACTACCTTAAGAAGACTAACAAAGAAAGGTAAAATGGTTTAGACAAAAAGGTGATTGTCAAAACGAGAGCTAAATAATGATCGAGCGATATATTTCAAATTACAGCTATAATATTCTATTACAAAAATGCCTGATTTGTATTTCTCATCTATCCTGTCCCTCGGGTTTCCTAAAACATTTTTTACGGTAGTGTTGGAGGGAAAAGCCAGTTTTAAATGAAATGATTTTAGGATATTTTGTAATCCTCTGGTAAGCTTAAATATGAAGAATTCATATAGATTCCAAGGTAGGTGGTAAAGAGATGTTGGTACCGTTCAGAAACTTTTTTATCTTCCTCTGTAAGTTCTCTACTGTTTTAACACAGTGCCCTTTATGACCTGCCACATTTTTAATATATTTGAGTTAGATTTTGATAAAAAGTTCAAGGACGAAAGTTTGTGTTTATGTAAATGTTGCGATTCACTGATTTAGGTTTGTACTTTATTTATTAACACCAGAACATAAAAAACGGAAAAAAGTATTTGTCCTTTTCCTTTTTTTCTACTGTGAAATTAACACTTGTGAAACCAGCATAGGTGTTCCAAGAAGTTATCAATGTTACATTTTTTATGTTAAAAAATGGCAAAAATATCAGTAACGTAACACAGCCACATCCGCGAGAAATATTGGTTTTCTTTTTTAAAACCTGTTTTATATTAGTCCATAAATAAATTTGCCAGAAAAAGGGAATGTGCTACTTTTACTATGGTCGTGTGTGCTAAGGAGATGCAACTGATGAGCTCACTGAGCAGCTAATGTCACAGCATGAAGGGTAGTGTTACAATCACTTTCGATCACTTGGGCTACACCTAACACATTAATGCGGAAAAGATGAATTTTCTGCTCATTAATTCTGATCATGTGTCCTAAATAAGCTGATACGAGCTAAGTGAAACGTTTTTAGGGAAAGGAGCCTTTCCACACTATTTGCCACTAGTGTGCATCCCTCACCCGTTTTTGGCGCATACCGAACATCCACATCTACGGTCGCGAGACTTTTCATCCACGATCCGTCCGGAGCAACGACAGAGCGAATGTTTCAATGGAATGACATCATGACTGACTCGGTCACCGTGGGAAAGCGGTGCAACGGCAGTTTGTCCAAGTCATGACGAGCCGCTCACTCATTTGGTATGCAAAAGTCGATACGTTTGCCACGGCACAATGAATCGCGCGTTACTTGTACGCGACGAAGTATCGCGCACAAAGCTGACCGGCCGTATCGCACAGGTTGACGTCGCCATGAGAATGTAAGGTAAATCGCTCGGACAGGAACCTGTAATTTGCAAGCCGAGCAGAAAAACTGCGATTATGTAAATGGGTCACAGGGTTGGTTGCGGCGGTGAAGCAACTGGCGCCGAATGCAACAGATTCGAGTGAACTGGGGAAGGGAATCCAACTAGTTTGTTTATTATGAATGGGAAGGCAGGTACGTCATCAAAATATGGATGAGACAAGGCGCGTGGAGTTTCATTTAGTCCAAAAATATATTCATTACAATTGGATGGATAGAAACAGTTACTCTTACAAGCCACAAGTAGGGCTGCGCAAAATATCGATACTTACTTAAAGTATCGATACCTTTGACGGTATCGAATATCGATACCACCTTTTCGTGATATTCAAGTATCGAAAGTATTCAAAAGTATCGAAAGGATTCAAAAGTATCGAAAGTATTGAAGGGTATCGAAGTATTAGAAAGTATCGAAAATATTTAAAAGTATCGAAAGTATTCAAAAGCTTCTGAGGTACCGAAAGTATTGCATTGATAATAGGCTGGACAGAGTATCGATACTTACTCAAAGTATCGTTACCACCTTGTCGTGGTATTCAAATATCGAAAGTATTAAATTTAACGAAAGTACCCAAAAATATCGAAAGTATCCAAAAGTATCCGACTTGTCGATAGTATCAAATATCTTGGAAATATCAATCATTGCAGTAATTTATAGTATGAGAAGCTTCATACGTATTGCAGCACCCAAAGTATGGGGCGGTGTTAAAAGTAATGAAAATATAAAAAATTAACAAAATTGGAAAAGTACGTATCAAGAAAAAATAGAAGAGTCCAAAATAKTGACAGCATCAGAGATATTGAAAGTATCGAAATTTAGAATTCATAAGCATGAGAAGTATCTAAAGTTGTGAAAGGAAAAGTTGTGGCTCGTGGAACACAACAATCTAGTGATTCCCCTGGTTCATAAGATATAACTGGATCTAATTTCGATATTTTTCATACTTTGATGCTTTGGTACTTTAGGTACTTTAAATACTTCGATACTTTTGAGTAGTATCGATACTGGACCGGTATCAAATATTGATACCTGTCTAATGGTATCGCCCAGAACTAGTTGCAAGCATTTAGTTTATCAGGTCAGTTTAATGGATAAATTACAAATAATAAATGTCCTAAGGTACTTCCTTGAGGTACACATGTAGAGAAGTTTACAACAACAAGAAGAAGAATCATTTCCTGTTTGTAAACTTTTAAATTTGATGGGAGGTAATTCTGCAAAGAACCGTTGACACCATAAAAATTTTGTTTTTCTACCATTAGATCATGGTCAATAACGTCGACGGCTGTACTAACCTCCAGTAAAACTAAAAACGTAACTCTTATTTACCTTTAAGTGTTGTGAGAACGACACATGGGGTTATAGTGTGCAGTCTTCACTTCTTTAACTATTTGAATTTTAGCAATCAGGGAATACTAACTTTAACATATTAGTCAATTCAATTTTTGGCCAACTGACCTGCAGAGGGTTTTCAAATGAAGCAGATTTTATATATTTTGTTATTTTGTGAATTATAAGGTTATATGGGTCAGTCATAAAGTGTATGAATTCAGCAGTGCGAATTTGTAATGATTACAAACGACACTGATTTGGGAAAGATTATCTGTAGTAAGTTCTGATTATTTTAAATAGCTTACATATGCCCCTTGGTGGATGCCTACTGCTCTACTTCGAAGCTTTACTGTTAATTTACTGTTGGGGTCAAAAATATTTGTTTACATTATTTGACATGATTTTGATATTCATTATAATATACGAGCGCTTGGCCTTTATGTTTGAGCACAAAAAAGTCAGTCAAATCGCATGTACATTACGTACCTGATGTATACCCATTGTAGATTACGTATACATTAAAACCGATTAAGCCAAAGCAACAGCAAACCAAGCAAGCAGTTATTACGGTTACGGCAATACTGCGATAACGCGAGCGATGAATCAATTTTCGTACACAGACCTATTAACTTGAAAATTTCAGCTAAAAATTTTGTTTACACGACATCAGACAGGAAGACGTCCCGTCGCATATAATAATTTGAATGGTGCATGCCCGTTTTCATCTATCACATTAACATCAATTAGCCAAGTTTAATGGAGGACCAGTTCGCACAATACAGTACTGGTCTAAAACTGTACACCTACGACTCATTCAAGTCGCAGCTACGAAGTAATTGATAAAATGTTGAATCTAGGTTTTCAGCTAATCGATTTTCAGTAAATAGAATGAAGTAAGTTGTCAATGCTGATGGCTACGTTTACAAAAACAGTTCTAACATTTTAACAAGCAAGAAATGCGACACCAGAATATATACTTTCAAAGTCAACGCATTTCGCGAGTTCTTGCCCCAGTGTTGCTCACATGATATACTAAACAGACAAGCAATTAACGCTGGAATAATTGGTTTAATACGTGGTAATTATGCCAATCCTGTAAACATACATTAATGTACTTATAAAACTAAAAACAAGTTCAAATGGTGCGCAAGTCTGCATTACCATACTGGTTCAAAGAAAGCAACATTAACAAAATCTTTCTGTTCATATTAACACTGCTTTATTGCAATTAAAAGTTGTACAGTTTGGCAATTCGAATAGAAATATACTTGTGGAATGAGGGTCATAAACGATTAAATACGTAACTGAAGAGGTATTACATTTGTTTGATGTTTAAGATAGAAGTGCTCAAGCATGGTAGCTTCTCAATAAACGCAGAGCAGTATCAGCAAGCAAATTCGTGCAAATCAACCAGAAATATTCAATACTGCTGCATACAATGTGGAAGACCAATTGGTAACCGAAAATAGGCGGGCAACATATTCAAGGGAGTACTAAGAAAGCGCTGAAAACGAATGGCAGCCCCACCTCAAAGCAGGAAGATTTCGTGGAAGACTGTGTTACACACGGAGAGCAACTATGGAGGGAATCATGGCAAAATCAAATGTAGACAATATCGTATAGCAGCTCGTCCAAGAAAGAACAAGAATAATGCTCCAAAACTAAACTACCATCCAACACAGAGAAGTAWTTACATATAAGCTAGTTGGATGTACCCTGAAAATCTACCCATTTCAATCACCAAATTCCTGTAGCATGCGCTACTTGCGAGGCCTACTAGCAGCAAGAGTATCACCCCTTCAACCCAGCGTAGACGTAGCCGGCCCGACGGTATATTCCGAAATGCCTACCGTCCGCTGGTTTATCGATCAATCAATCAACAGAATGGAAGCATTTGCGGTAACCGGTGTTCAACACCAGAAACAGCTAAACAATTAAATTCTATTCACTTTTAGTTATTAATTTGATTTATTAAAATATATGATACCAAAACTTCTGAGGAAGAAACCGACATGAGTGTCAAAACGTCAAGACTAAACAATCAACGTGGGAATCAGCTCCGAAAACATCATGTCATCGACAACAACCGCGGAAGCCTTCAAACCAGAATATATGATAAGTATGACTCTTCTTATTAGCACAGAGTTTGCTGGTACCTTAGTGATACTGACACAAATATCACGAACAACGATAATAATTCATCCTGATCTAGCATTTGGCGCACTACCACTTTACGCTAGGAGATGTGCAATGCTAGCGATCGATTGCATCTCGACTATCTATTTCTTTACAACATGAATTGATTAAACCTGTTTCTCTGTCTTCCGGTAAAAAAAACTACAAACCTAAAAAAGCTAAGTACTCACCGTCCACCTGAAGGAAAACGGCAACACAAGCTTTCCTCTCTCCGGGTCCGCAAGAGTGAACGAGTCCCTGCCGAGGACGACACTGGACGTGTTTCCGAAGGAACAGGAACCGGTGCTGGTGACGTTGCTCTGGTACTCCTTCAGGCACAGTCTGAAGAACGTATTGCATGAGGCCGTACACCGGGACGTGATCGGGGAGCGCGAACCGCCGCCACAACACTCGCCGTTTGATAGTTCGCCGCGTGGATTCGCCATCTCCAGGACCTGGAGCTCGAAGAAGCCCGACCCATGCGCGCACTGAAACAAAGGAAGAGATTTAAGTACCAGTGAATAGGAAACGAGTCATTTCCAAGTATGCTTAAAATTCGTCATCAACTACCTTGTAGATTTTGTATAAGCAAGATTTAGTTCCTTCGCGGAACATCGTCAGAAAGAACCAARAATTGCCACCATGTCGCGCTATATTTTTTACCGCGWCGTCTTGTACCTCCTGTCTTATCTAACTCAACTTCTTGAAGTGGATATTGCAGGCGTGTTTTGGTTGTTTTGAAGATAAAGTAAGTTGTGTGAATAGAAGGCGCGTTTTCTTCAGAGCAAACATGTATTAACAGTATGGGGAAAAGCTGGAAAAGTCAAAGACCTTCTCCACTAGTCAATTGAAGAACATGTAGAATATCACTTCTGGAGAATAAACCGGATGTTTGTATGTAGTTTGCTTTAGATATTTATAAAATAGAGGGGCATCGGGATTCAGGAATGGAAATATTAATCTTTTGCCAAACGTAGAAGCAGATTTTCTAAAAAATATATATAGGTCATTCCATCAATTACCCCAGCAAATTTTATAAATGGGATTAATTTTACTATGTATGTTCAAAAAATAATGCGGTTTTAAAAGCATTTACGAGGGTCATGTCATAATTCTTGCACATATCAAGCTGGCACTGAACTGGCGATGGTGAAAAAACCAGTGCTGTCAAATTATACAAGTTGGGACATCACTTAGCTATATGTATATAAAGTGCGGGTAGTTCAGACAGTTTATTGTAAAAAATTCTCAAATCGGGGTAATTTGATGAAATGGAACGAGTTATTGCAGCGGAGTAATGTACGTATATCAAAATTCAAATACTGCGCGAAAAAAACGGTTGCCGAAATTCACAGTGCGTCACAAGAAATTTGTCCGGAGTCGTGTATGGATAGTTCAACAGTAATTTGATAGAGTAAGCGTTCCAGATAGATGGACTAGTGTTAAAGACGACCACAGAAATTGGAGACCTCATACTGCTACCAACAACACTTTTGCTGCTATTATGACTACAATAATGGGAGAAGACTGCATGGACAAGCAAGCAATAGAGAAATCCCAAAAGACAAATTTAAATGCATGATTCCAAAAGTGTAGACGAGATATGAAAGGAGTTCGCGAGAAGAAATGCTGTGAAATTCTCCCATATCCCCCGTGCAGCCCTGACATGAGTCCTCCAGTCGAAAGGAGAATTTCGAGAAGTCCGATTTATTGGCTTGGAAGGATAAAAGCCCTGCAACACAGTATGCGTTCCAATTGCTAAAACATCTTGACAAAAATGGCGTATTTAACGACAACACATTACTGCCGAAGCGATGGCTACGTGTTTTGGATATGCAATGGAATTGTACTGGTCGTCTTTATTACAATATTTTAAATATACGTTTGATTTGCGAGCTGTGTTTTTTTGTGTGCCGGAATTTTGACATGACCCCCGTATTTAAAATGAAACATTTTTGCCGGTAGCTTTAAATTTCGGAGTTCTGGAGGTGATGAAGTTGTTGAAGGCATTTTTAGCAACTTCTGGAGAGTATGGTGGATAATCCAAAGTTTCTTAGTTCACTTTATTAAACCCTTGCATTGGTCCTTTAGTCCTTTACTATTGATCAATGTTTCTGGCGATTTCGTTGATTTGATGACAACAAGCTGCGGTAATATCTTCGCCCAATATCTTCGCAAACCAAAAACCGCCACTATACCTTCATTTGGAGCAAAATTGGCTTTGCGAAGTGCCGTGGAGCTTGATGGTAGTCTAACCCACAGTCTTGCTCCTAAGAGTCGAGCGCCGCCGGCTGTAAAGAATCCGTTTTTCGCTGCACATTACAATGGGGTCGATAAAAAGGTCATTGTTGTGGCACAAGAGGATCAAAGACACCAATTCAAAACAACGACTTTTTTATTTTCGTTTAATTCGTGCAGAATGCACTTGTCGAGCTACTCTGACTTTCGCCAATTTCTCGAAGTTGGTTTCGAAATTGTTCCAGTTGCGAAGCCTTGTTATATTGTAAGCTCTTGAACTGTCGTAGGTACACGAATTCGCCTAGCCTAGAGCCTTTAGTTTTTCGATTCGTCTACTTCAATCCTCAACTTCCAGCCTCTCATCTCTGTCCAGAAATTGCTGGAAGCAGCATTCGTTTGCCGTTTCTTCGCCGAATGCCCTGTTAATGTTTGTGGTCTACTTTAAACTCATAAAAGATGAATAATATGCACATAAAAGCTAAAATAACCACGAAGGTATTATAAAAACCGACAATATTTTGTTGAAAAACCTGACATCATTATCCCCTATTTTTGTTGCATACAATTTAATGTAGAACGTGCGAAAGAAGAGAAAGCAAGACATCTTGTATGTTATAATTAGTGCAGATTCCAAAACTCCGAATCTTTTCCAAGAAAGTTATCCAGGTTTATGACATTACAATTTGCAACAATGCAATACGATGAAGAGAAATCTCGATCTCTATGACAATCCAAATAATGACTCCTTTGATCATGACACCTAATACACGATACATTGGCCAATAGCATGAACAATTACAGACTGGGATCAAGACAATTATTCCGGTGAAACATTGATTAGGCGAGGCAACAAACCAACTGCTCACGACAAAGAACTAATGAAGACGTTCATTACTAAACAACACGCGAGTGACAAGTGAGAGTTACAGTTACATTTGTGAAAACAAAACAATGGCAAATTAGTACCGGGATGTAATTGTGTAACCGGAGAGGCATGCAGCTGCTCAAAAAAATGAGGAAGTAACAGTGAGGCGAGTATTTCAAGAATTATTTGGACGTTATCCTTTCTACATGAAAAAGATCACCTTGTTCTGGCTTGACTGAGGTACGAAACAAAGGTGATGAAGTGTGGTATGGACTTCAGAGTGTTTGTTAACCTTTCAGTTCTGGGAAATATACAAGCATTTAACATAATTTAAAAAAGGAATTAATTTGGCCTTAGCCTTAAAAAGCAGTTTGCAAAAGAGAATTTTTATTGTTGTTTATAGCATACTATTCGTCAAAAGTATCTATGCGGGTGAGTTTCATAGGTCGATGAATTGGGGGGGGGGGGGGGGGGGGGCACTCTTGTTCACTTATTCTTTTCACTTAGAACTACTGTAATAGTAAACGAACAGAGCTGGACTGTTTGATTTCTTCCAAAAATTGAAGGTAAGAAGTTAACTAGACAAACGAGAGAGACCAATTAAAGTTTCGAAATCTGGCAACGTAGAATAAATCTGCTATATTGCATTATCGAGTACTCCTTGGTCGCTACAACTAAAACTTTAAATAAAGCCATCAATTGGGTGAGCACGATAACTGGACCACCCTGTACATTCACATCGGCATTAATGCAATCGCAACGTAAACTATTTTGGAAATTTCTACACAGAATCCTACGGTTTATCAAAAATTACATCAAAATTGTGTTTGTGTTTGGTAACTCGTCTGCATCCTTTTAAAACATAAGCAGTAGTTGGAAGACGTTTCTAATCCAGAACGTTTTTGGGAACTTGTTAAGACTGTATAGAAGCTGAGCATATTATGCATCGAGAAATTTAACAAGAGCTATAATAATAGGTGATGACTCAAAAATGCTGTATGCACTCATTAAAGCGTCCGATACCAGACCAAAAGGAAGATCGATTTCCTCCTGTGATGTCTCATTCCAGGTATTTATATAGCATGATGAGGTGCGGCTAAAGCCTATGGAGGATGGAGATTAAACTAAAATTAAACTAAAAGCTAGTGGACAGCCCTCATACCAACAAACACACTACTGTTAATCTATTATAGTCTGCAAATATAATTCTTAGCAAATGCACACAGAACAGGTTCCTCAACAGCGCAATAAATGTCAGTTAAAGAGATTTCAGTCCATACTTTCCAGACGTAACGGTAAAAAATAGCTTAAACAGCGACGCGGTCCAGACTGCCTGAATTCCTCTTACACGTTAAAGATTAAGATTACAAATAAGAATGACACGGGCCTGATGAATTAATGTATATGTGCAATGAGAAAAAAGACTAAGACGGCAATCGGGAATGGATGTTCCTTGTCCGAATTGCTCAAATATGATTGATTGTTCGGAACAAATTTTGCATAAATAATTAACAAGCGGTCAATGCACCATCGCTTGATACATCACCCCACAAACGTTGTTGCTGGATTCTAATTAATTAACAGGTGCAACACCTAGACGTTCTAGGAATACGGTAATAGCTGTCATAGCACGGGTTATCTAGCACTAGATAAGCTCAGTAGGATGTAGGAATGTACTTATTTCATCTGCGCTGTAGGTACAGGTCAAAACGTTGTAGCCCATCTTTATGATATAAAAAACTTCTTTCTTCGAAAACTGACAAGTTATCAGTTTCTTGAAAGCAGTACGTTTGTTTACGGGAAATAAGGTTACTTCCCATAAAAGTAAACATGTCCATTAAAAATATATGTTCTGATAAATATGCTACATACATCTACTACATAAGAGTGGTCACGAATTCATTAAAATGGTACAATTATATCAAATTTTGTTGTAAAGTTCAGGCACGAATAATCTTTTCGAAGGCAATTTTTTTACCAATTTTCATAATTCCTCTTTGACTGATTTCTTCATAATAAAACATTATTTTACAAATTTTCCTGGCGTCATCTTATACTTCACCACATCTACTTTTTATTATATGAACATAGTTGAAGCAGAGAACAAAGCAAACACAGCTAACGATTTCTTTCTCGTACTGAGAATGTTTAATTTGTGCATTGATTAAAGTATACATTAATTACAGCAAGTGATGGAAATACAGTTTATGTAAGTATTTGACTAGTTCAGATGAAGTACAGCTGTAACAATTATGTGATCCAACGTGGTTGTAGTATACATACTGACAAAGAAGGACTAGATAGAATAATTTGCATTATAATAATAAATGAAGAAGAGCGAAAATAAATTAAGAAATGGCTAAATTATAGTAATGTCGATACGCCAAAAGAGCAAAGGACAAATTCAACATGTGGGAGATATGTATTTAAAGAAGCAGGCTTTTTCAATATCACTTTATTGTAATAAAGACGAATCATTATTTACAGTGATATATTAGGCGTTGACTGACAGTGAAATTATTTGACATATTAAAAGTTTATTTATTGGTCGTGACAATAGTTCAATACCAGCCTTGTCATTCGTTGTTTGTCAAAATAATTTAGAATTTATGCGAAGTACATGACATGGTAATGGCAGATAGGAGAATGACCATTCGTCGGATAGCTGAAGTTACAGACTTCTCATATGGCACAATAGAAACTTTAAAAAGTTATCTGCACGCTGGGTCCCTAGAATGTTAACACCTCATCAGAAACTTTCGAGAGTCCTGCATTCTGAAGCCGGTCTGACAAAGTTTTCAGCAGACCCGGATGAGTTTCTCTCTCGATTTGTAACTGTTGATGAAACATGGGTCCACTATTTTGACCCAGAGTCAAAACAACAGAATATGGAATGGCATCACAAAGGTTCCCCTCCACCACGCAAATTTCGAGTTGTGCCCTCTACTGGTAAAATTATGGCCACAATTTTTTGGGATGCGGACGGAACCTTAATGGTTGATTTTTTTYGGAACGTGGACACACAATAACAGGTTTTTACTATACCAACTTACTTTCAAAATTGCACAAGCGCATCAAAAAAAGACGACGGAGAAAACTGAGGAAAGGAATTTTGTTCCATCAGGACAACGCTCCTGTACACAAAAGCCATATTGCAATGAATGCTATTCACGACACAGGATTTGAATTCCACGAACTTCCTGCGCATTCACCAGACCTAGCTCCCAGCGATTACTTCTTATTTCCGCAATTGAAAGAATATCTACGTGGGACCAGACATGACGATGATTATCGACTGATGACTGATAAAAGATTGGTTAGAGGACCAACCACAAGAATCAGAGCATTGGAACATCGTTGGACCAAATGCATCGAAGTTTGAGGAGACTATGTCGAAAAATAAACATTTTCATGTTTTGTGTCTGTCTATGTCAGGGATCGTAATTAATAATCTTCCCTCGTACATAAGACTGTATACATGTATAGTAAATATACACATTAGAAACAATAAAAAAAAATACGAAAAGAAATTTAAAATAGTAGAAGGAAACATTATACTAAGGGCAAAAAATATAAAATATAATATAATGAATAAAACAGAGAAGAAAGCAGTACTGAGTAGTATTACTGAATGGAAGAAGGGAAAAAGGTCAGGGAACAAATGAAAGTGCCAAGTGGGGCATGACTGAGAAATTATCAAAGGAAGCATAAAACAGCACACGGAAAAAAATAAAAAATAATGCTCCAAGAAAGAATAGCGAACATGAAATAAAATAAAAGAACAAGGAGTTACCCATCTTATTATGCGGATAGCCCAAGTTCTTGACTATCAAAATATCTAAAAAAATCTAAGTCAATGCACTAGCTACTATTCTTTTATGCGTGTTTTAGAGTCTAGCCGAACAAATAAGTAATCCAAAAACTGTTATCAAAATATTTCATAACGCCCACAATGCATTCATTTATATCGGTAACCAAGTTTCTAACGACTAGGAAATGAAGCTATAATCATATTTGGTGTAATCGAAAACAATTTGCAGTTGCAGTTGTAGTTGTCTATGCGCTTGTRAAGAAATKCMAATACGTACTCATATATTATTAATATGGTCATTTGTTCCAGTTATCCTTGGACGCAGAAGGTTACATACATTGGAAAATATAGCAACAAATCCTGCAGTAGCGGAAATATAATAAAATGTCACAGAAATACTTTAGATTGCTATAAGACAGTAACGCAATACATATAAGCTTATAACAATCACCACTTAGCAGTTATTACGTGTACATGTCAAACACGTGCAAAAGAAACATTTCAATTCCATTTCTAGAAAATGGACTCTCCCAAATATCGATTGTTCTGCCGTTTTATGATGGAGAGACCCGTGTTGCTGGCATTTGTACACCTGCCGCATAAACCAGGATGTGACCTAACCTTTATGTCATGTACATTTTTTAAACGCAAATGTAATTACTCTCGGAGGACTTTAAGCGAAATAAGAAAATTCAAGTTGTCCCAGTACCGTTGCCATTGCCGTGTTTACGTGAACACCGAACGAAATATGTTAATGGTAATGCATTTGTTCGTGGTGAGTGCAAGTTTTTGTTGCGGTTTACACCGACAGTTCCATTTGCATTAAAAAAATCACTTGATGTATGCCTCAACAAATAAACACTTTACACAGCGCAAATTAAACGTGATTGTACAGAGTAAATTTACCGCAGGTAGGCTGCCTCTTTCAGATTCTTTTTACTCCATTATAATTAAACGCTATTCTGCCGCTCGAAATTAATTATCGGGGCGATTTTCAGACTTTAAATATACTGATGAGGAATGTTTTGGTAAGCAAACAGGATGGAATCTCGGATAATTGCGGTGAATTGATAAGGTATTCCATGGCCAACGTTCAATCCTTGCCATGCTTTATAGAAAGCTACATCATCGCCCCGTTATTCCATTCGCTGCCTTTCTACAACAAGTAAAACTGTTCTTTAGACGGTCTCTACGCTGAAACTTTGAAATCCAGAAAATGTTGGTTTTCCGACAAGCAATTAGTGTTTTTTGTGATAGTCTGTGGCTTCCGATAGCGGAGAAAGTTGCATTAGGAACGTCCCTTTCATAAACTGCAGAAACTGTCAGTTACTCATTCATTATATGATATTATTAGCCTTCCGTCTAGTGCTGCACTTCTTAGGAAAGATATCAATTTATCGTGCTCGATACTGCTTATTAACAACAACACATATTTATTCCAGTAGATCCAGACCTGTTATGAGGATATGATACCTACATTTCAATTCTCCAACTCCTCAAAACAGGGATTAGATGCTGCAATCATTTCTGACCTATATCTCTTGTGAGACATAAACATTTCGTCGTTTTTCTTGAAATATTGGAAATTTGGAATCGAACAGTTTTGTCCTTCTTTGGAACTAGTTCATGTTTGACACAGGCGGCATTGCTCTATAGTCTAGGGTGTACAATGAGGAGCCCATATTTCATATATATACATAATTTCAATGCTTTAGTTTCTGTTGAAGCATGAGCAAACGCAAGACTCACTTTCCAGACAACTTTATCGTGTGTAAGAATCTTCCAACACAATTCAGCGTACCTTTTTATATTTTTTTTCAGTGAGGGATCGTTATTGTCCTTCTCTACCGCGCTGCATATTCTGTACTTTGACGATTTGACAGTTGAAACTCGGTTTTAATTTTCCTTAAACCTCTCATGTGAAAATATTATAACATGTCTTTTTTGGGTAACAGAAAGCTCTTATGAACCCATCGCACATATTCTTGTTTAGTAGCAGGTTGTCCAAGTCTTATTTCTGTTGATTATTTGATGAAAAGCATTTATTATTTTACACTATTTAATTTTTCCCTTGATACTGCCACAATAAAACATAAATTTTGATAAAAGCAAAGCATTTTATAGACGCCCGTTTAGGCTGTTACGCTACTTAATTGAGTAGTTATCAACTAGGTCCTAATTCTCAATAATAGTATCGGTAGTGAAAAAGACCAAAACTTCATTATCTATTCAAATAAAGCACGTTTCATTTACTTTAAAAAATGTAGAGTTTTAGCGAATATTAATATTATAATTCAATCCACGAATCATGACTGGGTCCTGATGATACTCATTTTTGTTCAGAGTTCAGATCTGGTGTCCGGTTATGTATTTTTGTAATCCAGTGTACACTGCGAACAAAGGGTGAAATTATGGTCCTCTAGTATGGTCTGATGTCTACAAACGAGAAGAAGAAATAGAAATGCGTCTGTTGGTCAACGACGACTACGATCTTTTGGAATTGTGACGATATTCTGTTAGACTTCAAGAAGTCAACAAAGCAAACTGTGTATAGTGTTCCTGCCGGAACAAGAATATTCTCGATCTCATTTCGTTGGGACTCAAAATTTTGAACAGAGACCAGATTGGATCGAATTCCTATGTTTTTGTCGAGATTCTAGACACAAACCACAAAACAAATTCCGTCAACTATTGGTGACCTTAGTAGTTCTCAATTTCTTTTCTCTAATTTTTGGAAAGGTTGGACACATGCATTTTAATTAAGAGAAATCTGCACCCCGATCATGAGTTTACTACCACTGCAATAAATAGCTTAAAACTCCTCTCTTGTGTATGGGACCTAGTTTAAGTATCTTCCTTAAGATGGTTATGTCTTCAGCTTTATTAGTTGCTTCAAATTTACTTTTCACCTCTCAAAACCAGTTACAATGATTTATTAAACTCAAATATATAAGCAGATGTCGTTCATAAATTTGCAGCCGTCTTGCTCTAATCTGAGTTTTGGCAATACTTGACTATTATCGTACAAACGGTTTAAAGCTTCCTTAATATGAAGTGCAATAACAGTTCTTCAGTTTATCGGCCCAATAATTTAAGTTCTTTAATTTTTTAACGATGTCCTAACTCCTGCCCTCATCTACATCATTTTGAATTTCAGCTGTATGGTTTTTGTTAGCATTACCAGTACCTGACCTGACCTGGCCTTAAGCCTTAACTCGTACTCATATTCTTGGTTCTCCAAAAGTTGGGTATAATACTTTTAATCTGTCCAATATTGAGGTTTATAATACACGGAAACGAAAATGACTATCTTCACCAAAAATTATTTCTTATTGAAGCATTATAGTGTTAAATGAACTTTTATACCTCCTTCATTTACATAATTTACATTTTGCTAGCTTGTCGTTGGTTGAGTCTCTCTACCTAACGATAATAAAACTTTTCTTTCAATTAGAAGCGTTTTGTTTCTCGGGATTAGCAGAAATAGTTGGAGGTAGTTGAGTTAGTATACTGTCATTTGAATCAGGGGTAAAATGTTTAGGTATCTGTGTTACAGGTAGATCACCCATTCATACACATCAACAATTACTGAGCTTACGTTACTATCACTCTCACTATAACTGGCTATGTTATTAGCATATCTTACAGAATCATGGTCGTTATCTATTAAAACACTATCACAGTCGTTATTATAGAGTTGATGTTGTTGCTAGATCTTGTACTAGATTTAACCATAACTTTTGATGTTAATGCTCGTTTATCTTTCACACTTTTCTGGTAGACAGACAAATAGAAACGATTCGAGATATAGTTGATGTTCCAGAATACTTTTCGAATGTAGGACTTCTACAACACAACTTATAACAATAAAGTGCAGGAAGAAAGACTTGAGAAACTGACATATAGCTATATGTTTAAGGGTGGGATTCTGATGGGGAGAGAGAAGAAAGATCCATCCCAGTTAACGATAGAAAGAGAACCATAACTATTTTACAAAAAAAGGACAACACCATAATTACTGCACCGATATCTTTAAAAATGGTCTTAGTCGAAAGCTCATAATTCAAGTAAGCTTTTTTTATGCTCAAAGTAAGTAGTGCAAATACCCAAAATTTGTAAAAGTGTAGGCTAAAAATAATCTGAGGGGTGGACACCGCAATTAACAATTATTATTTTAGCAAAATATATTAAGTATATTTGTTTGAGAAATATCAGATAAGCATTCATTTATCTCTAAATATTCAGTGGTTTTTAGATGGTGTTGTTTTGTAAAAATAAGCTGTTGTGTTTCTACCGTTGACTAGAATGTATATTTTTCTCTCTCCATGATCCCAGCCTTAAAGCACTAAAATTCGGCTAGCAATAGTTCGTCACCGGTTTTGAACGAATGGGTCACTACCCGTATAGTGGTGTTTAAAAACTAAACACAAAATTTATTTATGAGGTAGTTAGTATATTATGTATATCATAACAAACACGTCATCTTTTGCTTTCACCTAACTGCGAAACAATAGGAGTAAATTCTTCATATAGCATGCTCGATAATCAATGTACTATTATTACTCAAGCTACTATGTTAATTAACCACAATAGCAACGTGCATGTGAAATGGTTGTAATTCCACAACATATCCCATTTCGTAAAAGTAGTAATGCATATACGAGAACTTGTTTTATGAATAACCAAATCGGTTGAAAAAAGGCAAGCTGGACGTCCTGCCTGCTGGATTTCGCGATTCCCACACTAAAGGTAAATCTCGTTTCTTTTGAGGTCGGAGCGTAAACACTGTGATGCTCCGCAGTATCCGCTACTTAGGATGTTAAATCGTCCATTGCGGCATTTCAGGCATCGTCTGCATCGATATATGAAGTGTGACGGCTTTTTGCCGCTGTGGGATCCCGACTAAACCAGAAAAGTACTTAACAGCATGTTGAGTGCGCATATATAAGATATGCAACTATTCTAAAGACGGAAACTTGATTAACTCTTGACCTAGCTGCAGGTAAAAAATTACTTCTTAAGGTTTATCACATGTGAGATCTTCCCCAGGTCGACGATGACCTGTAAGGGGTCCATATCAACGAAAAAGAAATTTGGCAATTTGGGAGTCTAGAAGATGTAAATTGGAGTCTTCCATAGTAGTAGTAGGTACCACAGTGGATAATACAAGAACTAATCGGAATAAACACTTAAGATACGGTTTAGAAATATATATCAGCTATTCTGGCTTCAACAAACATACCTCTTACTTGTCGAATAACGCGAGAAAATTTTTAATTGCTGGTTTCAGCATGTTTGTCAATACCCTAAGAAAAAAATGAAACAGACCGGATATTACTAAATGTTGAAGATTTATTATTAATGCATTAGGGTCATCCCTGTCACTAAAAGCATTCATATTTTATTTAGTTATATGTATGTTATAACAGATACTTTAATTTGGTTTGTTTTGTTTTGAATTTAATTTATAAATGTATAAAACCTAATTTTTTTTACATTACGCTTCGCTACAGTTAAAGATTTAAATCTTTCAAAGTGAGTAACACTTTACCAACTGTCAAAGATAGATTTGATGTTAATAAATTTGCAAAGCTGAAAAACATGTCAATGGGTCTACGAGACATAAACATGTCATAAACTTCATTACATTTCTTAATTATTTTGTTGGTTGTTTTTATTAAATATATTTATCACAACAGGTCAATAAACAAACTTAAATAATGTGTGCATATTCACGAGGTGTAAATTAAACTCTCAATTTTATTATAATTATTTTGACTACTTTCTATTCAAAATAATATTTCTATTCTATTCTATCTTCTGCGGTGCGACCCTGCAAAAGGGGCGGGGCGCTGCACTTAGACCTTTCGATCCATTGTGCCCGCACCGTAGCTTAGAAGAGTCCTGCCTTCTCAAAGAAGTGCAGTATCTCTTTCCAAGGTAATCTATAAAGATCTTCAGTCTTAATAAATTGAGACCCAAATTCTCCAAACCTTTTGCCCCCCAGCGGTCCGCAGTTGGTAAGGAGGTGAATCGGAGTTTCCTCCTCTTCTAAGCAGAACCTACAGGTGCTACTTTCCACTACACCCATATTATATAGGTGTTTATTGAGCCGGCAGTGTCCCGTGAGGACACCCACCACTAATCGCAATTGAGAGCGACTCCGGCTTAAAAGCCATTTGCGTTCCTGGGCAAGCGTAGGTCCAGTGATGAAGGCCCTAGATTGCCTCAGTTCCGGCGCGTCTTCCCAATACAGGTAAAACTGACGACCAAGCCACTTTGTGATCTCGGCCCTCAGTCTGCTTTCTGGAATGGCGATGGAAGGTTGTGGTCCGAGATAACGTGCGGACGCCGCCTTCTTCGCTAATTCATCAGCCATTTCATTGCCTTCAATGCCTGCATGAGCAGGCACCCAAATCAAGTTAACCCGATTATGTTGGGCCAACCTTACTAATGTGTTACGACAGTCCAGTAAAAGGCCGGAGCGCACCCTAACACAGGTAAGCGCTCGAAGTGCCGCCTGGCTATCGCAGCAAATGTAGATATGCAGTCCGGAATACCCTCTTCTGAGGTTCTCATGAGCACATGCCAGAATTGCATAAATTTCCGCTTGGAATACGCTAGGGTACTCTCCTAGTGACAAACTGAGTTGCACCCTCGGAGATGTACCACATACTCCCGCGCCTGTGCCTGTGTCCATTTTAGATCCATCTGTGTACCAGATGAGTCCTTGTGGCACAAGCATGTTTTCACCATTCAGAAACCACTCCTCCTKATCGGGGATAACGATTCTGTATGGTGTGTTAAAACACATAGTCGTGKTAATCCTATCTCTTGTCATTGAGAGAATAGCTTGATCTCCGTTCGGTACAGAGATATTTACTTTGCGAGTATTTTAACCGTCGAAATAAAACCTAAACTGTTTTGTACTGAAACGTTTTTTTCTCAGGCCTTTTTCAAACTGTATTTTTTCTTTAAAAACAGATTACAAGTAACAAAAATATCATATGTTAAATTGAAGAACTTAAACATCTGGAGCCTACCTAGAAGGGGTTAACAACTCCGGTTTAAAAGGATCATCAGCCGCATAGACCAGCTGTAAAGAGTGAAGGAAACATTAGACAATGGTGTCGAGAATCCAATAATGACCGTCCAGTGTCGAGACCGATGAATTATTTCAGCAGGTAGACTAAATCTTGATCTGATTGACAATTGACAGTTAGTGCTCTCGCTGATGATTTTCCCTCTTGTTGGACGCACCACCATTTTCAAGACTGTTACGAAAATGCTTTGATATCACAAATTGTGCGCAAGACGGATACCAAAAATGCTTACGGATCAGCACAAGGAGCAAAGGATGTCAAGAAGATGGACATTGTTGGAACGCTACCCACATCCCCAAAACAAAACAGTCAAACTCCTTAGACAATAATAAGGGCTACCGTTTTCTGGGACCACAATTACATCAGCTGCTCGTCCCCACACCGCTGCCAGAACCAAGGATATAATATTCACGATTTTCTCTGGAAACTTTTTCATAATCCACCGTCCTTGCATCTAGAGTATTTCCTCTCCTTATACTTACACTTCAAACAGTGGCTTGCTGGACAGCGCTTCGAGAACGACGAGGATCTCTAAAGCGCCGTTACAAACTGGTTCAATTCCCAGATGGAGAACTTTTATGCAGAGGGTTTGAAAAAGCCGATCGGCGATTGTGTGGGACCAAGAAATTAAGTCGCCTTCGATGGCGGATACGCTTGGGACGCGCTTTCCTTTATCAAAAATAAAATGCATCGAGGGATAAAAGGCCGCAGGCCATATATTCGTCAGAAGTGGGATCCATCGAGGGATGAAAGGCCGCAGGCCATGATATTTATCATAAGTAGGCTCTATGCAGAGATGAAAGGCAGCAAACCATGGCATTTGACAGAAGTGGATTACGTTACGAAAAGTGCTTAGAAATGAACAGCGATTATGTGGAAAAACGMAATAGGYTTGTACCACACTAAAACTGTGAGTAAGAGATTTATTACTTTTTTTAATGAGAAAACGGCCCATACGTTACGAATATGCCCCTTGGAAGGGGTTTGTCGATATTTTCAGGGAAAAGATGAAAAAAGAGAAAAAATTTCGAGAGAAGGAATGGAAAGAAGGCAATCTTTCTTCTGTAAAGCGTGAATACGAATAAAGACTAAAAAAGCAAAAAAAAACTTTCTATCCAATCATAAACATGGAACGCCACATAATATTGTTCAGTTACACCAACTCCTACTATTTTTTACAAAAAGTTAAAATGCGGACACTAGTTACAACTTTAAGTGCATCATGCACATCATCACCTCTCAGTATGTACATTTTCTATAAAATCCTGACTGACATGAATTTAGCAGAAGGGACTAATGCTTGACAGCTATCTTTGCGATGATGAAGCAATTAAAAGCGAACATGGCCAGCTCGCCAGGGCAGAATGCGAATGAAGGTTGTACCGGCATAAACTTGGAAAGCGTACGTAACGTTTAAACAGTGGGAAGCTGCACAAAAACGAAAAAAAGAACACACGTCAGGTCAATCGGAGCAACCCAAGGCGGTCGTTTTAAGTTTTTTCCGCTATTCCGTTGCGGTTGCCAGAGCAGGCGGCGATTTTGCCGACTCGGTCTGCGGCTCACGCACTGCACGCCATGACGCTATAGACGAAGTATAAAACGGCCGTCCAACAAACAGAACTGGATTTTAAATAAATATATACGGGTATGTAAATATTGGGAGACGCATGATGCTCCACCACGTCACTGCCAGTGTTTTGTGTTCGAGAACACAACATTTAAAGCTCATTTAAACACAATATACACCGGGGAGCCTGTTTACTCCGCCAGGATGGGGATAAAGTGACAACCTGTTCTACAACGCTGCGTGCCTGTTCCACGTTTTGATAGTGCTGCTCTTGGATAATAAAATTTTTAATTTTTATTACGTGCGAAGAAGTATTGGCAAGTACTTAGGCTACCATACAAAATACCACATAATACAATATAGCTTTTAAGCTACATAATCTGTCATATGTAGGCATTCCAAAAGCTGTACTTTTGGTCTATTTGGTCGAAAAAATGTGTTACCTTTTTTTGAGTTTATGAAGAACAAGTAGTTGGAGAAGAACTTTTACCTCAGTTTTTCCATAATTCCATTATGTCGGTTAGAATATTTTTTCTGTAAAATCACAAAAATAATACTGTCATGGTAAAAACTTGTTCTTACAATTTTCAGTCACCTACAAGAGATTAAGACAAAATTTTGTTTGAACTTGTGTCAGGCAAATTTTGAGGTTCTTCGTCTTTGACAAAGATTACAGGTGTAATCGAAACGTCAGACTTATAATTTTTTGCCAGTGTTTTTAAGAGACAGCGATCTTTCCGAGAATATATTGTCTTATATTATGGACGCTGAAAGCATTCACCCTCGTACAAGAGATTAAGTTCATAAAAACTTGACAAAGGCAAATAATACCTCCTGGTAGCAATAATAACTTTATATGTAAAAAGGAAAGATACAGGCAATAGGCACCAATCAAAAACAATCATCTAAATGTAGGACTGAGGTACTTTATATTTTTCGAATCCACTTTTCGTAAAAGAAATCCTACAACAATAGAACTATCGACGAAATCTAGGTATAGCTATTCCACTCAACCTAAAAATATAAATATTTCTTATAATCGCTCACAAAAAAAAAACAACGAAATGGAAATGAGTAGAAAAATAGATGGCAATGCCATCTATCAGCAATGAACTGGCAAGATGACAAACCCTAGCTTTCTTAAAGGGTACTACCTCCTAAAGGAAGTGACCTGCTGGCATGTAGGTGCATACATCAACCTGACAGTTGGTCCCCACGGCACTTCTTGCTGACGGACAAGAACCGAAATACATAAAAATGCATGTCTATGCTATCGTGTCTGACCGCAATCAACTATAGACAAAATTCGCTGTCATTACAGCTAATCAGTGTAATTTAGGTCTAATCAGGCAGCATGGCTCGCAAAGACATTGTGAACGGCATGAAGCAACAACATCGCAAAGTTGTAATGAAAGAGTTGTAAAATTTTTAATCATATAATATGTTCTGCAAAGTGAAGACTTTATTTAAGCCATGAACACAACATAAGTGAAATGTAGTACAATATAGACGAATGATGATCAGGAACTCGAATGATTCCTTCCTTAGCTCAAACTTACGAATAAAGTGAAGTGAGCACAGAAGCACTGAAGCAACGTAACATTTTTTGGCGTGTGTTTTAAGCCCTTTCCTGGCTGACTGTTAACTATGATTATTTGTACACAATAATATCATAATCCACATTTTTTATTTATTCTAACTCGTCATATACAACGGAAAATTTGTTGCTATTAACTTCAAGTTAATGTTACTGGAAAGTTTAGGAATGTTATAAGAGGCTTTGTCCACATTTTGTGGACTGAAATGATGTATGAATTGCGTATCGTCGAAATACAAATTGGAAACTTACGCTTTGAAAATTAATACTTGGTGTACAGTAAAAATAGAATTAGCCCTAGAACTAATCCCATAGATGTTTTGCCAAAATCAAATATATCGTCATCCAAATTGACTAATTTGCAAAATAGTTTGAGAGAAACTTCTCTTCAATTTATCACAATTTCTTCAGTTTCCGAGAAATTTCGAATCATTTCGAAAAGAATACTTTAATCTTTTTGTCCAAGCGCATAATTATATCAAATTTAGCACTTCCTTCCAAAGGAAAAAATATTTATAGCTATTATTGTGCATGTGCGAACAGAAGCAGTTTTAGATAAATGATAGGGTAAGCGACAGGTTTACATTCTACCTAAATACCGAAGATATGTATGGATAATCTACAACAATGCTTCTCAAAGCTAAAATTTTATTAACGAAACCGCTAGGATGTAACAATAAATTAATGGCTTCGTAATATAACAAATTTAGTAGAGATCTAATTAGTTTCCGAAGGACCAAATTATTTGCTAGTAGTTTAGTGACGATGACTACGTTGATTAGTCAAAGTCAAAGCTTACATGACACGACACAAAATGTGAAATAAACTTATCAAAAAAATTCAAAAAGCATTTATGCTTTATTTTTTGTAATCGTGCAAAAATGAAATAGTTCTAATAGTTGTGTGGAAACAATACATCTACAATTCACAAAATAAATTGGCCTGACTATAGGTTTTCTTGTCCAATACCAAACGACTTTTTCTTTGTTAGAAAAGTGGGTACGTCACATAACACATTGTGACTGCTTAATATTAAATAAGTACTGAGATCCCCTTTAAGCAGTAAAATTGTTTTGGTCAMACACTACGATTATTCAATCCTGAAAGACCATTTTTGGAACATTTTCTGTTACAAATGTTCCTCATCTGATATACCTAATCTACGCTTAATCTGTGCGATATAGAAAGTGATGGCTAGCTGATAAATAAAGTTCATTTATTTGATTGTAACWGTTTGTATTATACATAAAATTATAAAACTAATTTATAAAATAATAAGGTTTTATGATGATACCACACATCATTGTGCTATATTCAAATAAATATTGACTCCGCGCGGATGACAGTAAGTCTGTCATATTAATTCTATTAATTCTGAACATAGAGGCACACAAAMTCCAAAAAAAGTTAACAAATGTTCTGATTGCAATTTCATTTAGGTATACTGAATCTAACATAGAATAACATTTTTTAATAACACACGAGTTTTAAAGCGTAAAGGGAGTCTCAATTATTTCTGTACAACTATTCAATGCGGGTGTTTTGTAACGCATAATTTGTACATTTTTGCATCGTTACAAAAAATGTTGTCTTTTAGAAGATAATTGATTTTATCATAGTCTCCAATTTGAGAAACTGGATACACTGAGCGAGTGCAGTACCGGACATTTCCTGAACTACTACGTTGCCTAGCGCCGTCTAGGCCTGTTCACCAGCAGCAACCTTATTAAATTTTATTTACTGCCGCCGATAAGGAGGTGACAATAATTTGGCTTTCTTATCGCTGTACAAATGTTAGATGAAAAAACACAGTTTCAATTTGAACCGTGTACGGAGCGAGTTAGGTGCACAACATAAATATTTAACGCAGATAGCGAGATTTTTATTTATCCACAACAAAATTCTCACGCATTCTTAGGATATCTTAAGGTATGTGTAAGTAGCAATTACCTGGTAACATTATACGAGTGCATGAAATGAATGCGCCGCTTTTTATGTTTGTAACTGCAATCCAATAAAATGTATATATGATACATTATGCTAACGAGGTATGCGCGGCCATACAATGCTGTGGCACAGACCATGACACGTTCACCAGAGATATTTGAGCCTTTGCTAATTAAAACCGTAATTAAATGAAAGTTTCATTAACTTAATTCATATAACTTGCAAGAGTACACACGTATCAATCTAATTGTCTGATTTGCATACAATTAGATCTGGAAGCTACTGCACTCCTGTGTTTTCGTCAATCTGATGTTCCATTGTCTCGAGAATTGCTATTTTCGTATGGAGTGTAGTAAACTCCGAATGAATGGCTGGTACTTTTTTATGATTGGAAGAAGAACACATGAATAACTCAAGGTGCATTGTTACCACCCACTCTGCAGCGAATTTTGTTTTCCTTTGTTTCCCATAATCAATAAAGATATTTAACGTTCATATACAATTATTCAAAAACCTTAAGGATGAAACTATGCTTGAATTTATGATTATGATACATTTATAGGTACGCCAAACCAAAATTAGAGTTGCTCGAATTGAATCAATTAAGTCGCACACATCGATAATACCCTATATAGATCATTTTCTGGTCCAACGGTTTTGGTTACTAATGTAAGAGTTTACAGAAGTACTGGCATGGCCACAGATCATTTTGTCACTGCATTAAGATTAAAAGGAGATTTCCGAACAAGAAAAAGACTGGCAAAGCAGCAATTAAATATGATTTATTAGAAAGGAAGCTCGTTTTTAAAAAATATGAAAAGGAAATAAGTTAGAAGCTGAACGTATATATCCAAAATGAAGGTATAAATGAAAAATGGGAAATAATAAAAAAAACGTCGGAAAAAGCTATTCAGTACGAGGCCAGAATACTAAAAAACAAAGAATGCTACCAATAAGGTGGCCGAGTTTGCAAGTGCTAACTTATCCCTCTGAAGGCAAAATAAAAAAAATCGAGATAAAGGAATAGCAATAAGCGTTTACGATCTTTAGACGCTCAAGTGGAAAACAATTTTTAAAAGGTAATAAAAGTTTGTAAGTAATTAAGAAAAAGAAGAAGTAAAAACGAGACAAAAAAATATTTTGAAAGTAAGTGCTCATTAAAATGCAGGAATAAGAATAAACAAGTAGTGAGCCGAGTGAGGAAGAGATAAAAAAGGTTATACTTAATCTGAAAAATAAAGAAACGGGGGAGAGAATGGCATAGACGTCAAGATAATAAAGGGGGGAAGAAATTTTGCAGTGCGAGATTGTAAATATAATAAAACAGGTCTGGAAGACAAAAAAATGTCGCGTAGATGAGAATATACCCTCTACTAAAAGGAGTCATTTAGAAGGGTGTGAGAATTACAGAGGATATGATCTACAGAAGTTTTGATGTATTACTTAAAGAAAGAAAGTATATAGAAGAAACAGTGGATGGTTTTCAAACGGGCTTTAAAAAGATCATATTATGGTAAAAGATCAAATACACGGTGTTTGTAGACTTTTGCACTATAGGTATATTAAATAAATGTGAGATCCTTTACAAACTTTAGTTACAAGGAGGTATAGATTGAAAATCAATGGTGAGTTGAAGATAATTTGAAAATGGAAGGAAAAATGCGACAGGGAGGCTTGCTATCCACATTGATATTTAATTTGGTGCTGGAATATGCAGAGAAAGTGACTTGCAAACAAATAAAACCATTTTTGTCGAAAGCCTGCGCATAAGCAGATGTTGTAATAATAACGTCAAGATCAGTTAGAGAGCCTTTGAAATCTATTAAAAAGAGCCGCAAAGAGCAAGAAAAGTAGTAGATCTAGAACTGAACAGCCATAAAATCAAAATATGTGGAGCTCGAAGCAGGTCGAAGAAGACATAGAAAAACAAGTTGGAATAAAAAAAAATATATAAAGACCTAAAATTAAAGTCGAAGCGTCAATAAGCTGAGATAATTGGAGCGCGTTTTGAGAATGAAAGATGGAAATATATTGTGAAAATGTAATAAAAAGGATAAGAACAGGGGCAAAGACAGGCCAAGAGAGAAGTACATGAAACAGGTGGAAGAAGATTTAAGAGATGTGAAAGTTGGAAGCTGGAGACAAGTTACACACATTGGCCCTGGGCCAATACGCACGCTTATTGTGCTTTATATGTTATATAATACTCTACACTAAAATAAATAAAACACCAAACGTAACGTAAGATAACCAGATAATAAAGTTTGAAGGTTGAAACTTGAAGACAAGGGATTACGTTTTTGCAGACATAACAGTGTGTGAAATACCAAACGTGCATAACTTTGGATACTCCATCTAGTTGCAATCATCGGAGGCACATGCTTATGACCAGTATGCCAGACAATCGTTTAAAAACGACATCAAAAGCGCTCTGAATGTATTGTGAATTTAAGGACGGTGTTTTAGATATCGATCTTAGGAAGTTAAGAATTTCATGTCTTACAGCGACGTTAAAGATTCTTGGAAATATGATCACGAGTTGTAGTAACAAGAAGGCACTCCAGCGTATAGTACCTGTTCGTCAATTTCTTTGTTTAATCTACGAGCAAACCGCAAAACAGGGCACATCCGCAAACTTCCTCCTTCCTGGAACACCTGAGCGGATTTAAAAACTCGAAACAGAACGCTGGTTGGCTGACTAGTATTACACTGTACCGCACATCCCATACCAATCCCTGCGCCATATCATATGATACCCCACTGCTTATTGCCACAATCGAAATAGATATCCTCCCCATTGTGCGACACGATAGTTTTATACTCGGGTAGGTTTTCATTCATTTTATGGCTTTACGGAGTCATTCGGAAGTCAAAACAGAAAGAATGAATTCGCACGCACCTGTGAATTACTAGCCTCTGATAAAGAGAGTTTGCGAAATGTTTGGAACCGAAAATAAACATCAAATTATCTGATCATGCAGTTCCACTGAAATGTAGTTTTTGATGCATTACTGCGGCTAAAGTTGTGTTTGCATAGTCGCCATGTACCCTAGCAACTGTTATAATATAAAATTGTATAAGAAGTTCGTTACCTGTTTTTTCTTGATATTAGGTAGTACTTATAGACTTTGCAGTTCGAGTACAAGAAGAATAAGTATGTTTAGTTATCTTGACGGTATTTACTGTTTATAGCAGAAATTTAAAAAACTACAGAGAAAAATTTTGCCTACCTTTTAAACAGTTTTAACATTTCAAAGACCGTCTTCACTAAACAATTTTTAAAATTTAGTATTATTAATAATGGGTTTACAATAATTAAAAAAATATTATTCCAGATATTGTTTAATATTATTATGAGATGAAATGTTTTTAAGACGCAATCAAAAGGTCTTTCACATAGCTTGTTTACAAACCAAAATTCCAAATCGAAGGAACTTATCACTAAAAGCATACACGATAAAGAAGAGTTCACATCCTGAGCCAATATCAACTTTTAAGTACGCAGCAGTATTTTTCTAATTCAATATAAATTTAGGTGTGTCTATATCAACCAAGAGCTTAAAAGATGTCAATTCCGATCTGTATATACACAAAATCGTATGTGTTTACAGGTTTCCAATGAATTTCCACAAACGATAATTACTACTACACTAGATCATTTTTAAATAATACGATAGAAAATGTAATACATTAATGTATAGGAGTACATATGTGTACTACACCTTAATTGGCGTTTATTGCTCTACTAAACAAATAACGTATTAACTTCCATTATTATGTTGTTACCTAACATTACCAAAATTGAAATGAGGCACTATGCACAAACACAGATTGAACCTAAAATAATATATTTATACAAAGTAATTCAAATAAAAGCTAAGTGTAACTTTTATTCTAATTGTACTGTAATGAAAAACCCTAAGGTTTTCGGCAGCTAAGCTGAAGTATTATCCTAACATGGTTAACTAGAAGTTGAGTAGATGTGTGTGGTTAAAAAAAACTAAACATAATAGTTATTTTAAGGCGAATGGAAGTTTTCGAAGTCTCATTACTCTACAGACATACTAAGCAACTTCTGATCATTACTATAAGCCGCTGTAAGCTGTTATACAACAGAAAGATATTAGCTAAAATAATATAAGTGTAAACCTGTACCCTGGAGGTTAAAACTACAATGATTAGAAAATGGAGAACAAAGTTTATGCCCCTTGTATCCAAAGTAGTAAGTCGTTACGCCACTGACGAATTCTAGAAGTATAATCAATCGTTTGCGATAATGTAGCGGTCATTTGTGATAAATAACCGATAGCTGCCAAAAAAATGGTTGCAGATGGATTTTTCTTTATCGAACACAGACTACCAGCCAATTACTTGATATAGTCAACTGATGTAGCTACATATAACTAGATGGTTTTAATTTTTCCTCTGATCGCCGTTTTATACCGCGTGGTGGAATCTTGGGAATGTACAATTTTACCATATGCCTTGTAGAACAAACTGCATACCGCTATAGGCAAATCTATTAACAAATAGTAAAAAAACTAAAACGCTTTGTTGAACGCAAATACCGACGTAACGTCATTAAAAACTTGTTGCGGCAATTCAACTTCTTTAACCTCGCCTCTATAATCACGTTTCATTGCAATAATTAGAATTATCACAACTATAAAGGAACCGCAAGTTCACCTACATAAATTAAGATAATGCAGAGATATGCACCTGCTCTCAGTGACAAAAGCCGTGCAAATCGCGATTCACACGACTTTCTTTAATAACCGGGTTTAACTTTCGAGCCAGTAATAACGGAAAACAGCAGAGTCACCAGGGAAAAAGTGGAACCGACATCGGTGGAGGTGAATATTTTGAATGGGTGTTCACCAGACATTGAGGTTTATGTAGCACGCAGCAAACCGTGAAAAATGATGGAACAAAGAGCTGCTACGGCTCCAGAAAATTGAAAGTAGTTCGAAAAACAATTGCATGGATGCAATTTAAGAGCACTGAAATGTAATACGAAATAAAGTTGTTTTCAATTTGATATCACATGCAAAATGTAATTTAATTGGGTATTTTTATGTTATCTCGCTTTCAATAACGATCTAGCCGCTTACTGAACCTCTATTTAGGTAAAAGAATGAAAGTTTTTTCTTTAACTGTTTGCATTAGTGGGTGATCGATATATCAATTATGAAATCACTACTTAAACTTTGCTATTTTGGCTGGGTAGGTAGTAACCATGAACGTTGTATGTCATATTCAAATGCGGATTTCTATTTAGTAGCTATTATAGAGTTGGCAGAGGATTTTCGTTTTTAAATTCTGACAAGCGACATTTAGGTTTTTAAAGTAAATGAGAAGAGGACGTCCTAATTCTATAAGGCAGCCAAGTAACCTGCTGCAGTTACCTTATACTTATGTTTTACAAAAGGATACTGTTGAAAAAGAAACAATTATTTAAATGCACCACCATCACGAGGAAAAAAATAATTCTGCGTGCTGGGGGTTTAAGTGTTTGGGAACAAAATTCCCTCTTTATATCGACAAAAAAATAGCCGACTCCTCTGGTGTTTATGTTCAGGACATGTACGCGTCATTGTTTGAAACATAGCTTACCAATCAATTATTTCCAGTTTTACCTGCAAATTTGATAGGTAACTGCCATGGATAATGCAAAATATCATTCACAGCAACAAAATAAAAAACCTACAATAGCTACGAAAAAGAATTCTTCGTCTATGGCATCAATATTAAATTCCGGCAAAAGTAACTAAAACCAGTTGCTGGTTGTTATTACATGATTGGAAAATTCGCAAAACAAAATGGACACGCAGTATTATTATTGTGTGTTCAATACGATTGAATTAATATGGAGCAACCTGAAAACATGCTCCCAAAGAATTAATAAACGCCAAAATCTCAGTGCTATTATAATAGATTTGGTACGGACTGAAGTGGACAAAATGGACCAGCAGTTGTGAGAAAACTGCGTGAAACATGTTAAAGAAGTGGAAGATGTTTATGTTTTCGCTGATATTCCCAAATCTATTATCAGTGAAGACATTGAAGGAGAAACTGACACTGATAACAGTGAAAGTGATTAATAAATAAATAAATATGAAATAAAACTGTACTTTTATTTTACTCGAGATGGTCCTGATAAAAAAATGGTTTCTTGGAGCATGTGTTCGTCTATGCTATACAGGGAATTATTTACAATCAAAGTTCATTGTAAGTATGTTCTATTTAAAATAAAGGATATGTTAGCCAAATAACTGTGAAGAGTGGACCCTAAGACAAAAAATATTTCATATATCTAAAGTTTCTTCTCTAGGTTCATTGATAAATTAATTACTGAACGCATTATTGGCGTTTAGCTGTTTATGAAACATACATTAGTGTGAATTTGAACGTTAGTTGAAATTAATTAACTTAAAATTAAAAACCATAGAGTCCTAAAATAACCCGAATTAATTAAAATTTACATTTGTTTCTGACGCCACAGACTGGTCGTGAGTCGATGCTCCAAAATACAATAAATTTTAAATTCAATTTTATCGAATTTTGAGCATTACTAAAACAAAAGGTATACGACGAAGGATGAGAAGCAAAAACAAATGAAGAACTGCGGCGAAGAATTCTTAGCAAACTTCGCCATTATAAAAAAGAACATTTTGCAACATTAATGGCTATCATTTTTACAAAAGTGAGATTAGCGGCTGATTATAGGGCGCATTATGTTTTAAAATAATTAATCCTTTTGTAGTTTAAGGAATAAACTAATGGCATTTGTACGGATTTTTTGTTTACACACCTTATTTAGTATTTAAGTACTGATCCTAAAATTCACACCTAACGAACGTTCTGTAAACATTTAATATTTCATCTTTTTCAACTGATATACTTTTAAAGAACCCTAAAAATTTAACCCTGACCGCAACGAACTGACCTACAAATCGCCGCCGTCCAGTCTGCAGTATTCCGCGTCGTTTCCGCCGTTTCCGCTACTGAGGATGCAGCCGGAAGTGCCGAGTCTGAAGGCGAAGCTGAAATGCGGAAGCGACCGCAAAATGTATGCGATAAGTGATAAGAACTGCCGCGGTGCTCGAGATTTACATATCTGAGCAAAACGAGGCAGGCCGCGGGCGAGTCTAGATGATTTGCCGGCTTGACAACCGTGTTTTTTCGAATTAGCACCGTTAAACAGGTGGATAATTAAAGTGACTTTGTTGATGCTATGCCCGAGCTTGGATACTCGATTCCCGTCGGTCTGGTGTGCGTGCTGATGACTGTGCGTCGGACGCAATTCCTTATTAGATGATTCTACTAGTAAGAGTATTGAAAAGAAGCGAACGTAATACTCCTTGTTTTAATTATCACGAGTGTTTTTTTTGCGCAACATTCTTTAGAATAAGCCGTTATGCATCAAGAAATCAAGTAAGCGTTGACAATTATCAACTATATTATCATATTTCAGTATAAAAGTCGTGAATTATGCACTAAATCAATAGTTGTTTTATAGTTGGGAATGACTTCTAAGAAAAGGAAAGACAGTGTTGCCAACGATAAGATAAAAAATACCAAACTGCAAAATACCAAGAATTATAGTCCACACAGAGAATAGTTTTTCACACCACATAGACCGCTACTTCTAGGAGGTATTCTATGCATGAAAATACGAGAAAAATTTACTTTGCATTTTGAGATCTGCACCCTCGTCATTGAGTTACAGCTTCTTGAAGATGGATGGTAAAATGGAATATAAATAAACCGGCAATAATCGTATTTTGAGAATTTGGGTTTGAAGTAGTTCCACCTCCAACTGTACAATTAGATTTTTAATACCTCTCGAGCAGTGTGAGTGGTTAACTATTCTTAATGGTTTCTGGTTTAGAATTCTTGTCCAAATATRTTTTTGAACGGTTTGATAACACTTTTTGAATATACGGTCCTTATTTAAAAGAGTACTCATGTCGTTCGATAAAAATGCACCGTTTAAAGTAAATACTGTATTCACAGATTTATTCGTATATAATTGGCAGAAGACAGTAAGTAATTTATGTAACTGACATTAAATAAATTTAGCTGAATAAAATTGATATGAAACCCAATTTAACAAAAACAAACTGTATGTTATAATTGTACAAAGTACAGTACACCAGCCGTCTTCTCTTCCGCCAAATGGATACGAGTAAATCTATGAATACAGTATTTACTTTTCTCGAAAGCGATGCATTTTTACCAAACCATGTAAGAGGGACTATTCCTTTAAATAAGGATCACAGATAAAAATGTTATGAAACCATTCAAAAGTTTATTCGTTCAAAAATTCTAAGCCCCTTGAGAGTAAGTCAGAAACACAGTGAAATTAATATACTACTATACACTATACACTAACATCAATAGTTTACTAAAAATCTTTCTACCCGACGCACCTACTAAAATTATTTTTTCCAAATTTAAGTGGTATTTTTTAGTTTAACAGACAACTATGTGGTTGAAATAGAATTTGAATCACCGTCCAAAAGGAAGTGTTCTAATATGTAGGTTTTCATATTTATTGGAATAAAAACGTCGTAAACTTCATAGACGGTTTTGTGGGATTTAATACCAAGATGATTAATATTAATGTCAATTCTGATTAAAACTACAACTACTGTGGTACTATTTTCTTTGTACAATGAGCGAGACACTTTGAAAGTAAATGATGTTCGCTGGTCTTCCGCATAAATCGTTCATTGTTCGTTTGCACGAATTGATGATGATTTTAAAACTAAAAAACAAGTTGCCAAATAGATAGTTAACTAGTAGTAGTAGCTATAGTAACGCAAACAACCTAAACTTCTGAATAAACATTCTCTTTGACATCAGTAGAAGTATACACTGGTTTCACTTTTTAGAATGTTTTGTAGTCTAAACTAAATTAATTCTACCGTTAAAGCGTCCATCCTTGTAACAGCAAATAAAATAATTGCATATACAACAACCCTCAGGTAAAACGTAAGATGATTATAGTTTATTTAAGAAGACTCTTTTCAACATGACAATGACGCGTCTCAGCCAAAAGGCTTTCTCTAGTACTTAATGGAAAAACACAAAAATGTATTTCCGTATTTAGCTTTTTTGGTTAATAAAACAACACTGGCACCTAGAAAAGTAAACTTCTAGAACTGCACTGACAATAACAAAACCCCACAATAGATTGAGCGACAAATTCGTCATAACTTTTATGCATCTTGACTCATGAATGGCGAAAGAAGGGATTTCAGTACGTAGGCAATTTATAAAGAAATCTACCTGGTCATGAAACAAAGGAAGCACTGTGATACGTGTTTGTTCTCAGATTTGTGTGACATTTTTTAATTCGCAGCAGGCATAATCATATTAACTACAACAATCCAGCCATCAAGTTTGTGTTAAAAGTGAGTGAAACTAAATTGGAGCATCGTAATGTGATAAAATTTTTAACAAAAGAGAAAATTATACGGGCAAGAAGCGCAAAATCATTTTAAAGTTAAATTTTGGAGTAAACAGTTTCCGTAGGGACGAGACTTGATAAAAAAAATCTGGTTGACCACCTACCTTTAAGTGAAACAAGTAGGAGTTTGGAAAATTTTGCATGATTTAGACATGAGAAAGGTATTTTCATGATGGATACCCAGATTTCTTACAGCGTTGGAACAGAAATTAACAGTAAAAGTAATTGCGCAAGTAAATTTGACCGCTCTACAAGAAGTCAGCGGCTGTTTGGTGAAAATTGTGATTGGAGATGAGACACGGGTTTATCACAGAGACCCGACTACCAAAACAGAATCCATGCAGAGGGTACATAAGGGATCCTAGTGCACAAAAAGGCCAAGATACTGTCTTAAGGTAAAAAGTGATGGCAACAGTAGAAAGAAGACTACTGGTTTACAGAACTACCCGATCCATCTTATTTATAGCCCTGATTTAGCATACTTCTTTAAAATGAAAAAAGTTCTTGGACGAAGGAACTAATGCTGTTAGTAATTATTTTACCGACTTTCCAAGAAGTGATTTTTTTACAGAAGGACGCAGTGGAAGAAACGAAAGAAAGGAATAGATCATTGTACAGTGTGTTTTCTTTCATAGCAAGATAGATTTCTTTATGATGACAAATTAGGTTTTTTGTTCTTTTATTCGTTACTTCAATTACTTTGACACTTGTCATTATTATATACGCGATTATGTATTAAAATTTATGTATTTGCATGGCAATGTAGGTAAGTAGATATACTTGATTTGATTCAACTGCTAATACAGGTATTCATTACCTACTAACTTGAACGTTATTTTTTTGGAGCCCGCATTTTTTTAAATCAATTTTTATACATAATATTGCACAGTAAGTTGTTTTTTAAGAGCAATATTTACAGACCTATAAATGAGGTAACATTTATTATCACTATTTTATTACTTTAAGATAACAGCGAGGCCGGTTGCATTTTCAGTGCACTTAAGTGTTTGAGAATTGGACAATGGTGGATTCTGTTTTGATTTGTGGAAACTACTTTCGTAGTCCGTACTGAGAAGATTTTTAGAGGATAAAAGTAGGTAATAGATTCTGCAGGAGATAAATTATTCAACTGTAATGATGAATGATTTGCGGCTATGATACAACCGGGATATATGAGGGTGTAAACAAAAAATCCGTACGTATCTTCTTATGTTTTTTTTTATTAAAACATAATAGGCTATCAAAACCTGTCATTACGTTTTGAAGATTGATTTCTCACATAATTTCTTGAGGTAGAATGAACCAATTAATGGAAAGTGATTGACGACGAGTAATTGGCTAATTTTACTATATTTTACAGTGGAAGAAAACCTAAAAAAATGATTGAAAACAGTAAAAAGAAACCGCAGTCAGAATCTGTTGGTGAGGTCGGACAGTCATTAAGGAAACTAGGTCGAAAATTTAAAATATCATATTCATGTGTGATAAATATTCTTTAAAAAAAAACGTGACTTACAAAACCAAAATCTGCACCCAAATGTAGCCAAAAGCAGTTAGAAGTAGGTACCTAAACTGCAAAAAATACGTGAAACTCATTTGGAACCTTCTAATGATAATTTTGTTATCGTCGACAACACCTGCTATGTTAAGGAGGGTGACGAATAGCCCAATGAAGTGAAATTCAAGCGTCATGGCAAGTTTCAGAAGAAGGTTTTGGTATGGTTAGTAGGTATTCAGTTCTACGGGAAAGTCCACTCCATCTATAGTCAATCAAAATATGTATGCCAATGAATGCGTTAAAAAAAGACTAGTTCTCTTTCATCAAAAATTTCATAATGATGGCAAATATATTTTTTGGCCAGACGACATGGCAGCACCTCGTGATGGCACTCAAACAAATGAGACTTTTCACCAAGGGCATATAAAATACTTATATTCGGCGTGTAGATAATGTACCCAATGTACCTCAATTGAGACCCATTGGGAGATTTTGGGCCCTACTAAAACAAAAGGTAGGTATACGGCGGAGGATGGGAATGAAAAACAAATGAAGAACAGCGAAGAATTCTTATCAAACTTCGCCAGAATTTTTACAAAAGTGAGATTAGCGGCCGATTATGTTTTAATATAATAATTAATCTTTCTGTAAATGCTATTTCTTGTGAGTTTTCATTGTATTTGTACGGACTTTTTGTTTACACCCCCTTAGGTACTTTCATTCTCGCGCAAATTTGACGTCTTCCTTCGGGTAAGGACCGCGGCTCGCAGCAAAAGCCGCCGGCAAAATTATCCGAACAACCCCTCGAATTACCTGGAGTAGGGTGAGGAGCAGCAAGAAGAACTGTAATAAATATCCATGGGTCATGCTCCTACATAACAATCGCCACACGACACTGCACATGGTCACAACGGCAACGGGCCCGCATTGGGCTACCAGTCACACTAATCGCGTTCGCAGAGCTGCAGGCCAGACGCGCACGTAAAGACGGACGTACGACTACTGGAGGGCAGCGCAGCCGCGGGCCTTCCCGCCCTGCTCTCTCTCCTCCGGGGCTTCGGCAGCATCCCGCCGTGGACCAATCGTGTGATGGCGACGCGACGCCTCGGGCAATCGTCCGTGTTGCATAAGCTAGCCGGGCGGCGGCGGCAACAGCGGCGGAGCTTCGCTCGAGGTTGTTTGCAGTTTCTGGCTTCGGGCGAACGGGGGAGTGACCGTTTCTTCTTAGTGATGGGCGAAATTACTTTTATCCGTCTGTGATAATTAAATGAAAGAATGATTAGATCCGGCGTGACTTTTTGCAAGACCAATATTAATATTCGAATTCACACCTAATATCTTTGCTGATCTACGCCCAATAAATGAATTACCAGAACTGTCTAAAAAACCGCTGCAAATTGAATCAATACTTCCACATCCAATTGTCAAAATGACATTTACGTTTTTATTTCTTATACTATACGATTAGTAATCAGGTTTTGAGCATTTTTTCTCTTTACACATTTTTTCTAAGACAAACAGTCCTGATGATATTTTTTTTAAATCGATTTTTTCCAAATAACTCGAAAATTATTAACTTAACAAAAAAATTACAAGAGCGCTTTCTGATCAGAAATTTGATTTTCTATATAATACCAAAATTTAAAAAAAATCGTACGAGCAGGGTCCAAAATAGGTTTTTTGGAAATATTTCGAAAATATCAAAATTTTGCATAAATTTTCTAAGACATTTTTTGTGAGAAATTTTATTTCCTATCTGATGGTATATTCATTTTTTAATATATTAAATATATTCGGAGATATTTAAGAAAAACAGTTTTCTTTAAGCGACGCTTTTTTGCTAATATCTTCTAAACAGTTTGCTGTACCGAAAATTTATAAGAGCTAATAATACTCGCAGTTATACTACTAATCACATACTAAAACGAAAAAAATATAAAAAAATAAAAATTTGCAAAAAGGGTAGTTACCCCCCAATTTCGCCCCCTTCCCGATACCCTACTTACCCCACAAACAATAGGTCGCTTTGGGTAGTTGAGATTTATACGTTTGCCAAATTTCAAGTTCATATATTAAGTCTTTCGAAATTTATCGTGTCCACAAACAATACCACAGACACACAGACTTACAGACACAGACACACAGACAAGAAATTTGTTTTTGCTCAAATTTTGTTTTTTTTGCGTTTTCGACCATTTTAAAGAGAATGAGCAAATAAAAATTTTTGAGAATTTTTTTCGCGATACGATACTTCCCATCCGTTGGATCTGGAAGTAATTTTGAGCGTGTTATCCATACGCACTTATATAAATATTGCTTATTAAATGATACTATTCCTTCTAATCAGTCTAGTGTTTCGGTCTCGGTCTCAGAAATGCATCGTTTCTTTGGTCTCGGTCTCGGTCTCGTGACGAGAGTCTCGGGTTTCTGATAAGTGGTGGTAATCCCAATATTTTTGAAATTCCGATATGTTCCTTTTACAAGAATGTCATCAAAGGCTATATTAGATATATTTACAACTAAAGTGCATCGTAAATATCTTGAGATATATCTTCTACAGTTACACGGTGGTGGTTACGGGTGATTAAGCTTGGTATTTCGATATTTGCCCTCTGTAACTTTTTCTTTTAAAATAACAGTGCAGCACACCGAATGCATTTGTAAGCCGTATTAAAATTATATGCGATAAATATATTTGTGTTGGAATAATAGGTGAAAATGACCATTATTTATCAGATTCTTATAATATTTTTACATGCAGTGATTTAAAAAGTATATACTTCTATATATATTAATTAATTTGAGATTTTTTTTATAGATAATGGTATCAAGTTGATCATGCAATGACAACAAAATGCATACAAATCAATGTATTGCGCTATAGCCTTCATAGTATCGTTTTCTGAATAATAATTATTCAGACAACGATAGTATTTATTATAGTAATTGATTTGACTGTATTATTGTATTTTATTAATTATTGGTCAGGCCAAAAAAAATTAGATTGAATCTAACAATGCTTTTTGTGCAACTAAAACCAAGTGCGCTGTAGCTGAAATTAGTTACCTACTTCCATCATACAATTATAATTATTTAGAAGAAACTGATATTAATTCTTACATTTTACGTTTGTCTTGTCTGGTTTATTTCTTGTAGAATACTTTCTTACGTCGCCGAATATAGAAACCAATGTTTTATAAGAAACGTAGAACAATATGCTATTCTGATACATATAGGTATCTACCCACACAAACATAATTAKTTTATCACGTTTTCGCATATATCTTTTACTGCGATTTACAAACGTATAGGTTAGTTAAAGGTACTTTTTTAATAGTTATAGGGGTTAATACTAAAATGATCATATACGCTGTATTGCCATTGACCATTGGTTATAAAAACTACTAATTACAAATTACAATACACTATAATGCATTGATGCTATCTGCCACGCCACTTATGCGCTATGGAAAGCCGATATAGCATTTATTAACAGAACTTTTCATGTAACATTACAATAACTAACAATTTTAAACATTCATTTAATGCTTTTTGAATTTACATCAAACAATTTTTTGTCCGTTCTGCAAACTAAACCGAATAAAAGTGTTTAATGAATTATTTTGTTAGTTTGGTAAAAGCGTTGTGCTTACATTTCGAAACAAACATGTAATTATTTTTATAATTTTTATTCAAGTAACATTTTTATTCATCAAACATAAATGAAAGATTTTTAAACTGGAAGCATCGCCTTTCCTGCAAATTATTACGTTTGTTGAATTAAAGTTTTCGTTGATATAAATTGTTGATAAAAATTCGTCGCTGAACTCGGTGGCTAATATATAAACCACGATAAACTAGCAGAATGTAAATATAACAACCCTGAAACGGAATCTAACCTCAAAGTAAATGTTGCAACCTGCATTTGCAAGTCCGGGTATTGTAAAATTGAAATTCATAAATTATAAAATGAAAAACGTTAAGCGAAAAGTTAATTAAGTGATGTGACAAAAGACAAACTTCTGCCTGATTCTTATCCTTGCAAAGGCTTTTAGTGTTGCGTGAATTTTGACACAATATGTAGTTATACGGTAAATATTTTCGCTGTTTTTGAGGATATTGCATAGACGTGCAGGTAATATTTTATAATATGCTTTTAAGCCATTCCTAAAAATTTGCTTTTTCCATAGCCCTAGTACTTGTACTTGGGTAGTAGTTTACTGTTCCTGTAAACATGTAAAATCTTTTAGATAAAAACTCACTATATAATCTGCAGAGCTTTCCCGCTTACTATTTTATTACTACTTGAATTAAAACACTACTAAAATTATGTAAGTAAAAGAATTAGGTAAATAATTAAATTATATTGTGCTAATTTAGTGAACTAAAACTTTGCGTAAGAATATGATAATTGTGTTATTTACATTTAAAAGTGTCAAGTTTGAAATCATCGTCACCAGTGTAAACAATTTAATCCCACCTTTTTATACATATATTTGTGTAAAAAACGAGACTCTCGAAGTCTCGTATGTTCAGTCTGGGTCTTGTATGTATGGGTCTCGGGTACTATGATCTCGGTCTCGTCAGAAGCACTAAATCAGTCGGGGTTCAGAAAATAGTACCACTACAGCTCTTCAGAATCTTACAGATACTATTATCACTAGGTGGGACAATAAACTAATCAACATGTTGGTGCTTACTGAACTTCTCTAAAGCATTTGGTAAGCCAAACTAAGCTGTTATGGATGTAATGAAATCACTGTATATTTAATTACATCCTACTTATTAATATCAAGGTATCAACAAATTGTACAAATTGTAGTGGGTACTAGGTGTTTTCACTCAAAAGTTATGAAACTTTATTACAATAATAAAATTAATTTGGATTTGGAGGCTATTTGTGACTATTCTAGGATCACAAGTTAACAATGCATCTGAAACTTATGCGTTGGTTTTTTGCAGGCAATGAACACCGGCAAACGATTAAAAATACTTTTGCTTTAAAATTAAACCGTAACGTGGTTCAATTTGTGGATAATGTCAATAACTTTTAGGTGTTCATTATGATGAACTCATTCGTTTTAGATTAGAAAGCATGTGGCTCATTTGACACAATCTGCTTTCTGTAAAATGAAAGCATTGTTTGCTAACAGGTAAACTTTAAACTTTAAATTTCGAATAAAAAAATTGTTAAACCCTCATATTAGGAATTTATATTACAAAAACGCGTTTTGTTTGTGGTTTGAGAAGATTTGACCATGTATGTATATATCTAATAAAATTCAGAATTACATTGGCTAAGCGTGGATGACGTGCCAAGGGAAGGCATATGCCCCCCCCCTGGACCTGAATTGCCAACAGTGGGCTCTTTCAATTTCCCATACATTTGGCTAGTTAATTATGTGTGTACACCTAGAAATGGTCTTATTTACAAAATTGTAAATACAGTAAAATTTATAGGCAAGTGAATTTCACAATTACCATCCAGAACTCATATTTGACCCTTGCAAATGACCTGTTCTAATACGTCGTTCAATAGTTTCCGAGCTTTATCGATGCCATATGCGTTTTGAAGTTGTAACTGCAACATTCTTGTTGTTACGAATCGTTGTCTTAGGACCGATATAGCTTTAAAAGACTATCTTGTTCAGGATGCGTCATAACACGATTTCTGCTTAGTTCAGCTCTTCTACCTTTTCCTATAAAGATTGTTCAACTAACTACTGTTATATGGAATCACATCAGAACCTGTCATATATTCGGTGATAACAATTTTATTATTATATTTTATTWTTTCATTTTAACAATTAATACAAAAAAAAACTAAAAATTCATCCGAACTCACATTTATGAAAGTCAATTTATTTAATATTAGTTTTAGGAATCCAGTAAAAGCCTTATCAGCACGAATTAAAACCCGGTTGAGGTGTAGACAGCACAGCATAGACATGCATTTTAATGCAATGAAATATATTTCAGTTTATTTAAATGAAGCTAAATTTGGTTAAAATATTAAGTAGTCGGTTAATTGAGAGCAATGCACTGGCGATCTAAGAAGGTTGGCTTGACGCATAATGCTGAGGCATTTGTCATTCTGAGTTTTAATAATGTTAGTTATCCATCTTAGTCCCTGGGGACTAAAAATTACTACAATTGTATCAATACATATGAACTCTCAGTTTGAATTTCTAAAGCTTCTGGTGTGAGAAGTTGAAACTGTATTAAAAACGCACCGGTTAATGCATTAGTCTTTGATATGTGTTAATTTTGAATCAGAAATCGTGCTCCTATTAGTAGAACCCTTAATGTGAAATTTATGTTCCTTTGATACTTCGTATGATATCATTATACATTATGTGGATCACGGATCTCTATTCTCCCAAATAAAATGTATCAACTCATTTTTTGTTAAACACGAGAGCGATGCAACTGAATGCGCCTTCCCTAACTGAGTTCATCAATAACGGAATTAGTAATAAAGGGACTTTGTGTGATCAGTGTACATAGAAGACATATAAATAATTTGGGTCTTTATTCTACAGAAGATGTTTTAAGTCGCCTTGCAGAAAATCCACGAAGATTATTCCTTGAATAAATACTTCATTAATTACTTAAGTACCTGTATCTTATAAACATTTATTATTGCTATTTATGTTGAATTGTACTCTACAAGACGTTCCTGCTTTTCCCCCCTCTAGAACAAACGCTGGGTACGCCCATGCATATATTATTGACAAAAAATACTTTTTACCTTTTTAATAAATTTCAACTTAACGCTGACGTAAGAACAAATTGATTGAATATACGTTTCAGTGATAGATTTGTTGTGCTCAGGCATTCTACATATTGCATTGTTTCAGGGATCCTATTTTTATAATGCTATAAGGTTATACAACCACATAAATTCTAAATTGAAAGCCACCAGTTTTTTTTTTAATATATCCGCTCTGAGCTTTTCAATTTTTGAATTTCTTAACAGTGAAGTGAAAGTTAACGTAAGATTTAGTTTAGTGGTTTTAGTTTGTTTTGTGATACTCGTGTTGCATAAACTTTATATATTCTTATTGTTATGATACATTACTTTTAATGATATTTTGATAGTTGCAAGATATCAATATTTTAAAATACATACCTATGCTGTGCTATCTGCAGATAGCTCTATTTCGCTCGTCAGTGCGATTTAGGTCTAGTGCAGCCCAAAAAGCCCAAAAAATTTCATTCTTATTAGATAAAGAATATGAATTATTAAACGAAGGACTAAAAATTATTCCTACTAAAAACATTAACATTAATTTTGGTGTGGGTTATGGGGTTTTTTGGTCCGAATAAGACGATTATGTTTCTTCTGATGATTCTCTTAAGATGTACTTTAAGATTTTGCTTGTGTTTCGTTTCTTTGTGTGTCCATAGACCTCTTAAATTACAACTATAAATCAAAAACATCTTTTCAGATAGAAATAAAACAGTATACACTTTGAAAAGGCTGAAACAACGACCGAAAGATCAGAAACAACATAAACGTCTTATTCGGAATAAAAAAACCTTCTAACCCACGACAAAATCCAAACGAAATATTACCTACAAGTTCCCGCTAACTAGGCAAACACATTAACATTAAAGATATCCCACTTATATGCGGTTGATTTTGATGTTACATTGGAACATCTATATGTAAATTGTGGAATTAAAACACTTTAATACCACGTAAAAATTCAATTTTAAATAAAACATGAGTCTCCAAAAACAATATTTGATGGCGTCATATTATAAGTAACAGCAGATGCTCTGTTTCAATCGCCTCAAAATGAAGCTCTTATTAAATCTTAAGTTACATGTTTCAGCATATTCCGGATTTTTGCAAATAACCCTTATTTTCAATTTTATGCGTTATTTTATCTTGTATATATATTTACTTGCTTTATTTCAAGCGCAAGAGAAAAGAGCAGACTCATGCAAAAAGACCCTAATCAATAACAAATTGAACATTGTCGTATTGCCTAATTTTAAAGCAAATCGTTCTACCTTCATAATACACTGCTGTTTCTCAAAATATGCGACAGTGCTATAGTTTCAGGTTCTACGAAGAAAATAGTATTTCTTTTTACGCACAAATACATTTTTAAATATTGGCAGTAGAAGTTTTTTTCCAACAGGTTAAGCACCCAATTACAAATTGGGTATAAATCAGCAGTACAAAATATTTTTAATACAGAAATAGAAATTAAAGTTTCTAAATATCCTTATAGCATTGTTAATTGTATGTTTTTTTAAATAATTTTTTGTCCAAGTAGTTGCTGCGTGAAAGAATATGTAATAGAGTTGTAACCAAGGTTATTGAAAAGTAAAATATGTAAGATATAGCATAGCTGGTAGTAATTAAATTACAATAAATACTCGTAAATATTATATCTACCCTTCTTTAGTTTACAACTTCATGATGTTATAATATCATCAATAAGTCTGGACCAGAAAATGGTTATAGGCATCTATCACGATAGCAAGGATGATGCAGTCGGCACCATAGCTTAAGAACACTCGTAAATATTTACACCCAATATTTAAGAGCTGCACGAAAATGCGCATACACCCAAAGAAGAGGGACAAAAATTCCAAATCTCTGTTTGTTTACATCAAGGGCATAACTTGCAAACATGAGTAGATACTGAACTATTGAACATATTGGTTATATGAGATCACCAATGCAAACTGTTGTCGTCGAACCTTGCATTCTTGTATAACTTGATTCCAATTTCCTGTAGTAAAACCAAACTTACATGTTGACTGAATATTCTGCAACAAACTAGACGTGTTTACCTACGTTAAATCATTCACAAGACGATATTTACTGTTATTCATTGATAGACGTATGTAATCCTTGTGTGGTGGATGGTTTCTGTGAATACTAGTTTACTTAAGAGTAAAATGAAGCTACTTATGCGGCTTATTAGATAGCTTTGGTAACAAAATGGAGACAGTGAAGAATAAGCAAAAATCTAAACAAATTTGTATATGTATTAACGAAAGACTGCAGAACAATAGCCCATGAAGAAAGCGTAATGGATAGCTGGACGGAATATTTTAAAGATATTCTAGACACCAAACAATTAGGTATAGTCTAAGAAGGAGTTAACGGTAATAAATAAATAGAAAGTTTTGTCTAAAAAAGCTTCAAATTCGGGGGATTTCAACCTAATGTTGTCTTAAACAAGTGTACTCTTTGTTCTTTTGCCAAGATTTCGGCTGCATTTCCAGCCTTCCAGGCTTTTAAAACTTTGAAATTAAATATTCAAGACAGCTGTTAACTCTTGAGTCTTTTATATACAACAATGAACTATCATTTCTCTATCAATCAATTCTTCATTTCAAAATGCTTTTTTAAATGACATAAAATACATTAAAGTCGTTTTGCAATCTTTCGGTTTTGATACAGCCTGCTATTTTAATACAAACGTAAGTCCCTAAATTCCCCCCCCCCCCCCCAAATATGATGACCTGTAATGACAGCGAAATAGATCTATCTGCAGTTGGTTGAGGTGTAGTCAGCACAGCATAGACATGCATTTTAATGTATTAGTATTAGTTTTTGAAATGCACAGATGTAACAGGCATCGATGCAGTAGGCTACACTCATTTATTCTTTTATCTTTCAGAAGTTTGGCAGTACAGCGAAACACATCTTCTTATTGTTTTTCTTACGCGGTCACAAACAAAGGTCCATCAATGAGTGTTTTGATAAAATTGCAAAATTAAAAAAAAAACATTATGTTCTCACGTAAAAAAGTTATACGATTAACTTACTTGAATGTAAGTAGTATCAACACAATTTTCCGAGATTCAATAACCCTTGCCCAAGAATTCAATACTTAAATCTATACTTAAAATCTTTACTGCTTTTATAATATAATGAATGGTGAAAAGCATCAAATAACATCTAAACGGGTCACAGTAGCCAACGCGTATATTTAATAAAATGCCCTCGAATTTACAAAACGAACAATCGCGTCGTAAGCGTCTAAAGTGTATATCACGAAAAAATTCCTATGCTGTCCTGCATAGAATTTAATTCAACGTAGATTTTTTAAATTTTGATTCGGTTTTTTTAATGAGACTCCTGTTCTTGCAGTGTTTTTTGACAAAAAAATTGCATCCCTAACGGGCGCTTGCATGTAGTAATATTTATGTGAGGTTAAAATGTCATGTTAAAATCATAAACGACTAATTGATACGCGCTAAACGTTTCCGCATCAAGTTAGGTAAACACTAAGAATTGGCTTTATTCCAAAACGCTATATGCGTATGCAAATAAGAGTTACACTGCAATTAGATAATGCAACCGGAATGAGTTCTTCCCATGTTACGCGTTATTTATCAGCGTGATTGATTGCTGGAAAAAGGCCACGCAACGAAACAAAGGCCGATGGATCTCTTTGTTCCGTTGATAGAAATGTGGGAGATCTCCGATATGTCAACGGGAGTACGTTCAACAATACAATTAATGGTTAATTAGGTTTTGTAGGAGACTTACTGATGTCAGTAGTTTGATTGTATTCCGATCGTAATGCTTTACGGTAAGAATACAGGACTTGCTAGCGGTTAACATCGTACAAAAGAAAAGAAATGAAAATAAAATTTAAAAAAATCATGACTGAACCACAGTATCATATATATTATAAAAAGGTACAAAATATTTAAAGAATTTATAACTAATAATAAAACAATTACCTATAGCACAATATCTGACCACTAAACATATATGTTCTTTAAATTTAGTATAGTCTTATATTGTTTTTTATTATTCCTTCTATAAAAAATTTTCTAGTCGAACCGCTTTTATAGTTTTGGTGTTGTCAATTATTGTGTTGACATGGACGCCGCTGTTACTGTTCTACCCTCATAATTTAAATGAGTACTAATATTGTTTTTTTCCACTGTGAAGGTACTGAACAAGTATGGCGTATCCATGTCATATATTTATATTTTGCTGATATCGATAAAGCGTTTTGCCCTCTATGAGTCCACCGAAGTAATTTATGTTCCATGTAAACTGGTTTAAACATATGAGCATCAAAAATAACAAAATGACATTACAAAAATGCATTAAACTATAAAAAAAAACAATAGAATAGAAAACATACGTTCGCTTTGGTGCATATAATCTCTATACAGGGTCGGTACAAAGTATGGAACCAGCAGGATATTTCAGGTTTTGTTCGACCGATTTTTCTGAAATTCTGCATGGGCCTATGGGCAATTAAAATGCATTTTCTGGAATTTTTCAACCATGTGTCGGCTGTCATTTTCGAGATATGGGCGCAAGTCGCATTTTATTTAATGTGAAGGGGGGTGAAAAGGCACATCATTAAAAAGGACATCTTCTCCTGATTTCAAAAATGTATCACACTTGTACAATTTATTGCTTCTGAGTTGAGAAAAGTGTGATAACAAACTTGGGTCTTGCATAAAAACCATATTCGTTTTCGCTAAGTAAGAACAAAAACCCAGGGTGTCTGCACTTTCCTCCTGACTGCTGATAATTTTTATCCACTTTCTTATTTGCAATCGCAATGCCTAATTAACTGAACATGATCGCATCAAAATTTTGAAGATCATTGGTTATGGAGATAGAAGACGAAGTTATTCGGAACTAGTTGCATTTTACAATGCAATTCACGAAGATGGTGAACCAATAATTGCCAGATTAAAAAATTAAAATTAAAAAATTGCAACGTTTAGACGAAACCGGCGGTGTTAAAAATCGTCAAAAACCAGGACGTCCAAAGGTTGCTACGAGTGAAAAACTTAACTTGAATGTGTTTTTAGATGTGCAAGAGAATCCCGTACAACAACGTGCTCTCACTCACTATATTAGCAGAAGATCTGTTCAGAAAATTTTGAAGAGAGAAAGGTTTCATCAATACAAAATCCACTTATTACAAAAACAGCGAAGATGATTTCGATCGTAGGATACAATTTTGCAAAACTGCTATGAACATGATAGATGAAACATTTTAAATTGGATTATGTTTTCTGACTGTTTTCTCAATGGTAATGTGAATAATATAATTGCAGATATTGGTTGGACACAAATCCACATTGGTTGGAGCAAGTCCAGACACAACACCCTCAGAAAGTAGGATAGAAACATCTTAAATTGGAATATGTTTTGTGATACAGCGACTTTTTGCGTCAATGGTAATGTGAATAGACACAACTGCAGATATTGGTCGGACACAAATCCACATTGGATGGAACAAGTCCACATACAACACTCTGAGAAAGTGTAAGTCTGGTGTGGTATTATCGGTGAGCACATTATTGGGCCTGTTCTCATCGATGGAAATTTGAATGCGGTCAAGTATTTACAGCTTTGCGCGAACACATTATACCAGAACTTATTCACCTGTTCCCTAATTGTGAAAATGCTGCGCGTCCTTCTGAACAGATATGGTTTCATCAAGATGGTGCACCGCCCCATTCTCCAGTCAACGTTCGTGGRTATTTGAATGCGATATTTCCAGACAGATGAATTGGTAAGCACGTTCCTCATATTTGACGCCGCTTGATTTTTACCCGTGGGGGTATCTGAAAAATGGTATTTACACTGATCGGCCACATAATGCAGAAGATTTAAAAGGACGAATCAGGGCAGAAATTCAGAACTTACCTCCAAATATGCTATAAATAATATTAGAAAACTTTTACTCAAGGCTGCGTTACTGCCAGGAAGTAAATGGGGAACATTTTGAGCATCTTCTGTAATGTAAATCTGAAAAAATACTGAATTTTCACGGAATCATGTTTTTCTTTTTTTTTTGGGTACCCGATTAGCAATGAATTGATCAAACTAGACGAAAATTATCACCAGCCAAGGTAATACCTAACTTATTTGTCCCTTTTTTGTGTTCATTCTTTTCGTTCTTTTGCCAGCCTTAATTATTGTATTTACACTTTTCTTAACTCAGTCGCAATAAATTGTACAAGTGTGATACATTTTTGAAATCAGGAAAAATATCCTTTTCAATGATGTGCCTTTCGACCCCCCTTCCCAATTAAAAAAAAATCAACTTGCTCCCATATCTCGGTAACGAGAGCTGACTCACAGTAGAAAAAATTCCAGAAAATGCATTTTAATTATACCCACAGATCCATGCACAATTTCAGAAAAATCGGTCGAACAGAACCCGAGGTATCCTGCTGATTCCATACTTTGTAGCGACCATGTATAGTTTATAAATGTGTCATCACAGCGGGACACTAACTAAAATCGGGACTCTTGACTCTGGAGTTCCGATCTTCCGACCATCTGGCAAACCTACTACCAGTACAGCTTCAAAATAAATACGCCAAAAAGTGTTTGAAGTCCATATAGGTTAATGCCGTTTTTGTGTAAAGTTTGACATTACTTTTTTAACGAACAATTTTTCTAATGACAAAACTTAACGAATTTGCCTCGTACGTCTGTCTCACTATCTAACGACCGTACATTACAATAATCGTCGTATGCGTAGGTACTTGTGCAATATTTGTTACACCAGCAAATATATGTAAAGAACCCGTTCGGATTTCACATTCACATGTCATTCAAAAGCGCAAAAACAAAAGGATTGCTGCTGTTGAACCGGGAACGGACCATAACGACGATCGTTGGTAATTAGAGGCGAAATTTTATTGGGAACACGGTCGGTTGTGTAATGTCCGCCACTTCTGCAAAAGGCGAAACTGGTGGCGCACAATCTCGATGTCGTTTTGACCAAATATAGACGAACGCTTGCGGTACTGCGGGTAACGCGACGGACGATCGCTTAATTAAACAATAATTTAACAGCCGGAGGAAGAAGGCACGCGGAAGGCATTTCCAAGGGGTTTCCTTTAATTTATGCATAATTTATTTTGAGGTTAATCGACGCATCTTAATTAAACATGGCCACAGCCGTGTCCTCTCGAACCATTCGAGCCTATGATTGTAATTTGTTTTACACGGCCGGCTGTGTCATAAAGTTCGTGAGATGCTCAGTGCGACAGTTGGCTGAAGAAGTAGCAACCTGATGTCGACCAGAGGTGTCGGTTTACAGTGGCCTGCCTCAAAACATATAGCTACAGCAACGATAATAATATGATCACTTTTGAATGTGCGTAAAACTTTGAAGACCAGTGGCAGCTCGTGACCAGGGTTGGGCAAAGTATCGATACTTACTCAAAATATCGATACCTTGAGCGGTATCGAGTATTGATACCACATTGTCGTGGTATTGAATTGGTATGGTATCGAATTCATTCAAAGGTATCGAAGTATCAAAAGTGTTTAAAAGTATCAAAGCAAGATTTGCCCAAAAGCTTTTAGGGATTCAAGGAACAAGTATTTCTTCCGAACGCGTTTTTAGCACGGGTGGGAATGTAACCGATTTGCGTGCAGCGCTGACGGCAGATCATGCTGAACAGTTAATCACTCTAGCAATGAACGAAAAAATTGTCCCTAAGTAGAAAACCGCTGCAAATTGAATCTATACTTCCACATCCAATTGTCAAAATGACATTTACGTTTTTATTTCTTATACTGTACGATTAGTAATCAGATTTGGAGCATTTTGTCTCTCAACACATTTTTTCTAAGACAAAAAAATAAAAATAAAAATTTGTAAAAAGGGTAGTTACCCCCCAATTTTGCCCACTTCCCGATATCCTACTTATACCACAAACAATAGGTCGCTTTGGGTAGTTGAGATTTATAGGTTTGCCAAATTTCAAGTTCATATATTAAGTCTTTCGAAAGTTATCGCGTATACAAACAAAACCACAGACACACACACAGACAAGAAATTTGTTTTTGCTCAAATTTTGTTTTTTTGCGTTTTCAACCATTTTTGAGCGAATGAGCAAATAAAAATTTTTGAAAATTTTTTCGCGATACAATACTCATCTGTTGGATGTGGAAGTAAAAGTGAACTATAAGATTGAAATGGCAGAAAAATTACTTGAAAAAATTATACTCCCTTACATTTGCGGCCCCATCTTTGGGAGTGATTCTTTCAGTGCGTTCTGCAAAAGAAAGTTATATAAACGTATAATTTTTGCTTCGGTTTTAAGTTAGGTTAGATGCCCACATGTTCCTTGTCTCCCTGTATATTATTATTATTATTATTATTATTATTATTATTATTATTATTATTATAGATATATTTAATTTTAATAGTATTATTTAGTTCATTTATGTATTTCTTACGTCCCTAACATACATAAACAGGGTTTGAAAAGGTATAAACACGTTTGTAAAAAAATACCAGTCAGTTTTGAACAAAAACGCTGGTATAGGTAAATTCTTATTATCATTATTTTTTAGGAAATTTACCTAACATGAGAAAAACTTATCTATTGAATTGTTTGTGAGATTTGGGGTAACCGATTTTTTCGATAGAAATCGATAGAATAGAATTTACTCAATACAACGATAACCAACATTTAGAACCTGCTATCTACTATTCAAAAATTATAAAGAATAATAAACGCTCTATTAACTCCCCTAATATAAAGAACTTTATAAGATAAATAAAGATTGTGGAATATACAGAATCCCTACTTTTTCTGGGCGTAACCACACTTTATTGTTTTCCTTTCAAATAGAACACCCCATGTATGGAAATATTAACTTCAGCTCACAACAAAAATGACATTTATTACATTAAAGATTTATTCACCTTTGCTGAATTAGTCAATGACATGGAGATACCAGTAAACCATGAACTGATATATTTTTATGTTTTAAATTTCAAAAGGTTTAAATGAGAGATGGGAATATATAGATCCACACTTTTTATGTCCAAAGATGACATCGAGTAACAATAGAAGAAATATATTTTTGGAAATGGTATCATTTGTTTTGGACAATAATTGTGTACTTCATGTATGAGGACAAGGTATACAAACAGATTATTGGATGTGCAATGGGCTCGAAAGTTAGCACTATCTTGGCACAATACGTAATGGACCATTTATTGGATACTTGTGTTCCCAAGCTATCATTCACCCTACCTATTTTAAAAAATATATGTTGATAACCTTATACTACTCTTGCCTTCAGATGGAATAGAAGAAATTATACAAAATTTTAACTCATATGATCAAAACATAAAATTTACAATAGAAAGAGAAATTAATGGGGGGGGGTACCCTTTCTTGACACAAAAGTTATTCGAAAAAACAACAAAATAATACTAGATTGGCACATGAAACCAACTTTCTCAGGTAGATATATTCATTTTTTGTCAGATCATATCATGAAAATCGAAATTAACTTCATGAAACATATGAAATACAGATTCAAGAGAATATGCCATGTCACTTTAGTAGAAAAAAATCTAAAAATTTTAAGAAATTTACTTGTACAAAATTCTTATCCAAATAGTTTTGTTAATCACATATTGTACTCCACGGTTGAGTCAGTCCCTATAGTGATTGAGCCTCGAAGGATGACATCTGAAAGTAATGTTAGTTTGGTAGAGCAAACAACAGAACAAAACATACCTATAAACATTGAACTCCAAATGTATGGATCTCTCCTAAACATAACTGGTCTCATGAATAATATAATAAAATCGTTACATAACTTAAACATCAAAATTAGAATAAGAAACATAAAAACTTGTAGAAACCTTTTTAGTAAACTTAAATTTACAATTCCATTAAAATTTAAATCAAATGTAATATACTTTAGATACTTCGATGCTTTTGAGTAGTATCGATACTACACTGTCTAATGGTATCGCCCAGCCCTACTAATGCCAATATCTCCTGGGTCGGCAGTAAAAGCTTTCGTCTTTTTTAGTTAGTCAATATCATTTATTATAAATTACTAAATGAAGCCCATGGACTGTTCTTATTAACTTGCTCCTTTATTTGAACTATTCGTTGAACTACTTTGTACTAAATTTTGCATTCTGGGAGAAATGCGATGCAAACTGTTCTTTAGAATAGATTCCACGACATCCCCTTGTTGATTCACCACTTTCTATATTGTTTTCATAATGGAAATAATTTCCTATCTCATCCTTTCAAATCTTTAAAACACTACCAAAATGAATCTCGAACCTGCTAGTCTTCTACTTAAGACATAACTGATCAGAGTTGACACAACTTGAGCACGCAGTAGGCAGTGCTCAGTGTAAAGTAGCCGCGATAGCCTATTCACGAATCTTAATTATACATACTTTTTAATTTATTAATAAATAGCAAGCAACAATACACTTTTAGGCATTCGGATATTTCGGCGCGCTTCCAAATCAACTTGATATCGAACGTTACTAATCATAACCAAACTTATAATATGTACTGAAAATATTTAATGCGAACTGAACAAAATAATTTTATTTAAAGCCGGAAAGCTATTTCACGAACGTAACAAATAGTAATTGAAAATGTTTTTCTGCTGAGGGAGAAAATTGATGAAGCGCAATCGATACCTTAATTTGAGATTAAAATGGTTTTAGACAGAGACTAGATACTTCTAGACTGCTTGCAGGGCGACAAAAGTGCTGTCAACATGTTAGGCCACCCAAAACGCTTGTAAAGGCAAAAAAAGCGGCCTCGCCGGTGCTCACAGTTTATTTTGATTTTGATTACACTGCCGCCCTGGGCTTATTTTTTTATGTTTCTCAGAATTTCCCTCACCAATCGAAAGAGCACACTTTCTCGTTTTATATGGTGCAGATAGAAGTTAAATGCCGATAATAATAAGGATACAATTAATTTAAACAACTGATGTAGCAATCGCGTAAGGCAAATTTCGGCATCGAGGTATTTTTTACCTAATTGAGTTAAACATATAGTTCTGCGAGGTGAAAGATGTAGAAAATTGCCCAAAAATTTAATTACAACATTTTTTCCAAAGGCCCCAAACAAAGCCCAAGGCGAAGTTTTGAAGTTATGTCCAAAATAGTGCACACAAGACAAATAATAAAGAAATAGTTTTCTCCTCGAATTTCGAAAAAAACTGAACAGGGTAACAAACCTTTTTTGCCTTGAATTGTAAGCTATTATTTAAGAAAATGTGTGGTAAAAATCCAAGGCTATCAACCTATCTATTTCGTTTTGAAGTTATTGCCAAAGTAGCACATATACAGCTACATGATACAAAATAAAAAGAGAAATTTTCTCCTTGAATTCAGATGAAAAATTTCACTTTGTTTTATAGGCTATCATTTAAAAAAAATTATGGTAAAAACCTGAATTGATAGCTTATCTCGTTTTGAAGTTATTGCCAAAACAGTGTATATACGCATAACCGAATTAATTTATCGGAAAACAGTTCAAATTACTTTGCACTTCCAAATAATGACTAGTATGATTATTAATTACTCAAACTTCTTCACGAGATATTGTTTCTTATTCAAGGTTAAGAATGTATTTTTAGTGGTTAAAATGAGATATTTGTTGTACTATGGTAGTTGTTGATTGTAGCTTTTGAAAATAATTACTAATCTATTAAAAATAACAATAATTGATATTAGAAATGCAAATTAAACTGAACTACATTTGAATAAATTAGGAAATTAATTGCTCGGTTTTGTGTGGTGTTTACTGTTTTACCAATAACTTCAAAACGAGAAAAGCTTTTTTAAGTTTTTGATAAATAATAGCCCTCAAAAAACCAACTAATTGTACCTTTACCGTTCTATTACATTTTTCCGCAAACAAAGGACAGACAGACACAAAAAAACAGGGCTTTACCATATGGTAAAGCCCATATACAGCCTCAATCCTTTGTCTACATTTTTTATAAATCAGCAGGAAATAAGCTCGCATTTTTATGGATTCTTTAGTACGTAATAAGAGAATAATCCAAATAGCTTCGGTTAATTAAAATATACAAATCGCCCTCTGCAAAGGCTGAATATCTGCGTATTGATCGTTATAAACTTATTAACAGTCAATATATCGAGTCGTATAATAAATTCTCAAGTTAAAAACCTAGCGCTTCGCATGCTTGTACCTGTTCATTACGCACAAACCGGTCTTCGTGGTGAACCAGAGTTAAATTTCGCATATCTGCAAGTAATAATCGACATGTGATATATGAAATACAACGGTAGGTGCATGAGCTGGAAACAAGATAAAAACGAATTGTTCCCGGCAGCATCCAACGCGTATTAACACGGCTCTGGTGAACTACAAACGAACAGCTACCGGCACTACCCTCAATTATACGAATCAATTACATCCCTATTTAAACTTATCCTTGATAGTAGTCTTTTTCCGCTATATGTACTACCAAATTGTATTAAAATAGAAACTAGCAAGTTATCAAAAAAAGAAACGTATTGTATTCATTTGAAGACAGATAAAAATCATTTTTAGTATTAAATAAACGAATTTTTTGATTGTATACTTCTTCACAAAAGAGACACAATGGTATTCTCGATACAGAATACATTTTCGTTGATATAATTCTGAAAAATATAAGTACATCTTGGAATGTGAACAGACATATTTATACTATGCAAATGTATGCACCTGTATGAAATCTTGCAGTATAGAATCCTTATTAATGGTTTGTAGAGTTTATTCATATGCTACATTGAGTTAGAGGTTTATTTATTTTCATAAAAATATGAATGATATTATTCTCATCGCTATATGGCGTCCCTCGTTTAATCTATATAAAAGAAAAATGAAGGCAGTTGTTTAAAAAAAATGTTAACCCTATCTCAACAACAGAAGTTGCAATTTGATATAATACATATTGCATAAATATTCCGAAAAAAGTTATAACTAACAAAGTTTATGGAGCGTTTTATTTCCAKGGTAGGCTACGAACCGATATTTTTTGCCTAGTGTAATTGATGTTTTKTTTACGTTAGATAATTTTTATAAATTAAACCCTGATGKGACCCCATATCTCCGAAACCATCATTTTATAACGTTTCTTTTGAAGTATCTTGAACGATAAAAAATAATGAAAGTAATACTTACAGAGAAGTTGCACTTTGGTTGCACCTTTTTTTATATAAAATTTGTCCTTTTGTGATATTAATTTGCATTACACAACTAAAAAAAAACAGTACTGACAGTACCAACTTAATTAAAAAAAAATCTGAAATTTCGAGTAAATTTAATAATAAAGCGGGTAAGAAAGTAAGCATAATCAAGATTTGCACAAAATTGTAGCAAAAAGACAGTTTTGAATATTTTTATTGCAAGAAAGAAACTGGTAAATTATCGATATTGTTTATTTCCCAGGGAAACGAATACAAAATATGTATTAGGAAATTTAGATTGGTAAGTCAATTTCTATTGGTCGCAAAGAATACCATTCAGCTTCAACTTCGTTAGTACTTCTACTTGTGTTCCTGAAATTATTATTATTTTTAAGAAAAAACTTTAATCAGGATTAGCCTCCCAGGTATCACCGTAGTGTTTTTTTAAGGGAGAATACTTGAGATTTGTCACCTTTCAAACTACTTCCAATGGACAGAATTTTTGTTTCGGTATAAGTTTTTCGTTCCCTTTTGCAAACCGACTTTGCTTTCCTTAGGTCACTATAATAATTAGGTTCCCCCCGTATGAGACTATTTGTTTTACCAATGAAAAAAGATAAACATTTTGGCCTTGTTCAATTGAAAATGCCCAGATCCTGGAGCTTTGGTAATTTTTTGTAATTCAGTTTTCCAGTCCTGTATTTGCCAATTCAGTTCAAGTTTCCGAATTGCTGAAATATCACTAATAATTTCATCATAGTCAGTAAGTTTTGCAAGAACAGATCTTTTCTTAACTTTTATCACAATCATTCCAAAAACTTAACCAAATGAATTGAATCTATGTATCCCAAAACATTAAACTTGCAGAGCATGTCCCACACAACGGAAGCAATAGAATTGGAGCGTTTTTTTTTTTGAAAATATGCTTTTGTCCATATACAGGGTGATATTTTGAAAACTTCACACCTTAAATAACTTTAAATGGAGGAAAAATTTTAAATTTTGCAAAAACAGGTAAAGTTTTGTTTGCAGGGCGACAACTTTTGAGATAAGTTTTTAATGGATAGCGTTTACCCTCTTAGCGAGGTAGATACCCCTTCAAAAATTTTAAATGAAACTACCCATCTTACGATACATCATTTAAAAGCTTATTACACAAGGAGTCTTGCCATGTAATTAGTTTTACTATTATTTACCCATTGACGGGGTAGTGGGTCAAAAAGTGCATTGTAGTAAGTGGCTTATAAAATGGAATATGTTGGACTTTTTTTAACAAAATTTATTGTCTTGCAGTTACAATAAAAATTGTCCTTACTTAAGCCTAAAAAATTTGTTAAMAAATAATTGTTACACCTAAGCAAAATGCCAAAAATACTTAAAATTTTCTTTCGACATTACTTGATATTGCAACTCGACAGTTTATACTGAATTGGCTAAATAATTATCTACTTTGTGTTTCCAATTTTTTGTTTCAACTTTTTGGCTACTTCTTTGGCACGACCATCTTTTTGTTCACATTCCTTTTTATAAATCGCGTGGAATTTTAAAGTGAGAGTCCAAGTGATAATGGTTTATCCAACTGCTGAAAGGGTAGAAATAATTTTTATTTACGGTGCTGAGCATAGCTGTGCTCGTGCGTCAGCAAGGGTGTTTAACGAACGGCACCCCGATAAAAATGTTGACGCTAGGTACATTCTCGATCTCGTGCAGAAATTTCAAGACACTGGATCTGTAGTAAACAAAAAAAGGGCAGGGAATAGAGTCGTTGATGCAATGGCCCAACTTGAAGTACTTGGTCATTTTGCAATGGATCCAACTGGCTCTTTGCGTAACATTTCTACAGCCACTGGACTTTCTTATTCATCTGTAAGGAAAGTTACAAAACTGCACAAATTCCATCCCTATAAGATGAAAACTCTCCAGGAACTCGGCGAAGATGACTTCGATAGAAGACTGCAATTTTGCGAAATTATGACAGAAAAGATTATAGTAAATCCAAATCTAATAAAAAATATCTGCTTCAGTGATGAATGCACATTTTTTTGAACGGCTCTGTAAATAAACATAACGTTAGGTACTGGAGTGACGAAAATCCTTATATTTTTCGAGAAGGTCATACACAAGTTCCTCAGAAGCTGAACGTCTGGGCAGGAATACTTGGCAACGCAATTGTAGGTCCAATTTTCATTGATGGGACGCTAAATGGGGGAATGTATTTAGAATTACTTGATAACGTTATTGATCCTTTAATCACAGAGCAATTAGAAAACCAACGTGACCCTGAAGGAAATCCAATGTTGGATGAATACGAATTGTTTTACCAACATGATGTGCGAAATTGGTTAAATCATAGATTTCCTCTTCACTGAATTGGTAGGCGTGGAACAATTGAATGTCCGCCACGATCACCCGATTTGACTGCTTTAGATTTCTTTCTATGGGGTCATTTAAAATCTGTGGTTTACAAAACACAACCTACTAGCCTGGACGATCTGCGAGAAAGAATTATTAACGAGTGCAGGAGGATTCCACTTGAAACTTTCAGAAAAGTGCAGCAGGAGTTCGAGAACCGTCTGTATTATTGTATGGAAATAGGTGGTGCACATTTTGAGAATCTATTGTAAGGTTTGAATTTCTATGGTTTTGTTCACACTGTTTTTGCAGTTACAAATAAATAATTTTTCTTTTTCGTGGACATGGACTTTCTAAAAAATTACATGATAAATACTTTAATGTTAATAATAATGTTAAAAGAAAATTTTCAGTATTCTGTGAGGTTTTTTAAGTGTCATATTTTTTACAAGTTGTTTGTTTAAATTTTGGGTTCTCGTAAGGACAAATTTTATTTCCGCTCTAAAATAAAATAAATTTTGTTGAAAGGAGTCCAAAATATTCAATTTAATAAGCAACCTGTTTCGTAGGCACTATTAATCTATTACCCCGTCAATAAATTAAACGTGGTAAAACTAATTACATGGCCAGACTCTGTGAAATAAGCTTTCAAATGATGTATCACAAGATGGATAGTTCCATTTAAAATTTTTAAAGGGATGTCTACCCTGCTCAAAGAGTAAGCGCTATCCATTAAAAACTTATCTCAAAAGTTGTCCCCCTGCAAACAAAAGTTTACCTGTTTTTGCAAATTTTTTAATTTTTGCTATATTTAAAGTTATTTAAGCTGTGAAGTTTTCAAAAAATCACCCTGTATATGTTAACTTTGCTATAGACCATGCACAACAGTAAAATTGTTAATAATTAATCTGCTGACTAAAATAACAGGCCTGATCAAGCTGTTTTGGCGGGGGTAAATTCTTTTCGCATTCAAAGGAAAAAGCTGCAACGTTATCTGGAGGTCTTTTTAGAAGAATAAAAAATGCATCTGCTTTTAAGTTGTTGCGCTACTCCGATTTATAGTTTCACTGCGATAATAACGGTTTTCCACGGAAAAAAAGAGATTTCATCATTAGTTACCGTTACCAATCCGATCTCCTCCCCTCCTTTTCCGTGAAATTTGACCACGTAAAACGTAATTTTTCGTTATACACTCAATCTAATGTAGTGTATGTAAGTAATCGAATTGTGTTTAATTTAGATTGTTTGCATTTACTTCCCTCACAACTGCAGTTACAAAAACAGTCTTGCTTTATTTTCCTTGGAGGCATGAAGATTTTGAAGAAACATTTGTATCTGCCGCATTGATAGAGATGAGCAGTAGTAAGGTTTACCTAGATGTCCTTTATGGTCACAAGTTGGGAATTTGGGCAATTGTTTTGGCGTGTGTCTAAAAATTTTTTATATTACAAACTATCTTAATGCACTAAAGTAGTTATTATCTCTGTTTCCTAAGCATTTGCCGATTGGTTTCATCTCGCACCCCTTTTTTGCATGAAGAAGACTGTATTGTTGGTGCAACACTATCGACGATTGAATTAATTCATTTTTTATTCCTATAGTGATTGGGTGCTTTGTAAAAAGCGAGAATTGCATCCCCAATAGCCAAACATAAAGGGAGTTTTTCATCTTTTAAGCATCAAAAAGCTAATTATGCTCAGAGACACTTCACTGCATTGTGGATATAAATCATTTTTAATCATGAAAATTCACTTGGACTATTTGGCGGATATATCTAATAGCATGCTAATGTGGTAAGTGCTTTTAACATACATAAATGCAATGCAATACAATGCAATTTATATTAATATTAATCAACAACCAATAAAAAATTCAATACATGTGTCTCATTTATTAATTCTCTGGAGGAAACGATCTCACCGCCACTCAATTAAGCACCATTTTCTTATAGAAATTTCTAGTATATAAGTAAATATTCCTCATGTTCGATTCCGTGGTATAACAAAATCATCATTAATACATAATGAACCAAGCGGTATACTGTTATTAAATAGACAAATAGATTACAATAAATAGCCAGCTAACTTATATATTATAAATATGGTTAATAGGTTTTGCTAGCAAAAAAATGATTAATGTTACGTCGATAATAAATGTCAGCTGGTTGTCCGCCAATATCATATGTCTAATTATAAATGGAGCATTTACATTAGTGGTTTCTTTGTCTCTTATAATTACTGTATATATCCGATTGCTTGTTATTTTATTCATTTAATATTTCCCCAATAAATTATGGGTACTCGTGAATCAAATAAACACAATAAACTATTTGGGTACTACCAATAACTTTTTACACTTGATTATGCATTTTCTTACAGTAAATTGGATATCAGTAACGGTTCTGTTTATTTCAAGTATTGAAGTGGCGTTGTTTACAATTTTCACGTTATTCACTTATTCCCAGGTCATTTCGCCAGTGAAAATTATTATAAAAAACCACGTTTGTTTCCTAGATATTTCCGTTCACATGCCAGAATGAAATGGATACGTAGCCAAAATTTGTAACGCTCTCAATTAACTGGTACTATTATGCGATGATGAAATTCGGTTGTTTTATATTTGGAAATGAGGCCATTACATTATTCATGTATCTTAATGTTAATGAATTGTAACAGGACGAAGAGGATCCTGGCGGTGATTTAGATATGCCGAATCTAGATCATTAGTAGAAATCATTTGAAAAAGGTCAGTGAGTGCTTTTTATAGGAAGAATATACCTGAACGTTTGTGGATAGGAAAGACCAGGGTAAACCTGCACTTCAACAGTTTCAGATATTAAAAAGTTACGGCAAGGCGCTGTGTAAAGACATTAGCATGAGTTGTGTACGTCCCGTCTGAAAGAAAACAATATTGATATGTTAAACATCCTTTTGATTGACTGGAAGGAAATTTAACGAAATGCAATTATTTTGATTTTTAACTTTAGTCACTCTATCCTCTAATCGTTACCAGATTATACATATCTCGCGGGTTTTTACAGTTATCTATAACCGTATTCCGCATCCTAACATCCATCTTTTTCTATCCCTGCAGTCTTCTTCATTTAAGTTTCTTTTATGCATGGCATCTTCTATATCATTCCTCCATCTTTTATTTGATCGTCCCCTTTTCCTTCTTCGCGTTGGTTTCCAGTCCAGTATCTTCTTTGGCCATCTGCTGGGACTCATGCGTTTTACACGCCCATACCACCTTAAACCTTTGGCTTCTATTGTATCAAGTATAGTGATTTGGACACCTATTTTTCCTCTCATTTGCTCATTTCTTACTCTGTCTCTTAGTGTTAGTCCGCATGCTCTTCTCCAAAAGTTCATTTCTGTTGATAATAACTTTTTCTTGAGTGTGGAAGGTGTAGTCCATGTTTCGGCTCCATATGTTATGACGTTTTCGACTACTGATTTATATATTCGCCTTTTCGTGTAGTTCGTTATCTGTTTGCTTTATAGTACTGAATTAAGTTGCCTTGTGACAATTCTTCCTTGTTCAATACGGTTTTTTATTTCTTTTTCGCATGTACCCTCTTTTGTAATCTTCACTACGAGATACTTATAAGAGTCGACCTTTTTTATACTTCCAGTTCTGAGTTGTGCGCCTACTATCAAATACTCTGTTTTATCTGTATTGACTGGGAGACCCCAATTCTGGTATTCTAGCTCTAGTTTCCTCAGCATATATGAGATATCGTCATGATCTTCTGCTATAATGACTTGGTCTTCAGCGAAGTGTAAGGTAAATAGTTTGCTGTTGTCGATAGATATGCCCATATTACAGCAGGTTCTTCTCCAGTGCTCTAGTGTAGCGTTCAAATATATTTTAAATAAGGTGGGGACAATAGCGCATCCTTGTCTTAAGCTTTTGCTAACTGGAAACGGCTCTGATAATTTAGATCCAATCTTTACACAGCTTGTCATACTGGAGTACAAAGACCTGACTGCCTGAATGTACATATCTTTAACTCCAGCGGTTCTCATGGCTCTCCAAACTTTTACCAAAGGTACGCTATCATAAGCCTTTTGCAAATCTACAAATACGAGATGAGTTTCTAAGTTACATGTCTTTCTTTTCTCTATAAGTTGCTTAAGCACAAATACACTATCATTTAAAATGCATGTCTATGCTGTGCTGCCTGCACCTCAACCAACTGCAGATAGATCGCTGTCATTACAGCTCATCGTTGCAGTCATGTCAATGTAATGCTGACAGATGGCATTGCCATCTAAATTCTTACTTACACTATCATTTGTTGATCGACCTACTCGGAAACCAGTTTGATCTTCTATATCTTCTGTTTCTTCTGTATTTGATTATTTTTCCATATAATCTAGATAAAGAATTTGTGACACTCAGCCCTCGGTAATCAGTGCATTTTTTCCGTCCCCCTTTTTATGAATATTTGATATATAGGCTGTTTTCCACTCTTCTGGAATTTCGTCTCCTCTTAAAAAAACATGTAAATACATATGATAGGAGTTGCATGAGAATATCTGGTCCATTCTTTATTAGTTTGATGGGTACACTATTCCTGGAGCCCGTCGATTTTTGATAGAATGTAGGTTTTCCTTAATTTCTTTCACCGTTATCAAGTAGTCCTCACTGAGACTCGAATCCAAGGTAAAACTATCATCCTCATTTAAAAACACCTGTCGGTCTTCGGTAAGAAGTTTTTTGCAGTGGTCCTTCCAATTATCTAGATCTATAAGGTGCATGGGTGCATTTTCATTTCGCACTGTTCTTAAGCTTCTCAATGTTCTCCGTGCTTTTGTCTGTTTGGCTCTTCCTATGTAATTATCTATGTGCATACGTCTCTTTTCCCATATAGCGTTTTTTGCTTTATTGACAGCTTTTTTTTACTTCTCTGTTGTAATATCTGTACAATCTGTGATCTTTGCGTTGTTTGTCATTATCGACTTCTTTTTCTCTGCTATTAATAATTCCATGTCTTTGTTTAACTGTTCATTTTTGTTTTTTCTACGTTCCACTATTTTTTCTCCTAACGCTTCTTTGGCTGCTTCGTTTACCAGATTAACCATTTTCTTTAATTAAGAATGAGAAATATTTCGTGGCATGTAATAGAGATTTTACTATACTTCTCGCTTAACATACATTTCGCAAGCCACGCTTAAACCAACATTCCAGCTAATTATCAGTTAATTAGACAATGCTGAGCCCCAGAATTGGGCCACTTCACTAATTTATTCAAACAATGCGGCTTCTGTAAATCGGCAACGTGTGCCACCGTAAGTCTAATGAAATTCTATAATGACCCGTTTGTAGCAATTTCGCTTGCCCAGTCTCAGACTGACTTCAGATAAAGTCAGAATATCGTGTGAAAAGGACCCTGAGGCGGCCCGAAACTACCTGCTACACCGTTTTAGGGACACCTGGGACGAAAACAACAACGTACAAATAAAGAGACTATTATCTTTCGCTCCGGTAATAATGGGTTTGGTTAAATACCCGGGGAGCTTCGGCTTTTTGTGCTGGGACCATGAATATGGCTTCGACGGCTTCGAATTGCCGCCATATTAACCTCTAAGCAAGAACTAAATGAACTAATATAACAAGTGCAAGTCCCTTATGTGAAAGAAATCTGTTTTTGTATGTATATGCATTTTTGGCGTATTTTACCATATTTATTGCATATCTAAGCAAAAATGGAATTATTATGTTTGTTGAAAGATTTAGCAAGAAACCAAAGTACCAMTTCCAAATTAGCACATTACGTGGTCGAAATCCTTGTAAGATGTTTTCGTTCCTCAAATGTTTTAACTATCGTTTACGCAAGACCTACTATAGCTGTAATTGTAGAACTGTTTTTCTTTAAATCGATATTGTGATTCAATTAAAAGTTTCTTACCTTCTATATAATTCATTATTCAACTCTTTATTGCAGTTACGGCTAGTTTGTGGACCTAATGATGACCAAAATGCCAAGGTGAAAGACCTATTTTGGGAGGATGTATTAAAGAATATCAGATGAAAGCTAACAACGTAAAGACAAAAATAATGGTCATTTCCGACAAGAAAGCGAATGTACGGTTAGAGAAGAACGAGTACAAAATTTCAAATACCTGGTAGTCACAATAAAGGGAAGGAAGATGCAGCAGCAAATTTATACCACACACATTTTCAAAGCGAAAAAGAGTGTCCCGGACTTTTTGTCAATCAAAACCGCGTTGTATCGGTCGCGGCACCAGGCGTTGGGTATTGCAAGTCCACCCAAATACCGCAAAGATATTGTTATACCGCCAATGTATCAAGAATTTCTTTTAATTGATGATGGTGCTCAAGACAGAATTTTAGTGTTTGCTGAAAATGGCGTCTAAAACGTTTTGTGGAGACAGGATATTTAAAAGGTGCTGCGCGTTATTTACGCAGCTATATACAATACATGTAGACATTGGCAGTACAAGTTTAACTACCAATGTGGTACCGGCTGTTTATGTTCTACTTCTAAACAAATCAAAGTATACGTATATAAGGCTATTTAAAATGTTACAAGCAAGAGTTCCTGATTTTTAACCAGGAAGATCTATACTTGATTATGAAGTGGCTACAATTTTTGCTTTTCGTGAAGTGTTTTCTGATGTGATTATTAAAATATTATGTAATTGTAATTGACACATCGCATTAATCAGAAAAAAATGCCAAATTAGAATACCAAATATTTAATGTGGCGTCCATAAGAACAAGCAAAGTTTGATGTAATATCTCCAAAACTATCGGATTAAAAAAATGCTTTTTAGGGTATTGTATTCTGCTTAAAAAGTTATGGTAATAATATTCAAACTTTTTTTATGCAATTAACAGTTAAAAAACAACCCCTGATTTTAAATTTTTACGATTTTTACATTTGATCTCTAATAATAAAAAAATTACGCACGTTTCCGTGGACACCTGTATACATAAACAATATAATAATAAGATTGGCGCAATCGGTAAGATAGTGTTGGACCACTTAATTACTTTTCCACAAATTCCGTAATAAGAACTCTTGAGAAGTATTACGTGACCGGTTGCTACGGGGTATAACATATTTAACTGACGAAACGCCACCCGAGTACCTGCCCAGAAAAGATTAACTGACGAAACGAAACAACTGATGAATCAGGAACTGATGAAACGGACATGAATCCCAAAACCTTATTTAGCAAACACCTGGCTTAAATATTCGCAAAATTGGGTAGCGCATATTGGTACCACATCATGTTATTGGGATGGTCTGGATCTCTTTCATTTGGGGAAAGCACTGCAAGTATAGGTATTAATTCGTCTCTTAATTGATAGTAAGTACATTTTTTTGTCAACATGCAGAGAAAATAGACATAAGATACGACTATCAACAGTGCCAGCCCTAATGTTCACTTTTTGTGGAACATGAGTGAGTTTTGATTTCCCAAAGTTACTTGCCAGGAAACCAATATTCACAGTTTTGTCGGTTTACTCTGTAATCAAGACAAAAGGTAAGTGGTCTCGTCGCAAAATAGAATACTGGGTAATATTCTTCAACATTAAGGAGTTTAAACGTGGTTTTACAAAACTGTAACTTGCGGTCTGAATCATCTTTGTTTGTTTGTTTTTTTTTAGTTTCAAATCTCTTAAGATGAAACTTTGAATATTTAATCCTCTGCCATTTTTGATGAGTGGATAAATGGGGATTTTCTTAAAACTGAGGTAGAACTTTTAATTTATCATCTTGGACTGGTGAACTATTTATTCTAGTGCGATCTCCTATTCGGCTATTCTCACAAATTTTTGCTCGATTTTGTTAATAAAAACTGTGCCTTCGTAACCGATCATCAAAAATTATATTCTTTCWCTTTCACGCAAGCAACTGACCATCTTGAAAGAGAATCGGGAATGCTATTCGGCAATGATCAATGAGTAAAATACAGCAAAACCTCCAAGGAATAAATGCAAAATTTTAATCATTCTCAAGTGCTTTCTTAACCAGTAATTGACATTATTATTGACTTCTTTGACATGGAAGGTTTCCGTTTACAAAAATTGTCGATGACGTGGAAGCTCAACATTAAAACGTGAGCAAAGAATGTCAATTCTGAAAACATATAAATGCAGCTGCTGGTTTATTTAAAACGTACATCTGTGGCATTTTTACATATCAGACATCGATAGACTTCCCACAGGTTAATTCAATTACTGTTACCTCGGCACCTTTGCATATCGTAATAATTACTTTGATGAGCTCAGTTGCTCCCATAATAGAGGTTGTCTACTTGTTCAGAGATAGAGAAAAAAACCTGGCATATGAAATAAGGTACACCGTTACACACACTGCAAGGCATAAAAGTCTTTCTCTAGTTTCCACGATTATAGACGCCTTACTGTTGCGATTTGCAATTCATTTCGCAACGACTGTACCTATCAAGCACCGAGATTAATACTTCATATATCGCTCGCTGCAATTATTAATCGAAGCAATCAATATCGCGCTTAGATGTGAGAGTGGTATCCTGGTCGAAGACAAAAAACAGAGATAAATTAAGACGCATGCAAGTTTAAAATAAAAGCAAGCGCACAAAGACGACAGGCCGTTTCATTAGGTAAATACGGCGAATTTTTCTCCGATTAAGTGCTTTTGACGCACTGTTCGAACGGGCGAAACCCTTTTAACGAGTCTTCAAACAGGATCTGGACGCAACGGACCATCACACACGGAGCAGACTCGTTTATAAGAATTAACAGCCGAGATTGTATTTAGGAATGTGGATGCTGCGCTCGCAACTACCTGTAGTACCTATACTCGCACCTCGTGTGCCCCTCGCCGGCTTTAAATGCGCTTGTAACTTTTGCAGAATTCTACGATTATGTTTCTCGGTAAGTTTATGCTGTTTTCCAAGTAATCATGTAAGAAGGATTTTAAAATGATGGTTATTTTGCAATATTGTGTTTTTACCCTTGTCATAATAAATCAATACGTATTTCGGTAGTTGAGTTGCCATTACAGTAGAAGCTAAAGTAAGAAACTTCTTGAAATCTTTCGCTGGATTTAAATGGAGGATGTTCTTCTCACTACTGAAGATGGTAGCTTAGCCATCGAATATACATTTAGACTTTCTGAATTATTGTAGTAAGGGTTTATCGTAGATTGTTGAACTGGAGTCAAACGTCACTATACTCGTCTTTTATTTATTGCTAGGTGCTTATCAATCAAAGTCACTTTTCTTACATAACTTAAAGCTTTGCGGTGGTAGTTTGAAATACCTCACTAGCAAATATCCTGTGCAATTTAAGTACACGAGAAGGAACTGAGTAACGAAGCTGTACCGTGAGGTTATGTTTTCAGGTATGATCAGGTCAGGCCAGGTCCAACCAACAAACGAGAGCGTAAGTAAAATTGCACAATTTTCAGAAACATGTTATACCGAAAGATAAAACCGACATATCGTGTATTTTTAGATAAAGACACAATCTGATGAACCCAAAAAAGTGGTCCCTGCCCAGAAACAAACTATATTTAATTTGTTAACAATCTTCCAGAGTCAACGTCATCTGCGGGCCGGAGTTGCAGGCGTGTACATGCGGTGTAGTAGGACACTGCAGGTAGTGGTCCTAGCGACAGATAGATGGCAGGGTATGTTGATACTGTCCATAGAAGTGTATCAATGGAACCTTCGCGAAGTTTCGATAGTGTCCGGAAGTTGCCGCTTCTTGAATTTTTGATGGCGATATAAATAAACCAACGGAGAGAGCGCGGGTAGTTCTGAACTCGAATACCGGGTATCCAGCGAGCGGAAGGCTTAGTGAAACAGTGCAAGAGAATGCAGTATAGTGATTTAGTGAATTAGTAGAGTGAAAACTGTAGTGTTTTAAACTAGTTGTGTTTATACTTAGCGACTTAGCGTATTTGGTACACCTGTTTCAACTAAAGGAAGTTAGTCAGAAATCCACAGATTTCGAGCCCGTGGGCGTGACAATACTCTTAGACAAAGAGMAATTTAAAAAGTATAACAATATTTACTATTAAATATGTCATACGAATCACTGTTATTGCTTTTAACCGTCGCGAGGCAAATATTACTTAGTTATTAAAGTTCTCTTTATAATGTTTAAATAGTTGTGTACATAATTTTCCTAAATTTCGAGCGTAGGTACTTATTTTTGATACCTTCTACTCATCTTGAGACGGATTGAATTGACAGTGATAAGATGGTAAACGTACCATAGAAAAACTAACTCACTATGGCTATGGTATCCCATGGATTTGTAATTTGTAAAAGGTCTATTTTGGTTACACTGTACCTTGCATTAATACTGCTAAAGTGTATAATAATAAAATAACTGGTACGAAGCATTGTATAGTTCTCACAGTCTACTAACGCAAAACATTTTGACTTCAATAATGAGGGATTACTTACCATCTCAGCTTCATTAGGTACCGAATTCAGCCCGCTTGTTATCCAGGTAAGAAAACAAATATGTGTAACGAATGTTATTCAAATTTATATCTAAAGCTGTTCTAAATAGTAACATATCTTCTGTTTTAAACAGGATAATTTCCAATACGTGATTGGAACGGTTTGCAGACGAAAGTTTATGGTAGCGACACGTGGCTGCAGTAAACCAATTGTAAGAGCGATTGATTTTTACACAAAGGGACCTACAATATAACCTTATACGAATTTGGAGACTATACATAAAATTAGTTGATAATTCTTTTGGATATCATTTCTACAATAGCGAAACGTCCATGTTGTAAAGACTCTGGTTTGGTTTGGGAACAAAAAGCCTTAACGCACATCTATGTAGGTATTTTGTTTTCCTTACTTCCTTAAATTTCCGTAAAATCTTTATGGTTTTCGAACATTTTTCGGAAACGTCAAGGACTGTCTGTGCCTCTCAGATGACTACAGCAGATGCATTTCCACAAGCTCTCTGACTTTAAGCAAAATTGCGCTGTGACGTTTGTTCATGTTTTGAAGGGGGTGATATGCAACAAACATGAAAGCATCGATTTTTATGTTTCATAACCATACTTTTTCCAAAATGTTTTTTAATAGACCAATAAAAACATGAACAGGCAGGAGTCTTAGAAAATATTACACTCAATTTGCTTTGATAACTTTTTATATAGAGCAAAAAATTAAAATCTAGGATTGTAATTTTCAGAGGTCATTGACACTTGTCTGAACAAACCATAAACAAGGCTTGCGCATGCGGGAAGCGCGACAGCTAGTTATGCCAGCGTTGTTCAAGTTGTTTGAGCGTTACTCATATTTATGTCATTGTATGCAGTTGGTGTCAATTTATTAGCATTTATTTATGAAAGATAGCTTTCCAGTTGAAATAACGGATAGTAATGGACAAGTAATATCTAATTATCACCTAATCCAAAAGTATGTTTCATAACAAAACCTTGCAATAAATTTTTGAAACTGACAACCGCCCAGAGCAAATGTTTTTAGGTACGTCTTTCTCCAAAAAAAGACCAAAATTCTCCTATTGCACATTCAAAGTCAAGCGACACGAAAAATTACGTGAGCTATGCCTACATAGAAACGATGGACCCAAAATTTTCTTTTTTGTCTTTCATAAACGCAATAACTGGTATGGCCAAGAAACGCCTTATTTTTCAGCCAACATATGGATTTTACACAAAAAAACTTTTCTAATATTCATGGTAGAATACTCTGAAAACAATATTTTTGTTATTAATATCTAAACATTTTCAAAAATTTGTGTAATTTTTGGTATATCCAACAACATTCACCAAGAAGGGTATAAGCAAACCTKGATGTTGATTTTTTGTAGCAGGCAATGACGAGAATAATCACMGMAGTTAAGCTTATAAGCATTTATCATCACTTGMTTATTCATGTAAGGAACACAGATTCATAAGATATGACACATTTAGTCGGTAGTAAATAAGTATTGCTTACTTCTTATATCGAATCCTGTATGGATCATTTTGTTATTTAGGGACTATACACGTTGTCGAACGCTGTAAGAGAACTAACAAAGTAATTTGACTATTTAGAATTAGTATAGTATTTTTTGTACTTTTTATACTATATTTTAATGTGAAGTTTTATTTTACTTCAAGATTTCATAGTTTCTGGAAGTAAAACCTTATTCGGTATATCAGACTGGTAGCTCCTGCGTAAATATAACATTTGTGTTTGCAGTACAGACAAATATGAAATTCGTCTAATAATAGCCAGCGGATCTACGAAACCGATTCAACTGTAAATTCTAAATGACATTTACAAAAACCCCATTATATATCCCTGTAGTCGGCCATTAACTTACCAGGCGATGTTTACACATTAGATAAGTTTATGTTCAGAACTTTCTAACAATGCAAAAATATTCTTAGGAAATGAGCTCTAGTTCCCCAAGCGATTACTTTAGGTGGCTTGCATCAGGTATAATTTGAATTCCTTGTTTTAAGGTTTAGACAGCCCAAATCTTTTGTACGGTGGGCACTCGGGAAATACTGGTGTTCAATGCGAGGGCCTTAGCTCAGGCTCCAATAAGTAGGGCGGTCACAAGTCGCCGTAAGTTCTTCTTGTTATCTACAATAGTAGTAGTACTATTTGTTTGATCATTTCCACTGTGTCTGATAGTTGTTTGGAGAATAATGATAAGGATAATAATTCATTTTTATGTTTGTTCCTTTGTCCTTTGGGACTTCAATTAACAGTGATAGATGACCTTAATATGTGTGGGTCCCAGCAATGAAAAAACATACAGGTTTTCGTATTAGCAACGAAGATCAAAAATATTTATATGTTGGCATTAAATCAAAATTCAATGGTTATAGCTTATAACTAACACAAAATGAAAGTTGCCGTACTTGTTAAATTTTATCTCATAAAATATCCCAGCAATTTACCGATATAATCCACCAATGCCGGTTTGCCGCAAAAGTAGGCGAGCCTAACACACATTTTATACGCAACAAGGTTTTCGTATGCAACAAAAATGTCCAATTAAACCCGCATAAATTCAGCGCCGTTTTCTGCTTATGGACAGTTTTGCCGGGCGTGACAGTCGGGCGATTGAGTCCAGATAATTTTTCAATTTCATTGAAAACCCCGTACTTTCACTGATGCAATATAGATTACACCGCGGGCCCTGGTGTGGATGCTGCGTATTTGCTAACTGTGACACAACACGCAAATTGTGAGCGCAATTTATCGACTGGTTCGGTAAATAACAGAGCCAAGCGGTCGATTGTTCGGCACTTAATGAGATAGGGCGAACTTAGTGCAATTTTAATTTCAGATGCGCTGGATAAGTAGAAGCCGAGCGCCTTAAATCATGCCGGTGTTGGCCAAATGTTCTTCGTTTACGCATATATGCATTTATAATCGAATTTTAACATGGGAATGAATTTCGTGTCTGCAAGTATTCTTGCAGTTTTACGACTGGCGGTGGTCATTTAGTTTGCTATGCAGGAATAATTTGGTGCGAGGTGGCAAAAGTTAATCAAATTGCCTTTGTTCTTCTATAGGTGTAGCTTCTTAAAATTCACTAGCTGGAGGATACATAACTCTCAAATAGTTAAGAGGGCTATTGATGTAGTCTACAGGTTTGAAAGGCGATGGGGAGCCAGAAGGTTATTAGAATAGGGTCGTTCAGCACATTAAAATTTGATAGTTTTAACCTATGCCTTTTATTGCTTACATCATGAATACTAGAGCCATGCATCTATTTTGCTTTCAGATTAATTCATCTCGTAACAAACGGCGGTAGAAAAATTACCCTGTCTCAAACATTTTCTCAAATCCGCCAACGACTACGCAAAAGGTTCCTAATTTCCGTCATGCGCACTGTTACAGCTCCCTAGGTAACTAGGTGCTCACTGTCGTCAGTTTTATAAATAGCCAGAGAAATACAAATAATGCAATGGGAGTGAGACAGAGGGGCGAAAGTATAAGTATAACCGTCAACGTCAATATTATAATGTAAACATAGGAATAACCTGTAACTGTTCATCAGCAGTAGTATTGGGACAAAACACTTCTTAACGTAAGCCATTCTGACATTAAAAAAAACAACAGATTACCCAAATACTTCGACATCTTGCTCCACTACTTAATCTGACAAATACGAAACTCGAAAGTTTAACCAAACTATGTAAACAAAAACGCATGGCTAGAGTTGTTAGGGTTATTCGTTACACATGTGACACATGCAGCACGTGCGAACGTGCGATGTTGTCAGCGGTAGTTTAGCGTTTTCTTCTTAACGACGGCCAGAGACCGTCCTGACAGTTTCAAAATTTATCATATCGTTGTCATACGAAAGTATACAAACTAAACATTATCAAGCTTCAACCGTCGTTTAATTCCTCATAATAAAAACATTAGTTATAAAGCAGGTTCGATGGTTAAAGTGCTTTCGTATTTCATCAAAAAGCCAGTGAACGCGCTTATTATATTGAACTGGTTATTATAGAATAAAACTGACTGAAGGATGATTTAAGTTATTTTCACAAATACGGCTTAAGCTGACCCAGGTATCAATGTCACAATGCCAGTTTACGAGTACATTCCTCACGGTATCGCGAAAATTTGCCCACATTGGCAACGCGACGCAGCTCAAAAAAATGTAAACAAATATTACTTGCAATTCCGCTAGAGCACTGGCTATTATTGGTGTTTCTCGCTTTCGTCAGCATGCGAACCTTTTACGTTATCTCCGTGGCGGAATATCGAGGCATTTGAAACGGATATTGAAAAAAATCCATACTTTCGCATTTTTTCTCGCCAAAGAAGAACCGGAAAAAATCGAAAAAMATGTCTTTGTGCTTCAATTTTTATGTACATTTTAAATGTAAAATAAAAAAAATTGTGGGACGACCCCATTATAAAGCTTGGATTTGGAAGGGTCTGKCCACTGATTATAGWTTACATWAGATATTAGTGTATTACTCGGAGATTCATGTAGTCACTATTGATTCATGAATCTTACTAGAGATTAGACGAATTACATAATCAGTAACGTATGTCCCATAAGTTTTGGTACAAAATTCGGACTGTAAACTTCACCTCCTGATAATTTTAACCAAACTTTTATTTTACGCTATTATTTACACTACTTTAATCTATCTTAAAAGCTAATTAGAGTAAGGCAAAAGGCCCGTAGTCCTCAACCACGCGCCCACGTCGCCAGGTGTCATCCATAAGGTTCTGGACAACTCCAATGTCCATCGTGCGCAGCTTCTGTTGGAGTCTACGCCTAAGCTGATCCTCATTTTCGGCTTCCCATCCTCCATCATACACTTTTCGTGAAAGAATTGCCCAGAAATCCTCAATAGGTCGTGTTCGTGGAAGGTTTGGTGGATTATTATTTTTGGGAACAAACCGAATGTTGTGCTCATGGAGCCACTGCTGTGTTCGTCAGGCGTAATGACAGGACGCTGGCCAGAAAATTACATCATCATGAACATGATGTTCAAGAATATACCTCTCAGTTTCGATAAGCAATAGCGTCTTTTTAAGCAATGCAGTTAGAGGTTTCACGATATGTGAGAAGTCTTTTATAAGACGTCTGTAGTAACCTACCAGACCTAAAAATTGCTTAATTTGCTTTTGATTTTGAGGAACTGGATATGTCGAGATAGCCTTGACTTTATCTGGATTTGGAGTCACACCTTTTTAGCTAATTACATGTCCTAAATAGGCAACCTCTCTGCGCATAAATTCGCATTTGTCAGGCTGTAAAAGAAGGAACTTTTGCTTCCAAAGCACACTCGAAATTGCATCTCACGTTTCGTGTGTCAGCATCAAGAAATTTGTGCTAAAAATTATGGGACATACGTTAAATGTAAGAAAAAACAGATGCACATATTAATTCAAGCGTAACGCCGGAGAGAGCACTAAAATTTCATTGAGGGTGCAGATTGAGCAACTTGTCGCAAATAGGCTGCCTAACCACATATATTGTAGTTTTGTACTTGATTATTGATTATAACACAGCCACAGAATCATAGCGTATTTATTCTTAGGGAGACAAGCAGTATAGGTACATTGATTCACTGCAAAGAATTGCTTGCTAATACGAACTGATACAACACATGCTAGCCATGAGATACTGCTCACGTTTGTTTTATTTAGCATTTAGCAGAGAAATTTTTTAGATAAAGTGTATGTTACATTTTTGACTGGTGGTTATGTCATTTATCTACTGTCTCTGATTCACAATGCTTCTTTTAAATGCTTGCTTAAGGATTTTTTAATTTCTTTTTTTTGCGTCCGACTGCTTTTTGTTCGAAAATGTATTTTTAGATAATTGTAGAGGTTTTCTATAAATGTGGACCATGCAACGCTGGCGGCGTTGATTACTGAATTCTTTGTGTCGCTTTTTTGTTTTATAAAGGTGAAAGAGGCGGAGGACTTTTTGTCAAGAGTTATAGTATGACCCGTCGAGTCAAAATTATCAAGAAATGGTATATTCTATAGCCATAATAGGCATTATTGGAGTAATTTCTGCTTTTCCTACAGTTCTTATTGGTTTTTTTGCGCAATACAAAATGATACAAGTAAGTGTATAAGCCATAAGTGTATAATATACACAAAGTTGATTCTAATATTTTTAGTAGAAATACTCCGAGATTTTAATTAACAGAATAGGAGTAAAAGTGCGTGAAGTTAAAGAAGTTTTGTCGTTTTAAAAAGTCGGTGCTAATTTCCAAAACCGTCGATGTCCCGACAGCCTTTCAATGACAGGTTCCCAATGATAACCATTATGTCACGTGATTTGACACCCTTACACCTTTTACCATGGGTCACACTAAAAAATTAAGCCCGTCATGGTTCTGTTACAACTACATCGAGTAAGTACCTAATACTCTCAAGTACGTTTTTGTCGTTTATTATTATAACAGATTATTGAATCACAAAAAACATTAACAATCGCTTCAATAACATAATAACTTTCTAAGCTTATAAGTACTTATCTGCTGAAAAAGTTCGATGTGCGACTCACAAAAATTAGAAAGAAGACCAACAAATGGCTCCAAATGAATGGACAAAATTATGAACGCTTTCTACGAAAAACAAGACGATTAATGAATACTTTAGTATTATCAATAATACTTATATTGATCATTCAACTTTCGTATTATTTAGGTACTTTTCTATTCATTTTGTTACGGTGGCAACCATAGTAACAATAATATCACTTAGAGTAACAATTCTGATGTTATTGTAATTACACACTTCTTGATCTAACACATGAAATTATGGTTTAATTAAAAATAGGTAATTGTATTTTAAAAAATACCTAAAGATTGAGAAAAAAACCCGTTATACGTGAATTTTCCATTTCGTCTTGTCAGAAGTTGTGTAAATTTTAGATCTGCAGTTTCATGAAGTAGCGACACAGCTTGTTAAACTGCTTTTTCCTTGTCTTTTCAGTCGCTCTTCGAACAATGCATTTATTTCGAACCCCGACAATGAAACTGGTTAAGCATAATTTGAAAATAACCAGAGGTACAACTCTTGTTAATTTAGTTAATCATTGGCCTTTTATATGCATTCGTTTTTGTAGGAGCAATGATGACGGTGCCTTTATTAATCGAACAAAGGGGCGCCCACCTGTTAAAAATATGCAAGTAATACACAGCGCCTGTTTGACTTGCTGGGCAAAAACTACGAAATTAGTGGCCCGCCGGTTTTTCGGTAATACCACTCAATTAAATGAATGCTAGTGGAATTGTGGGCGTCGGCACCGCACACAGCCATTAAAGAGATAAGTTTGCCGGCATTTATTTGCTTATTGTGGCATGTTTGATCGGCCAAATTAAATTTCTTCTGGTTAGTAAATAAAAATGCTTTTATATGTTGATTGGCGCATTAATAATTACACAAAATTACAGTGCGTTATTGGATATAGAAGAGAGCTACTTTTGGTACCTACTATTGGTTAATGTATTATATAAATGGGGTCGTTCACACCTGTTGAAAAATCACACATTGATAAACACGCAGTATATTTACCACATATTATGCAATAACAAGGGTTGCTTGGCGCGATATAATCTATTTGTGCTGCGTTAAAATAAATTATTGAATTTAAATTAAAAAAATTCTTGAGGCGATATGTCACCAAGCGGTAACCAATAAACAGCAAAGACCTCTATAGCTGGTTATAGTTTTAAGTTAATATGTTGGCATTCCGTATCCGTACCAGCTCTGACAACAGTTCGTATTTTCTTTCCGAACTAAACACGCATCACGCGTCCGGTATAAGATCTTCTGGCTAGGTGGGGGTAACTTTGTTTATAAATCTTGTACATATATGTGTTTTATTAAATACCTATTTTTCGTTTAATCGTTTGCAAAATTCACGTAATTTACGCAAGCGGCGAAAAAAACAACAATGAACATCCAGTGATAGCTGAGAAGATATATATATTAGCACTCCAGGCCTAATAGGCGCATGGCTTGATTGACTGACTTTCTCCAGTTATTTCTGTTCTTAGCTTTCACTTTCCATCTGTTATACCTCCATCACTTATGTCTTTCATCACTTCCAGCTGCCACCTTGTCCTTGACCTTCCTCGTCTCTTCCTCCCACCTAGCTTGCTATCCAATATCTTCCTTAGTATCCTACTTTACAGCATCCTAATCAGGGGTCCCAATCATCTCAGTCTCAGTCCTCTAGTTTTCTGTTTGTTCTTCTTTGCCATGCACTGTCAACTTTTTTTACCACCACAGATTGTGGGTAGTACCTACCCTTCTCATATCCGTAACATTTTCTGCTGTACTTTTCCCACTGTCCATACCTCACCTCCGTACAATACTACCGGTCTGATGATAGTCTTTTATAGCTGTTTCTTTAAAGCCCTCGAGGTATTTCTACTATCATCATTCTAAGCGTGTAGATGCATCTGTTGCCCATCATTATCCTTCTATGTATTTCCTTTCTAATGCTAGGTGTTCTGCAGAATTCTGTTCCCAAGTAGGTACAACTATCGCTTCCTTAAACATATATTTTGCCCCATGCTGAAGTTATTTTTACAGCATCCTGTTCGTCATWTATTGCTTGTCTGCCCATGTCATGATTCCAAGAGCCGCTTCTTCTAGTCTTATCATTGTTCTAGTTCGTCTACAGTTCTTGTTATTAGGGCCGTATCGTCGGCAAACGGTAGGCACTGGTGCATTTTGGTATACACCAATCCGTTTGTATCTAATTTGGCCTTCCTCATGTCATATTCCAGTGCACAATTGAACAGTAGTGCAGACAGGGGATCACCTTGTCTTGATCCTTCCCATACTACTAAAGCTTTCTGTTATCTTCCCMTTKWCATTAACAGTATTTGTACTTTCCCTTAATCATCCTTATCAATTTATTTTTTCCTCCCAGCTCCCCCAGTGCTTTATACAGTTCTTCTCTCTTTATTTTATCATATGCTTGCATAAAGTCTATAAACAACACACACGTTTCTGTCTTCTATTCATAACTCTCAGCTTGGATGTCCCTCTATATGAAGAGTTGGTATATGAGCGATCTGACTTTTCTAAACCCACACTGATACTCCCCGGTCTGACTGTCTACACTAAAGGCTAGTGAAGTTCAAGCCTTGTCACCTTTTTTTATCTATTGGCAGCAGAATAGCTTCCTTCCAACTATCTCCCATTTGTTTTGTAGTAGTAAGTACATCTTCTTTATTATCTCATCACCTCCATACTTGAAGAGTTCTGCTACTAAATGATCATTCCAGGCGTTTTGTTATTTTTTAGTTTGCCCACTACTTATCTTATCTCTTCTAGAGATGGTGGTTCTACTTCCTCCTTGCCAGTGTGCTCTTCTATATCATTACTTACATCATTTCCTCGTGAGACTTCCCGTGAGAAGAACCAAGGTTAAAATAGTACAAAACGAATAGACAATATCCACATTAAAAATGCACAGAATACAAGAGCCAAGATGTAAAGAAAAACAATGGTGCACAACGGTAGGCAACAGAATAAATGAATGATATATGATAATATGAAAATTGCGGACGATCGATGACATTCAGACAATGAATTTTTTCTTGCTTGATATGCATCGTACAAAGAAAACGGGAAACTACGGGTCTCGTTATTTTTTATGCAGATTGATATTCCTAATTAAAAAAATAGGAAGAAGGATCCTGTTGTTAATTTTGGGAGTAACTATGCAGCATCATGCATCATTATGCTAATAAAATGACTTATAGAATATCAGTTACAGTTAATAATAGTCGATAGTCGGACAGTTGATCGGTACTTTTTATATTTCAGAATTGGGTATCTTCGCAGTTTCTGAAAATAGTGCGAAGGGCAACTAACATTACTTTCAAAATTGAAAATTTCTAGCCTAAAACGGCCTCTTGTGGTTGCACAACCGTTTGACGTAATTTGTGGTGTTTGCTAATTCCAACAATGACGTTTAAATTGATATACATTTACTCAGTCCTACCAGTTTCAAAATGGAATGAACAGCCTACACATTGCAGCCTGAAGCTAAAAAAGATGTTTATTTTGTTTGTTTTTGGACTTTTTTTCAAATGAGCATTGCTTCCCTTCAGCTCTTACGTAAGCATGTAAAAATATGTTCACATGTTTTGTGTGTGAACACATACATAGTCGTTTTCAGGTAGATGCTGTAACACAATGGCCTTACAAAGGCTTTGATGGCATTCATCAGTGTATTTTATTGAATAAGTTGAAATGTGCACATTTTCCTAATGACATTGTTTATTAGCAGACATTTTGCAATTTGTAGAATGTTGAGATAGGTCTGTTTGTTTTCTTGTAAAGTGCAGGGACCGAACTTGGGCCTTTATTGTTTGCCATACTTCATTCAGTATCTTTGAGAACCCCAGAACCCATGTTTTCAGCATTTTCATTAGAAATAACCGCAGAAAAAGTTGATAGATCACTCATCATAAAATATCTGTATCTTTGTCACCCTCAAACTGTCTCAAATATATTTGGTACCATAATATGTTAGCATTTGTCCAATTATGTCATATTTAAGGAGCAACTCTAAAAACGAAACTCGAAACACCGATTTTTTTGTTGCTGTGCCGGTTATTTGTCCAGACATTTCAGAATACCTCATTTGCGTCTGTGTTTGCCTGGATTAAGTGTATGCCCGCCACACAAGTATGGAACATCAGGTGTTCGGAGAGCACAGGTGTTACACACACGCTGGTGGCAAGGTTGCTAGAGGCTGAAGAGCTGACCGTCATCCCCAGCCGACAAATGACCGCAGTTACGTTCCTAGATAGCGTTGCAGTATGCAACCAAACAACCACGTCGCGATACCACTTATTTATCTTTCTTTACAAGCAATAATGATGGATAGAAACATCGCGTGTTGTACTACTTTAAGCTGGGATAAAGGGTTGACGACATTTTACTTCCACATCTAACGTATGGGAAGTATTGTATCGCGAAAAAATTTTCAAAAATTTTAAAATGGTCGAAAACGCAAAAGAACAAAATTTGAGCAAAAAAATTTCTTGTCTGTGTCTGTGGTTTTGTTTGTATACGCGGTAACTTTCGAAAGACTTATTATATGAACTTGAAATTTGGCAAACATATAAATCTCAACTACCCAAAGCGACCTATTGTTTGTGGGGTAAGTACGGTATCGGGAAGGGGGTAAACCTGGGGGGTAACTACCTTTTTGCAAATTTTTATTTTTTTATATTTTTTTCGTTTTAGTATGTGATTAGGAGTATTATTCATTCTTATAAATTTTCGGTGCGGCAAACTGTTTAGAAGATATTAGCAAAAAAGCGTCACTTAAAGAAAACGGTTTTTCCTAAATATCTCCGAATATACTTAATATATTCAAAAAATGAAAATGTCATCCGATAGGAAACAAAATTTCTCACAAAAAGTTTCTTAGAAAATTTATTCAAAATTTTGACATTTTCGAAATATTTCCAAGAAACCTATTTTGGTCCCTGCTCGTACGATTTTTTTTTAAATTTTGGTATTATATATAAAATCAAATTTCTGATCAGAAAGCACTCTTGTATTTTTTTTGTTAAGTTAATAATTTTCGAGTTATTTGGAAAAACAGATTTTAAAATTTATATATTTTTGCTAATATCACGAGGACTTTGTCTTAAAAAAATGTGTACAGAGACAAAATGCTCAAAATCTGATTACTAATCGTATAGCATAAGATATAAAAACGTTAATGTTATTTTGACAATTGGATGTGGAAGTATTGATTCAATTTGCAGCGGTTTTTAGCTTTATCTTGTTCACAAAAAAATGTTGACGTGAGATATGATGAACTGCACAGGGTGTGTCGAATAATACTTACAAGTTGCATGATAAGGATAGTGCCAAAATCTGCTTTGTATAATGGAAGATTTAAAAGTCTATGAAGTAAATTATACCTATTGGATCTGCAAGAATCTGCCAATCACAAAGAAAAATGAAGCCAAAGATTGCGAAATCAAGCTCTTCAGAAAAACAACAAAATCTATTCCGAAAACTTGCAAAATCAGGAATCTAATGGCAACGACGGAACTATGGCATCCTCTACGAGACAACCGATGGTTATTCACCATTTCCAACCAACAATCGATTACCATCATATGCAAGAAGAGTCAAGCTGAAGAAATCACCATTTCCAGAATCGGGATTCTACAACGCGAAGCAAATTACAAGGCCTACACCGAGACCATCATGCTAGAAAGTTTGCAGTTGTAGTTGTTAATTTTTTATCATAAAAACATTTGCGCGATGATTTTTAGAAGATTACTTTTTGAACAAAAAGTTGCTTATTTAATAATATTTAATTTTATGTTTTTTCTTAACTTAACTTAACCCACCCACCCTTAAACACAACTTAACAAATTTTCTCATTGTTGGTTATTGACAAGATGGTCTTTTATATAAAAATAAATAACTTAAAAGTTGTTTCACTTAATTTGGCGACAAATAGAGCACATTGATTTTATTTAAATTTATAGGACTATAGAAATTTCTGTTGCGGCTGTTAAGTATATCTCCCAGGTGCATTCAAAAAGGCTATAAATGCTCTTTTCGGTATTGTGATCCACATTGAAAATAATTGTTTTTCAGGAAAGTTATAATATCCCTATATTTACACAATGTCTTTATTTTAAAGGCTTACTAGAAAAAAGACAAGAATTTTGAATACTTTCTATCTTAGAAAACAACAACAAAACAAGAAAAACATGCCACTACAATTTTACAAATAAAGAAAGCATCACTGACTATAATTAACTTGACAGATGCAGCATATTTAATTATTAAATAATACTAATAGTACGTCTAATGCACATGGTGCAAGATAAAGCTAAAACTTGCTTGTTAAAAAACAATAAAGAGTTATTACTACTAAACTTATAGCTCTTACTAATTATAAAAATGGGGAGACCGTGTAATGGGTGGAAGTTTCCCACCCACAAGAAGGTGAAATCAACGTCAAAGTTGTTAAAGAATTCGATATGGCGGAGGTGTTTTTGACAATAATGTTGAAAATGATTAAACGGAATCATAATCATTTACCACCTGAACCTGAATGTTTATGAATACATAAAAACGTAGAAGGAGAAAGTGAGGTCATCATAAAAACTAGTAGAATGACATGACCAATCACAATCAACTGTGAGAAATATAGTTGTAAATGGCATTCTGGACAGAAATTTGCGAAAAGATGTTGATTCGTCGAAGGTTTTCAAGGATGATGACGCAAATTTAATACGACCCGCTATGTATGATTTATGAGGCATACAAAATAATTCTGCATGTACTATTGTAATATTGCAAATATAAAATTTGAGAAACTTACAGGGATTGGTTAAGATAGCAGCCTTTGGCTCCTATTGATCCACATCTGGCACTGGTTAGCACTAGCACAACACTACACACCTGGAACAATGAAAAAAAATATATTAAAAACAAAGGTAGCCAAAAACAAACTAAATTTTATCAATTTCAACACTACACCTTTCGCGTAAATGTTTATGAACATTGCGTATTTTCTAAGTCATGTCGTTTTCAGTATTATGTTTTCAATAAGTCTTCAAACTTCTTCGTTATTTTTCCTTCATGTGAGTAATGCATAGGGAGAAAGTGGGGTCATCGCAAAAATGAGTAGGATGACCAAAATTTCACAATCACAGTAAAAAATGTAGCTGTAAATGAAATTCAGGACAGAAAGGTGCGGAAAGACGGTGGTTCATAGAGGGTTTTCAAAGATGGTCACGCAAATTTAATACGACGTATGATTTATGAGGCATGCAAAAATAATTTTGTATTGACAACTGAAGATCTATACAAGAAAATTAAAGCTGAGCTTAAAATTAACTGCTGTACCAAATTTAGTTTGTTCATTGGGAGTAAACGAGCAATTATCGGGTAGTCGGAACTTTAGAAGAGCAATATAACTTTATTTCATTTGGAGCAGCATAATAAGCTATTAATATACATATAGACCTACCTTTGGTTGATTTAATTTCATAGACAAGTTCAGTTCCCTGGACCCTGGAATCTGGCAACTCTAAATGAAGAATCTGCGAACAGAAGCTCAGAAAATAATTAGTAATCTCATCCAAAAGCAGACATGATTTAAGGAAGGGGATCAATTTGTTTTATCTTATTTTTTCCTAACATGTACATTACTAATTAACTCAAAAATACCGTTGTAACCATCAGATTCGTTGAATATCTCCTGAAACAAAAAGAAACTAACGTTAGGCTTTGTTATTATTCGTAAAGTGGATAGTTCAGATAACTTCATTCACTTACCAGTGTTTTGTGAAAATTTTGCTGAAAACGAGAGATTATGATATAAATATAACATTTCATAATTACTTACATACATTAAAACAAGGCACCACACTGTCACGCCCCCTTCCCCTAACGCACGCCCTTGTGTAGTAACGTTTACGCGACCCAACATACAAATAATCAAAAACGCGAACAAAACAACTAATTTTCATCGACTCACCCAACCAGACACAGCAGTAACTGCTCCCCCTGCCTGAAACAAAAATTAGGTGTCACTTTTCAGGAAAAAAATTGAATTTGAGAAACTCACAGTGCCTGGTTAAGACCGCAGCTTTTGGCTCCTCTTGATCCACATCTGGCACTGATTGGCACTAACACAACACTACACACCTGGAAAAATGAAGAAAATATATTAGAAACAGATACAAAGGTATGCAAAAAAACTAAATTTTATAATTGTAAAAAACTATCATGTCAATAATTTATTTCGCTTTTAGAATTATGTTTTCAATAAGTATTCAAATTTCCTTTACAAAAAGGGGAATATTATAATCGATCATCGATTAAGCGATTAATCGAGAGGAAAAAAGTGGGGCTATCGCAAAAGTCAGTAGAATGATGACCAAAATTCCATAATCAACTGTAAAAAATTTAGCTGAAACGGAATTTAGGATAGAAAAGTGCGAAAAGGCGTTGGTTCATTGCAGGTTTTCAAAGATGATCAGACAAATTTTATACGACGTATGACTTATGAGGCATGCAAAAATAATTTTGTATGACAATTAAAGAATTACACAAGAAAATTAAAATTAAGCTTAAGGGTTTACGTATTTTCTCTTTAAGAATAATGGTGTTTCATTATAAAAAAAAACAATAAACGTATGCTATCTAACGAGACTACATTGTGCCTTTCAAAAATCTATTTCGTGCGAATTTCCTTTTTGACCTACGTGCTTGATTGTTTCAGTGTTCACTTAAGTTATGAAATTCTTCAAAGCTACCAACTAGCGAAAATTTCGATCGTACGTATAGCATCATGTAGAAAGCATCGCTTACAGTCTTCCTCCACCAGTCCACACACGTCACTAACACTCAAAAGTCAATAATTTCGAAAACGAATCTTGAAAAACACCCCGTATTCACCAGCACATCATCACGCACAGTTATCATCAGCGATACTAATTCAATAAACGACGCATTAAAAGCTACTTCACCCTGCCCGCAAATGGACGGGTCCTTTTTTTGCCCAATAATTGCTCACGTACGCCCGGATACGCCACAAAAAGTGCTCGCAAGAACGTAAACACTAGGAGTATTTTATTTAGCGGAGAAAATTTAATAGAGGCCCGTTTTGGGTTTAAATTTTTGGAGACATGGTTTGTAAAGATTCCTGTTTTATCTTTTTGAGCGATTAGTGCATACGTGGGTGATCCAAAAAGTCGCAGTGTAATGAAAAGTATAAACCTACATTTTTTCATCAATTCTACAATCGGTTGAAGCATTCTTTTACTGTAGACTATTTTATGATCTAAATAGTTAGTACGTGACTTGGCCGTTCTTTTATACATAAAAATAGCTGAATTCAAGCAAAAGATGCAAAAAAAACATACCAATTTGGATAACTTTTTAGGGGCAAAGTCGGGACAAAGCGCAGGGTACAATATCCTTTTTGACTATATGCCTACCTAACTAAGAAACTATTGATTAATTATTTTTTTTTGCAGCTATTGACAATGCACTGAACCATCATCCAGGGACTAAGGTCCTAATGTATCATGTTTCATGGCATACTGAAGCATTGATTTTTGTAGGTATACCATGTGTGTACTATGTAAATATGTATTAACAATCAAATGCGGATAGCCAAATACCACATAACTTTATATTCTCTTTAAAGATTGATTGTTTGTATGAGGACGTAAGTCCTCGAACTGTTTTTTTTTTATAAATGCTGACTATGCTCAAAAAAGTATAATTAGAAAAATAATAATAGTAATAACCATAATAATAATAACAATAATAATAATTCGTTCTTATTTGCTCACTACATCGATGTACATAAAAGTATTATTATGACTCTGAATAGCAGGATTCCTAGCAGGGCAAAACGGCAAATTTTAGTGGCAAATGACACTTATGATTAGTGGCATCGTCCTGCTCTTCCACTCAACCGCAAAAATGAAAAGAAAAACAAATTTAGAATTTTACGTGTATATACCTGTGTATTAAGTTGTTATTGATGAGAGCCGTGGAGGTGAGAAACAATAAAAAACGAAAAAAAAAGCAGTTATCTCAATTTAGATGAACGATGCATAGGTGAAAAAAATATATACAAGAATTAGTAAATGTCAATCAGAACTGTTCAGTGTTTTAAACAGATTATTGTAGTTTTATTTTAAATAAGTCTAGTCCCGTATTTGTTAGTTTTACTGGGAGTGAGTTGTAAATCATTTATATTCTACATGGAAAGCTGCGAATAAAAAATATGATTATGTTTTGGTCTAGTAATAGCGTCTTTGCATATAATGTTGATATTATGTATATATGTCCTTTTTGGTTATTACAGATGTATATCTGTGTCCTAACACAGAACCCTGAGGGACACCACACTACCACCGTAAGCAGAGGAATTGCCATCTAAATTAACATACTGAAGTCTATTATATAAATAAAGCTGCTTGCCCAATAACAATATGTTTCAAAATAGCGTAAAGTATCTGATAATTAACAGTATCGAATGCTCTTGAAAAGTCTACTTTTGAAAGAATTGGTAAAATGTTAATGGGCCTGATGTCCTTAAGCTCTGTGGAAACGGGTAGTTTGGCTTGCGGCCTGACAACAGAAATCTTCCATGTATCAGGAAATATAATATATAATATATAATCAACACATTATATCATTAACGAAACTCGAATTGCCAACTCAACATTGGGATTTATTGTTAATTTCAATCATTATTAAAAACCTTCATCGTGCCATTAAAAATTTGCTTTAAAAGTATTTTTGTGGAAGAAGCTACTTATGTAGACGACAGTAGTGATTTACAAACATAAATAGGTCAGATCAGTGTCACATGGAATAGATTTATACGTAAATAAATGAATTAAATAGTGACAAAAAATTGTAGAGTAGAGATCTCCTACGTAGTTCTCGTTTATTATGGTGATACAGATTAAAAAAATGCTGAATTATGTTTTAAAACCTCTGCTGGTATTTAGATTTTAGACATCCAAAATAACGAAAATATTGAAAGTATTTACCTATATGAGCAAAGCTAACTACAATACTAAAAATCCCATGCCGTATAAGTGAAACAAACAGTTTTAGATTATTTAATCGTTTGACGATCGCTGGCGTATGAAAAAACCGGCACCGCTTCGTAGCGTTTTTACCTGCGCATCCATGCAAGTTTTTTACCGCGTTTTGAACTGGACCGAGCATTTATCGTACAAAACTTAATTAAACCATCCTATTTAAACGAATTTCGAAACTACAGTCACTTAAACGCAACGAACAAGTGCGTAATTTACCTTTACAAGGTGTTTCAACGCGATTCCTACGCGATAAAAAGTAATAACTAAACTCACCGGTATCTCTTCCCGTGCGAACCCGATAAGGTGGCCAAAACTAGATTAGTCGAAGCACTACGTCACTAAATCACTACGAAACGGTCTGCTTCACATCGCGGTCCAAATTTTCCACCCAATTTTTGTGAAAATTTGGGAAGTTGCACGCGCACGCCGGGCTTTCCAGGGCTACTGACGCTTAGCTGACTTCTCGGCGTTTTCCATGGCCACCTTAGCATTAAAAAAAGCCGTATTTACATTGCACAGGTCCAATTATTGAAAATTCTCGGGGTTTTGAGGCTGAAGTGAGCCCTTCCGTTAAAAAAAGAGATGTATTTACGCCTAATGTATTTCATACGCTGAAGATAGTAGAATTAGAATATATTTATACACAAAACTTAACAGCTAAATCTTTCGTGCATGGTTTGAATATAATTGTTCTTCAAAACTTTGTTGTCGAATAAAACGTACAAGTTGAATGATAAGGATATTGCCAAAATCTGCTTTGTTTAATGGAAGATTTAAAAGTCTATGAAGTAAACTACTCGTATACCTATTGGATCTGCAAGAATCTACCAATCACAAAGAAAAATGAAGCCGACGACTGCGAAATCAAGCTCTTCAGAAAAACAACCGAAATTCCATTCATTGACATCGATGAAGATGATTGCTGCATCAAATTCCAAGAAAATATTACTATCAACGAAATACACCTAGACCCCATCAAATTAACAGGCGTTGACTTCAAGTAATTAAAATACGCACAAGCAAAGCTAAAGCAATTTGACGAGCAACTTCATCAACAATTAAATAAGCCGTTCATCATAAAGAAATCATCGTGGTACACCACAGCTCTATCGCTACTAGGAAGCATCATCGTTCTAATTCTGATCTACAACTTCTTAAAATGTTGCGGATTCTTCCAAATTCTCCGAAGGTACATATGTTGTACAAAAGAACCAAGAGAGCCAAAATCTTGTCTATTATGTTTTCAAATATTTAACCAATGTTCAACGAAAACGTCAGAGCCACAGGTATGAGGGTTGATTTTAAAAAATGTTTTAAACAGAATGTTTTAAACTTGTTTAAAACAACGCTTCCGTTTAAAACATTGTTTTAAACAAATGTTTAAAACGTTTGTTTTAAACAGTGTTTTTTTGACGTCTATTGTGTGTAATTCATTAATTATTACTATTAAGCTATTAAGCAAGATTGTTAGTAATTACATATCTACATAGTGTCACTCCATATTTGCATTGAAAATGAATTAAATGCAAAACCAGGCCTAGTTAGAAAATACGTAAATGTTTTTTCAAACTTAAAAAAAGAAGAAACATGCAGTATTCTGTTCGGATTTTTATTGATACAAGAACAGTTATAGAAATGAATATTTTAACATTAACATTTTTTCGTAGATGTAATTTACAAACATTTTAAGACAAAAAATTAAAGCGTTAACCTTAACATGACATAAAAATTTATATTTCTGGTCCAATACTACAAAACAATAAATAAGACGTTCATTCAACACTTACTAGATAATTACCTATATTTTTAGTACAAAAAAACAAAATAGTTATCAGAACTTAGTAATATAAAAAACAATAAACAGAATAAAAAATATCAGCATTTTTACTTTTTTTACTAGTGTAACCATATCTTTTTTGCACTTCTTGCATTGAGCTCGCATTCTACATTTTGCACCTTAATTTTGTCAAAGTTATTCCACACTGCATCGTTCCTACTACGGCATTGTAATTGTTGAACTTTAAACTTTTAAACAGACAATGTCGGTTCCTATTCTCTTTGCTAAAGTTGATACTTGCTTAAATCAACTCAGTAACCAAGACTGCACCTTAAATTGGGGTATGTAATTGGTCTAGACTTTAAAAATAGTGTTGATTATAGCTTACAATAGAAAAGAGAAACCGACTCATAATAACTAAAATTGGTGCGTAAACAAAAAAGACAAATGACAACTGATAATCGTAGTCATCTAGGGATTTTTAGACAACTGGTATGGTTAAACAAAAAACTGTTTGTTTTGTTTAATTAAAAAAAAACATGTGTAGCAACCCAAAATTTAGATTAATGAAAATGGGTAAATCTGTCACTTCATGAGGCCATTACTTCGAACAAGAGGTGTGTCTTACTCGAATGTTAAAGAAAACAGCAGGCCAGCAAGAGCTAGGGCAAGAGGCAAGGGCTGTAAAAGAAATGGGACAGTCGGGCATAGACTGTGGTAGAGGCTAGAGGAGTATGGCTCTGTGTAGAAGTGTGTGTGATGTAGTGCCCAGTGGTAGTGGTGTGTCCACGTGAGCATTATGGATAAGTTGCATTACCTGTGTGACAGGTATTTATAGAGGTATATGCTTATTATTGAAAGGGTTACTATGTATGTGTATTGGCCATTATTGTAAATGTGTGGGCGCCGGTGGGCGCAGGACTAATTAGTAGTCCGGTGGCAGTGGCCACAAGACCAAGCGGGTCTATGCAGCAAGTGGCAGCGGAGGTTTATGGCAGTTTCTCCACCCCATAGCTATAGGAGTCCTGGACGGCGTGGTCTCGACCATCCTGTCCGTGACCTGCTGCTAGCGGCCGGCACCGACCTGACCAGTGTAAGTGCCAGGAGTTCCTCGCAGATGGAACAGAAACCTCTGTATACCGTTATTCCAGCAGGGGTTTTAGGTGGTTTAGTGGGTCCGTACATTCGGCCAATGTATGGAATGCCTGGTTGAAAGACTGGGGCCTAAGGCTGGCAATCCCTGCTAATCACATGTTACAGGTTGCCGGCCTACGTGTGCTTCATCCGGTTCCAGAGGGCCAGCGCCGGGGTGCCGGGCACCCGCCGTAAGTTAACTATCCATCTCTGTGTGATTATCTCGCTAATGCGTCATTTATTTGTATTTCCATGTTGCGTTTTGATTGGCTGCCCGACTGGTCTAATTAAACGTGCTAGCCTTGTCCGTCACCCGGAACTCGAGTGGGGTAGTAGTAAGAAAGGGCGTGAATGTGATATAAGAATAATATACAAATTATTTAACACTAACCAATAACGACCAACATACGCCCATCTCTATTTTGGATGCTGCACATGTTTTTTGCCAACCCTGGATGCTACACTAGTTGTCATTGCCCACACGTTGTTACTACTAAAAGGCAGCGCGCAACGCACAACATTATTGTGTTCACCTCAGTCCATGTTGGTTGGATAGGAACTACACCCGTATTAAGAGGGATTGCTGTTATAATTTATTAAATTTGGTCTTTCATGGAATCAGTAAGAACCAAAATGTTAGATTGATTCTGACATTCGTGTGAAACAACAAATCGATAGACCACACCATGCAGGTAGTGTAAATGTTAGCTATTCGTAGGTATCCCGCTACAATAATCAAATGCTTCGTCTTGCAAGGATCTGAACTTCAGAACTGGAACTAATAATAGGCAAGAGTTTATCGGCTCTTTGACGATCGAACTGAAGCCGGAATGTTTATTAGGTACACGCAACCACATATTAATTTATGAAGTGTGTTCATACTGTGCATGTATAAACAATGTCCCGGTGTTGACTTTACGGTATCCGACGCTGTATAGGTACTGCACGCAACGATTCTTGTTTAAATATACCGCCTGCGTGTATTGATTTAATATGTCCCAGTCTAACGCGGAAGTGTCACAAATTTCCAGTATTGTCGGAAACTGCAGCATATGGCTCAGTTGTTGATCGTTATAGGAACCTTAAAGCAATTTTCAAATTTGGTCCGTAAGTGTATGTTAAACTTAGCTGTCAATGTTATCAAATTGTAATAAGAAATTATGTCGAACATCAAAATAAAACTACAAAACAAGGTTTTCTTTATCAGGTTCAGCAGATTCAGCATAGGAAAATAATATCAAGAAACGTTTTAGTATAAAAATTATTTTGTTTCAATTCTGTATGAATTTTCCGTTCTGTTACATTCACTAACGTCATTGTCAGTTAAACTCGATTGCAAATAGTTAAATCGTTTGCAATAATAGTTCGTGCGCGTGAGGCAACTATTTTTATAAATTTACGCTTGAAAATTCTTATTCTTTGGAACGCAGAAACTTCTGAATAGCGGTAGCTCAAAGGTGTAAACTATTAAACCCGTGGTCAGATTTTTTTGAATAGTACAATATCTTACTATTTATTTGTTTCACTCACTAGTAGCAACTCTTAGTTAAATAWAAAAATCATATATCAATTCTTGGGAAAAGTAAACGTTCAAGTAAATTATTCATAAATACATTCAGTATTTTTAAACGTACATGTCGGTAGCAGAAAATTTGCCCAAAGTAAGTCACCATATTCATATTAAGTAATAATTCTAAAACTTCCAGTAAAATTTCGTACGCGACTGTTGTAGCCGAGCAGCGGTCATGTGACTGATAAGGTAACTAAATAAAAAAAGATAAGAACTTGATTTTCACTTGAACAAAAAATATTTCCACTTGATAGTACTTGTAAGCCACCTCTTTGTAAAACGGAATACAATTGTTATTTAAAAAAACAACCATTCAACTCTAATTTTTATTTTCTTTAATAAGTTATTGCAACAATAAAAAAGTTTTCAATTATGTTTACGTATTTATGTACAATGAACGAATGATTTTATAACTATATTAATAATTATTACATATTAAAAATAAAATAAATCAATGCGGAATTTTTATTATTAGTATATAAAACCTATAATTCTAATGAATATTCAAAGTGATCGCCATTATTTTCTGGACAAATCCGTCCCAGCTGCGTCTTCTACCCTTTTGTGTAAAACCTGTTAATTGGGGTTAACCAAGTTTCTTATGGACCCCCAGAAGAAAAAATCAAACGGGTGCTTGGTGCTCATTTCATAATGAGAAGAAGAGAAAAAAAACCTGAAGGATTGGCAAGGTTAAATGAGACAACTTATAAATGCTTAGTTCCAATTATTATATGGATAACTTGGCTAAACATAATAAGAGCTGTTGAATGCTTTTCGTTCAATTCATAGACTAGTGAAGAAGCAACGTTGACTTGGAAAGGCGCAGCAGACCATTGGAGCTTCTTTAAGAATAACTGGAATTAATACAAAATCATATTAAGTCTTTTTCAGGCAAAACAGATCATTATACCTTGAATAAGACCTTTAACCATACTATAAAAGTAAATATGTATTCCAGACAAGATTAATATTAAAAAGATGCATGGGATATTTTGCGGAGAGAAAAAACTGAACATTATTTAACAGGAACTTCAATTTTGGTTTTGGATGTACTCATGCATACGATTTGTAAAGCTCTTGTAACAAATATTTACCTAGAAAAAAGAAACTTGCAAAAGAAGCTTAAATAAAAGTAAAACAAGGAAAGAGGAACAAAAGCAAAGGAGGAATTGGACTCACCATTGGTCAAATGAATCAAGTATAAATGAAAAAGAAGAATTGGACGTTTGTAGACTGAAAATAGATTATACATACTGAAAGCGCAAACCATTTGCCTGGGTTGCTAACTCTGGGCCCTTACAATTTCCCATACATTTAGCTGGTTAATTATGTGTGTACACCTAAAAATTGTCTTATTTACAAAATTGTAAATACAGTAAAATTTATAGGCAAGTGTATTTCACAATTTTCATCCAGAACTCATATTTGACCCTTGCAAATGACCTTCTCTAATAAGTCCTTGTCCAATGGTTTCCAAGCTTAATCGATGCCATGTGCGTTTTGAAGCTGTAACTGCAACATTCTTGTTGTTAAGAATCGTTGTCTTAGGGCGGATATAGCTTTAAAAGACTATCTTGGTCAGGATGAGTTATAACACGATTTCTGGCTAGTTCAGCTCTTCTACCTCTTCCTATAAAGATTGTTCAACTAACTACTGTTATATGGAATCACATCAGTATCTGTCATATATTCGGTGATAACTTTTGTACCAAATACAAAAAAACAAAAAATCTAAAACTCCATCCGAACTCACGTTTATGAAAGTCAATTTATTTAATTAGTTTTAGGATTCCAGTAAAAGCATTATCAGGACGAATTAAAACCCGGTGTGCTGTTAAAAATGTATTTAAGTTTATTTAAATGAAGCTTAATTTGGTTAAAATATTAAGTAGTCGGTTAATTTTTGAGAGCAATGCACTGGCGATTTAAGAAGGTTGGCTTGACGCATAATGCTGAGGCATTTGTCATTCTGAGTTTTAATAATGTTAGTTATCCATCCAGTCTCTTTCCCTGGGGAGTAAAAATTACTACAATTCTATCTTTAGCACCTATACATATGAACTCCCAGCTTAAATTTCTAAAGCTTCTCGTATGAGAAGTAGAAACTGTACTAAAAGCGCATCGGTTAATGCATTAGTCTTTGATATGTGTTAATTTTGAATCAAAAATCGTGCTCCTATTAGTAGAACTTTTAAGGTGAAACTTATTATCCTTTGGTACTTCGTTTGATATCATTATACATTATGTGGATCACGGATCTTTATTCTCTCAAACAAAATGTATCAACTCATTTTTTTGTTAAACGCGAGAGCGATGCAACTGAATGCGCCTCACTTAACTGAGTTCATCAATAACGGAATTAGTAATAAAGGGGCTTTGTATGATCAGTGTACATAGAAAGCATAAATAATTTGGATCTTTATTTCACAGAACATGTTTTAAGTCGCCTTGCAGAAAATCCACGAAAATTATTCATGGAATAAATACTTCATTAATTACTTAAGTACCTATATCTTATAAACATTTGTTGCTTCTATTTATGTTGAATTATACTCTACAAGACGTTCCTGCTTTGCCCCCCTCTAGACCAAAACGATCAAAACTTTTGAAGACTAGATGCGCAAGATTGTTTTTCAATACTTTTTGTATTTTCAGTCAGATTCCTGCAAAGGGATAGTTCAGGACTTGGATGTTTTTTTTCATTTTTTTTTGCTAGAGCAGAGCTGAGTATTATAAATTCAATGGACGAAAGGGACTTGAATGTGTCAAATAAGAAGTCACCATTTTTTCAAGAGTAAAAAATATTATGTATCAACTACCATTCCCCGTCCCATAGCAAGTGACGAGGGCAAGAATAAAAAACACTTGAAAGGTAAAAAATTTGACCAATGACGCTTTTATTTGTTTCCAGATCAAGAAAAAGTTTATGATATTGAATAAATGTATTATTGTTTCGAATTATAATGGGATTTTATCGCAGACTAAGTGCTTGTCAATGCTCCCTGTCCATATATTTCGCCAGTTAAACATTGTTTCAGCTGACTCATCCAATAATGAAAATCACACATTCCAGCAAAGCTCTAAAAAATTGTTGCACACGTAAGGAGCAACAGTGTGTAGGTGATTTGTTTACAAGTGTGTTCGGGACGAGTTCCCGTAGAGAGCCGCTAATAGTATAATAGTTTGTATACCCGCAGCACCTCTGAATATTCATAAAACAATTTCTGTCCAGTGCATCTCGCAGCGGGCACCGCCGGTTAATTGTGTAGGCGCACTAACTGACGAGGATGTATCAGTTACAGCTTCTTAATCTGACCCCGGCGCATTCATCATCGTAAGATGCTACACGCTCAAATCGGCCATCGGCCAAAAGTATTTAATCCGTCCACGTAGTCCATGTTCGAAATGTATGCACATCTGAAAACGACGTTCTTCGAATTCACATCCTGCATTTTAAAAGCGAAAAACAAAAACGCGAGCCACCATAAAAAAATCGACGACGGCCGACAGTGGCGTGTTATCCGGGGAAATAAATGGACAATCGCTTGCTCCAGACTGATGCATATCAGGTCAGAAACTTAATGGTCACGTGGTTATTGGAAGTTTCGGATACAGAATTTTATCGAAACCGTGCGGACAGAGTATCCACACATGGTATGGTTGCAACTATTTTTATATCTGTACACTCTCATTAAATGAAATATGGCATTGACAACACTAAACTATTATATTATTACTATGAAACAAATGCAAATTGTTTTATTGGAAAAATTAAAATATGTGGAACGGGTCAAAAAATTTTATATCCACTATAGTAAAAAACGAAAACTTGATTGATTTTGGTCGACTTCGTCCTTTAAAGAACCGTACAGTTTTCTAAATGAATTTTGACAACACTACTAAGAGTTTTGCCTGATACCAGGTTAGGATATGCATTATAAACAGTTTTTATTCATTGTTTTCGAACTTTTCATCTTTTGGCACTCGAGAAACAGCATGTACTTCTTCCTTGTCGAAGTACATACATATATGCTTCCGCTGCTGTCTGCCAGTGTCTGAATCACATATATTTATAATATTTACTAACATTATAATAAAGTCCCTTCAAAGTTAAAAAAGTTGCGGAATTAGTAGGTACTTTTAAACAGGAATGTAAGGCGTTTCTCTCGAAGTAGTGTTTTAGTTGTGTCTTATTTATCTTTCTCCGGACATTAATGTAATAGCTTAGCATAGTTTCTCTTTTTGATTTTTTTTATTATATTTTGTATTTCTTTTCCTGGGCCAAAACTTTAAATAGCATTGATTCTGCCTTTTGGTCCATTTTGTCATAGAAGTATATAGTTTAGGTATAGTTTTTTGTTTTACTTTATATTTTGCACTAATCAAGATGTACTTGTTTTTATTTTGTTAACCACAGATAAATATTATTATCATTATTATTATTATTATTATTATTATTATTATTATTATTATTATTATTATGAAGCTAAAACTAACAAGTTTGCATAMGGGATAGGCATCAAATTGGTAATTTTTACCTTAATTAAAGTAACAAACTCGATTATAATTTCTGCGGGCTMTAGTTTTTTTAATCATCATTGCAATAAAATTATCTGGCGGCATTGACACTGGTCTCACCGCCACCACCTGCTAGAATAATATAATTTATGTGACATGTTGTAAGAATAAAGCAACTGGATAAAATTGCACTCGGTTTAGAACGATTAGACATACGTCTCTMATTCGTTACAGATTGCAGGCAGGGCMGTACCGAAACCTATTACTTTGGGGGGGGGAGGGTAGGAAGTGGGAAAATGCCAACTCAAAAACAAAAAATACCGAATAGCGCACAGACATTCTAAAAAGGAACAAAATAATTAAAATATTATGTATTTAAGTAGCTGAAAACAAATTTATTTTCTAAAATACATACGGGTTGTATCACGACCAGTTTCCTATTAGATGTTTATAGGGAAGCGGCCAAAGTAGAATTATGAAATTCTGCAGTATCAAGTTTTCGAATGTGATATTTTTAATGAAAATAATTCAAGTGCGTCTTTATGTAACACATGATATATTTTGATAAATCAATTACTAATTATTACAGCCAGTCTTCTGTACTTTAACTGTAGCCAAAGAGCTAATGAAATGGGAAAAATTTATTTGATCTGTCATATCCTGTTCACTTTTAATACTTATATATGAAAAAATCAAATCGATTATTTCCAATAGTAGTTCGCAACATATTTTTTACAATTTTGTCACATTTTCCTCGATGTACAAGGTATTTGTAAAAAATGTAGTAGATATCCGTAATATATGTACTAGATTGTGGACTCCTATCTGACGCTTATGTCGTAAAACAAAAAAAAGCTTGTTTTTATATGAAAACTTTGTGGGCAACATAAAATTATGCTCCTCGTTTGCCATTTAAAAGGTGTTTGAACGTCGAAAAAAAAACGTTCAACATGGGCGCAAGCAATGGGAAGGTATAGTCCAATACCTTCCACAAATTCTCCATTTAAAACATTAGAAACTTTTAAAAGAATTTGAAATCCTTGATTATTATATCTAATACTGAGTTCAGCTAACTGTAAATTATTTCTCCGGTTCCTTTAGCAATTTACAATGCATCAATAGCGCAAGCCATTTCTTTATTGACCTTATAAATTCAGTCAAAGATAGTTCTCTCATATTTAGTATAATGTTATTTTTGTAGAATTTTGTTAATTCTTTTTTAGCGTTTCAATCGTCGGTAAAGTTCTTTTTTGAGTTAAAGATTGAGTAAAAGATTAGAGGCAAATAGCAACGAAATAATCCTTTATAGTATTTAACTTGCAGTGGCACTTTACCAATATGTTACCAATTAGTTAATTCGCAAGAGGGAATTAGTTTCGGATGTTGTATTGAATTAGGCAGGAAAAATTTAGTTAATTCATAATAAATAACTTATTAAATAGGATTTACTAGTGTTTTCGACATTCAAATAACTAATTAACAAATTAGCAATGTATCCTCTACATTAAGAAGTACGGAGAAGAAGACCGCCGAACAATACAATAACTCGATTTATTCACGATGGATTAACAAAAATTATTCCTGTTCAATCCAATATCACATGAAAATCCGATACTGCCCCTTCCATGAGTAAAGCCTCGATTGGTCTAAAAATATCCTTTTCTAATTTAATTAATATTATTTGTTTGGCTCGCGGCATTAATAAAGTTTCTGAAGAAATCAGAAAGCAGTTTCCCCTGGTGAATGAATTAATTAGTAATTTTATACATATACAGATCATATACAGATTTACCGTGGTGGTGGGGAACAGAGCTAAAAAAAACATCAAAATATTAAAAACCTTGTTTGGATATTCTTGACGATCCAAGATCTACAAAAGACGCGAAAAGAATTGAAAAAAAATAACCTAATACCAAATCAGTTAGAATTTATTGCAATATTTTTTCTGTAGTTTCAGAACCAATAAAACTGCAGTTGTGACAAAATCGAAAATATAATTTTTAAAAAGCTGAAATCGGCATTGGATAAAAATCATAATCATGATTTGTGGAAGACATTGGATTATACTTTTTTATAGTAAGCAATCTAGAACAGGCTCCCATTATTTCGGTTGACGTTGACACCCTTTTTCGACGTTCAAACATGTATTAAATGACATTCATTTACAATTAAAAATCTGGTAAAAGCATCTATTCATGAATTGCCGAAGTTTAAGGTGTAATAGGTAGTTACTATGTACTTATATTATACTTAGGATACATTGTATTATAGATGTTAATGTAGATAGTATCCTGAAGTTTTTGTGAGCATATTGTCAATAATTAAAATTTTAAACACGAATATCATGTACCTAAAATATTAAATAAAGTTTTGGCTTTTATTTAGCAGAACAATTCTTGTTATTGTCGTTTAGATGTGTGCATATTTATGTGCAGATAATATGAGCTTTAGTTATCAGATTAAATGGTAACAACCATGCATGCGTGCAATATGTATAATGTATACTTTTTCTTGCACAGTGTTATTTAAGCATTAACTTTTACTAGTATTGGTGGAAATGGAACTTTAATAATTTTTGCAACAGCAACGACCAGGAGACACGCCACTGCCGAAAAGAAAAAAATCTACTGGACGTTATGTCATCCACTGAGATGATTGATAATTCCGCAGCGGGTCGTGGAAGGCTGTGATGGACAGACAAAGGCGAAATTTGCAAACTCGTCATAGGAGGCGCTGCATCTTGTACTTTGCAGACGCCGCGACTGATGGTATTCCTAAATCTTGATAGCCGCAACTGATATCGGTTTTTATTAGCCGTAAACGGGTGGAAATACGTGTTTTCAAGGGTAAGACTGCGTGTATTATTTAAGACCCCGCCGAGCAATGAATGACAAATTTTAAGCACCATTTTAAAAATGTGAAGAACAAGTCACCGTTTTATCGCGGCGGGTATGTCGGACAAAACCGTGTAAGAATGCGTTTTTTTTATTAGTGATTGTCAAGCCTACGGCGAACGAGCGCTTTTACATTGTCTCTGCTTCCCTATGTTTTCTTTTGTTGCATGCCACATTTGTGAAATAATTGGGCATCATCACTTTTTTTGAAAATTACGTAAAATGAAGTGCATATATATCGTAGGCCATGCTAAAAAAACAAAATAACATATTTGTAGGTAGAGAATTTCCGGTCTGAAATTCGAATCTTGGGAGTCACCGCCATAACGCTTCTATCCAAGGTTATTCAACTCGTGACGTCAAGAGTCATGTAAACATTACCGAGGAGCGTGCTGTTGAATGGTGTAGTACCATTCTTCTATTGGAAAAGCTTCTGTGTGGTGTTTATTGAAAGGATGGTGTAAGAGGTCGCACCAAAAAGTAATTTGTGTAGTTCTACAAGCATCTATTATGTATGGAAAACATAACAAGATTTGTTTTATATATGGTTATAAAAGTACTTCAGTCAGTACAGCAAACAAAATTTTTGTAACCATTCCTCGAGATTATCAACGTATGAAAAAGCTGTTTAAGACCCTTAGACGTGATATGTCGAAATCGCAAAGTTTGTTTTTCTGTTGTGAAGATCATCTTAATTCTTACTAAAGTTTTATTATTCTTTTTTGGGGTTATTAGCATTTACCATTCAGTTGTTCCCCATATAGTCGACTGTTAAGCCAGACCGGAAACGAGCCGCGAGAGCCCCAAAAATAAATGGCATTTGATATTTATTCTGACCTCTGAAATAAATGTCAAGTTTAGGGTAAATTTTTGATTCTTACATTTTTATGTTTACAAACAGTATGTTTTCAACAACTCACTGTGATCAAATTATCAATGCTACGTTAATTTGATAAAAAGTTCACTTATGCTGTTGCTTTTGCTTTTATGTTCCTCATCTCCGCTGCGTTGAACCGCTCGTCGCTGTACACAAATTCCATAACAACGAACATGCCTTCAGAAGTCATAATTCATAAGTATTTCATTTTTTCTTGGCGTATTTTAATTCGCTTGTCACAAAATGAACGCAAACAACAAACTGATAAATTGACGGGCTGAGGCTGACGCGTAACGCGCTGACCCCAGATGTAAACAAGCGGCCATTTACAAGACACCTGACGTCACGGCCAATATGTTGGCGTTTTGGCGGTCCCTTTAAATATTCACGTTTTTAATATTAAAAATACACGTTACGATCCATTTTCTCGAATTTATAAGCTGTCACAGCTGTTTTGTGGATTAGATGCTACCTATTAATATGCAATCTAATAAAATATAAATACATGGCAAATACTCAATTGTGAAATAATGATTAATACTGTAGAGGTAAAGATTACAACAGCTAAAATTTTCGAAATAATACGAACAGGGTAAGTTATGCAGTTAATGGCTAAATTGGAAGAACAGAATATCTAGACAGCAGTTCAAAACACATTTTGTCATTTCTTAGAAGATCCGTTGTATAGCCCCTAGAAAAACTGGTTAAAATAATTAAAATCATGTTTTTGCTAGGCTGTCTTCACCGCAATCAACCGCAGATAGATATATTTCGCTATCATTAGAGCTCATCAGTACAGTTTGGCATACATCTGGTTTTGCCTATATACCAAAGGCTTGATATTATGTAAATAGAAATTTAGGTGGTAATGGTATCCGTCAGCATTACATTGACACGATGACAATGCCACCCAGCTGCCATTACGGGAACTCCTTCCCAAAGGAAGTGACCTGACAAGTTGGCATGCACCTCCACACATAATATAATAAAACAGTAAAAAGCATTGTCCAAAACCAACAGAGTGGTAAACTAATTAGATTCAAATAATTGACTTATACCGTTGCAACCTAGAGATATGAATATAAGGATATTATTTTCAAGAACAAGTTATGTGCCTTAATGCTTTTTGGATTTCTATAGTCAAATGTAGAATTATTTTCCATTAATCAATGCAAGTATAAGGAATGGCTAACCACCAACCATCAAGAACGTCAGCGGTAATTGCCGCCACTCAAATTGCAATATCTCAAACGCAGACCATTTTGTCTCACTCAGCGACTCAACATTATCATTGAGCACTACATTATTCAAATTCATACAGAGCCATACACCCTCGCTAACATCTTACAACCCCCTGTGCCTGGCTGTCCCATTTTTACAGCTTTATTGTTTTTGCTCTAACCTGAGCTTGGCTGTTTTCTTTTACATTCGAGTAGGATGCACCTGTAATTCAGAACAATGACTACCTGTGTTAGAATTACCCTTTTACGTACTCTCTCCTCCATGCAACCGTTGCCATTGGCCTTAAAAAAATAATCAAGGAAATTGCAATGACAAAAAACAACTAAATTAAATTAATAATTTTATAACGTACGTGTTGCTGAACATAAACGTACGCACATATATAATATTAGCTTAACTTTTAAAAAACCTCTTTCCCTTAGGCTTAAGTTAGCTTCCTTCCTTCTGCCCTTACTGTGCCATAAATCGATACTGCGTTAAATGATAGGTTGACTTATTTTTATTAAGCTATGTTTTGAATTGCTATATGATTTTAAATAGTCAATGTTGTCAATGACTAATAGTCTAAAGCGCCTGCGTTTTAAAATTATGTAGGTACTTACTCAAAATCTGTTGCCAATATTTTTATCCATATTAGTGATAGCAAGATAAACTTTACTATTTTTTTATCTTTTGTAGATCAGTTTTATAACGTTAACTTATGCAGTAGAAACAAAAAAAAACAGCACCTGCAATTTATTCTTTTTTTGTTGTACATAATTTACATAAACTTGCTACTATTGATAACACTTATTCTGTCCAAGCTTTTACCAACAAAATGAAATACTTTTGAAATTGAATTTTGATAAATGCTACAGAATGCTTATATAATAATAATCACAGAACGTGCTTGTGTTAATCGCCAAAATTCTTTGATCCATTGAAAACCTTAAAATAAAGCATTCTAAAAGCATTTTATTATATAAAAAATGTGTACCTGATCTGTGCAAGAGTATGCACCCCAGATTATTCATCACCTCATACTGTTTAAAACTGAATAAGATGTTACTTGCTACGGTTTATAATGACATGCTTTGAGTTGCTTAAGATTTTTCCGGAAACAAAAATTGACATGAATTCTCGTTATATTTTTGCAAACTAATGTGTAGCTTAACTATAAAGTTAATCAAAGAATCTTACGCAAGTAACGTGTGCTGCGGCTACTTTGTTAGTCGTATTGTCCTTATATAAGTAAGGTTTGAAAAATCAATGCCATCAGGGTATTTGTTTCAGGCTATAGCTGATGCAATTGCATTTAGTAAAATGTAAGGGAAGTTTCCCTTGCATCAGCATATTATGATGCAAGTATGTGGTAATAACTGAAAGAATTTTATATGAGCTCAAAACTATGTTGCGAATGATTGCTTGAGAAAAGCATGGTTTTAGGTGTATATGTATCAGTCAAGTAAAGCTGAGGAACTTTTGGCAAAGCACTAAAAGAGAATTTATTTAAATTTTTAAAAATACTAAAAATCATAATTTTATTTTATTTATTTAATCTTTACATCCTTCTATCTTTTATGTGTAGGATTGTTTGTATTTACATTAGAGTATTTAAAATTTTAACTTGTATTTTGCTTTATTTTCTTCTTCCATATCTGTCTGTCCTGTGCCTGTTTTTGTACCTCATTCCACGGTATCTGCCTTTTCTTGGCTGCGAGTCGTACTTCTTCTTCCCATTTTTCCTAGGACTCCCTGCATTATTTTTGCCCTCGACTCTAGCTTCGTATATCTGTCTTGATGTTCTTTCCTCTCCCATTCTGTGTAAGTGTCCTAACCATCCCAATTGCCTTTACTCCAATATCTCCATTACGGGTTTTATTTTTAGCTTTTCACTCACTGCTTCATTTCTAATTTTGTCTGTCCTTGTTATTACCTCTATTTTTCATAAAAATCTCATTTCCTTGGCTGTAATCCTTCTTTAGTTTTTGTCTCTCAGTGTCCATGCCTCACCACCATATCTCAGTGGGGACCACCACCTTTTTATATACTTCTGTTTTTATATCCCCGGGTATTTCTTAGAAATGTATGTCTCAGCATATTATATATTCTCCTCGTCTTTCTTAATCTATCGTCTATTTCCCTATCAATTTTCCCACCTTCTTCGATGATTGTAGCTAAATAATTGTAATTTTCTACTTGTTCCAATGTTGTTTCGTTTATTTTTATTACATGGTGCGTCTTACTGTTTGCTGTTACCATAGGTTTTGTTTTCTGTCCATTTAATTTCATATTTATCTTCTTTAGTTCTACCTTGTATATTTGCAAATTTCTTTGTAGCTTTTTACTTATTGCTTCATCCAACAGTACTGAGAACAATAATGGGCTTAGCACGACCCTTGTTTTAATCCGATACTTGTTTTGAATTCATCTGATTCCAAGTTGTGCATTTCTGTTTTGTTTTTATTATCTTTATACATGGCTTTAAGAATTTTTGTCATTACTTTTCCAACTCCCCTCTTTTCTAAACGTTTCTAGACGTCCATCCTCCTAACTCTATCAAAAGCCTTTTTAGGTCGATAAAGCATACATGTATTGTTTTTCCTTTTTTCAGTAGTTTTTCTTTCAACTGTCTTAGTGTGAATATTAGATGTTGCGTACTTCTTCCTGGTCTAAACCCATGTTGCGATTCCTCCAATGTTCTTCATATTTGTTCTCTAAGCCATTTTCCAATATTCCTGCTACTATTTTATAGGGTATGCTTGTCAGTGTTATTCATCTGTAACTGGAACAATCCTTTCCATCTCCCTTTCTATATATAGGCGTAAGTATACCTACTTTCCAATCTTCCGGTATTTCTTTTTCCTGGATGATGTCATTTAGTAGTTTTTGCCATAATTACTCCTGTATTTCATCATTTATGCACTTATTTCGTCTTAACCCGGAGCTTTTCCCAGTTTCAGTTTATTTATAGCTATTTCAACTTCATTCTCTGTTATTACCTGTGTATCTTCGTCGTTGTTACTTGTCTTTATCTATTAGTTCTTCGTTTTTCTCTTCTTCTTCTTCTTCTCTACTTTCCTTTTCCTTTGTCAATTCCTTGAAGTATTGTCTCCACCTGTTTATTATGTCGTCAGCTTCGGTCAGTATCTATGCTTCTTTATCTTTTATATTTTTCACTCGTTGTACTTGTTTTTGTCTTAGTTGTTTCAATGTACTGTAGAATAATTTTTGATTGTCTCTGTAACACTGATACATTTTTTGTCCGCAATCTTCCCATGCTTGTTTCTTGCCATTTTTACTAACTGTTTTACTTCCGTTCTTGCTTTCTTGTACTCGTGTATTCTACTTCTTTGGAAGAAGATGTAATACCTTTTATAAGTAAGAATTTAGAATGGCAATGCCATCTGTCAGCATTACGCTGACATGATGACAAAGCCACCTAGCTGCCTTAACGGGTACTACTTCCTAAAGGAAGTAACCTGTAGCCTGACAAATTGGCATGCAACTGCATACTTCAATTTGACAGCAGGCCCCCCACGGCACTTTTTGCTAGAGGGCAAGAACCGACATACTTTAAAATGCATGTCTATGCTGTGCTGTCTACACCATAACCAAATGCAGATAGATCTATTTCGCTGTCATTGCAGCTCATCAGTGCAGTTTAGGTCTAGTGTAGGCAGCACGGCATAGAACTGCTGTGGTATATAAGCAAAACCAGTTCTATGCCGTGCTGTCTACACTAGACCTAAACTGCACTGATGAGCTGTAATGACAGCAAATAGATCTATCTGCAGTTGGTTGAGGTGTAGACAGCACAGCATAGACATGCATTTTAAAGACTTTTTATATTCCGCAATCCACATCTAATATAATTTTTTTGCCATTTACCCCAGGGATAAATTCTTTATAATTAAAATATACCCTTCTCAGGCATGCGGACAATTTTATCATCCTGAATGAAAATAACTAGATATCAATACTCCCTCGTATACAAAACGACAATAAACGCTTTTGCGAAGTAAGTCCATCTTAACACAACATCTTCGGTGGCAGAAACATTCGAGCAACAAAAAATGAATATGGCAAAATTCCGCGCATGCCACTGAAACAATAAAAATCCAGGAATGCCTGATCTCACCGAGATTGTCGTCGCCTTAATAACAAATTTACGAATTCAAGGTGGTATCTTCGTGGTCGCTCTCGATGCAGAGCACACGTTGATCCAGATCTAAGACCATTGAGAAGATGGTCACGTGACTACGCGGTGCATGTCCGCGGAATACCAACCGGATACCTGCTTCGTGCTCTGATCCCCAAATCACCGCATGGGCGCAGTAATAAGTCCACCCGGGCCGACTTTTCCTCCATTAAATATTATAATTCGAGTCTGCAATGTGCGGTATTGTTTATAAGGGGTAATAAAAACGTTTAAATACATTTCGGCTCGCTGGGAGTGCATTTTAACGCAGACGGATTGCGTTTTATGAGTCCACGTTTGGTGGAACGGTACAAAGGGCAATTAGCGGATTGTTGAGGTCTTATGGGTTTCCTTATGGACTATTGCAGTGGTTTATAATTTCGACAACTGCAAGTATTTAAGCTCTCCATTTTGCCGATTACAATAATAAAATATTGTGTTGTGGAGCATTCGCTGCTCTGATATTTGCTCTGTAATTTCAATAACTCAACGCTTTACATTGGGAAGAAAAAGTTGAAAAGCATCGTCACAGCAGTTTATAGACAAAATTGCGGAAACTAGCTGCAAATGCGTTGCGCGGCAAAGCAGGTTGAAGAAAGGATCAAGGTATTTGAGGACAGGCTGAAACGACTATTGGGACGATATCTGACAATTAATTAATATTTATCATTTCTTTTATAAACAGAAAGAACCAATAAATATAAAAAGTGATTCTCAAAATTTAAGTGCAATTTATACATATCTGTTAAAGTACCCGAACAAAAAAGATAGTCCTTTTGAAACCATTGATTAATGTGTTATACCTTTTGAATGCATCTCATGCAGTTCTAAATTGTAAAGTATCAAGATACGTTTACCTTGTTTTTAAATATTTCTGTCAAACGTAATTTTATAACAGCCTGGTATATAATTGCACATTTTTATTTATATTTATACGTTTATTATATACTATATGAATTTTTATATTATAATTGTTAATCTCAACAATCTGACAATATGGATACTGCGTCCAACAATATCTGAATGTACACTCCATCTGAATAGAAAAGAATACAGGAGCGTCATCATTTGCATGCGCGATTTGCACGTCATAACCAGTGCCGCCGTCGCGATGTTAATAGGGGTCAGTTAATAGGTTACAGTACAATACGCAGCACACAGCAATATAGAAGGATATATTATGCAAACAAACCACTAATAATAAAGAAACCGTGCTGTATAAACAGTAAATGCGAAACGCAATAATAAAAACACACACTCTGACTCTGACCGTCTACTCGAAACGAAACTCGAACGTTGAATTAGACGAATGCGAGCACGCCACTGAATGGCATCGTTACCTAGCAACGGTTGGTGTCGCGTGCTAAAAATGGTTTGTGCGCATGACGTCATTGATGATGCCCTGTGTTCTTCTCTATTCAGATAAAGTGTACTAATCTCATTTCAGCTCGAACACGAGCTCGTAATTCTTCTAGTGTGTGTGGACGGCCTACGTATACTCTACTTCTTTTTAAATGACTTCATAGGGAAATAATTAAAGGAGTCAAATCTGGAGATCGGGGTGGTCATTATACAACTCCCCTGCGACCGAGTCATCTGTTTGAAAGAATTCATCAAGAAAGCGACGTGCTGTTACACTAAATTGTGTTGGTGCACTTTCTCTAACCAAATGTTTTCAAATATCATCATCCAGCTCATTCGGAAATACATCAGCCAGTGCAGGTACCAAATCATCTTTGCGAAAGATTATCTTAAAAAAAAAAGAACCGATGATGCGCTGACCAATGATACCTGCCCATACATTAATCTTCTGAGGACATAGCATGTGTACTTCATGATCCCAGTTTTGATTTGATCACGTTCAGTAAACAACTAACTACGCCGTTTAAATAAAAAATTGCTTCGTCGTAAAACAGAACATTTTCTCAAAAGGTTATGGTCAAATTGGTTGTCCTGATTCGAGTCTAAAGGTCATCGTCGGTTGGAACTGCTTCCTAACAGTTTACGTCCAAGCACCGGAAATGGAAGGACCTCTGGAGAAGCTTGCCACTCGTGCTAGCGAAACGTTAGGAAGCAGTTCCACCCGACAACGGTCCTTAAACCCGAATCAGGACAACAGTTCAAGGGTATGGTCTTCATCACATCTTCTTATCAGTACCCCGCAAAATTGTAAGCGTCGACCAGGATCGTCCTTCTGAAGCAGATCGCTGATGTAAATTACTCGTTCGAGAATGATCAAAAGTCGGCATTTGATTGCAATGTTGTATTTTGCTAAGTAGGCTATTGCTTACTTTAGGATGACTTTAGAAGAATTAGAAGTATCTGATCACACCCCTTTGTATTTTTTTTACATCTTTCGTTAAAGACTGTTGTCCCTTTATTCATTAATATGTAACCAGTCTGAGACATCTTTTCTACATTTTGTCGTTTTTGTATTTATATATATATATATATATATATATATATATATATATATATATATATATATATATATATATATATTACTACATATATAAAGGTTTGTCTCTTGTTACCAAGTTGCATAACTCCGTGCGCTGCTTTTGGTTTTCTGGGCTACCTAATTTATAATGGTTATTTGTCCTGTTTGGACAATGTCGTACGTTTTTTTAATCTTTTGTTCTTTTTTCTATTTGTTGTTCTCTTCATTCTTACTGCAATAGTTCGTTGAAGAATCTATAGCAAGGATATATTATGTATCGATTTGAATGCGCTAAGCAACGCAACCAATTGTAAACTCAATCATTTTGCTTTTGCTAAAGTTTGTAGGTGCAGTTTAGATCCAGTAGAGACAACGTCACACCGCCAGAGTATTGAATAGTGAAGTATTTTCACATACTGTTGTGTTCTCTCCATTTTTTTCCTGCACGGTTGCTATGTTTATTCTGTACTTGCTCTGTTTTACTGCGATTGTTTTTTATTATTCCTGATAATTACTAGCATTGCCCTAATATCCTTTTTTACGTCTTATACTACTGTGCTCCTTATAGATATTATAATCTAAATTTTCATTGCTAACCACTGTATTCATCTTTACTCGCATGTCATCACTGACAATCAGGTTCTATGTTCTCTTCTCAATTTCTTTATGTTATTCCTATCCTTCATCGCTTCTTTTATAATTATGTTCTAAATCCCTCTTTACTTTATAGTTAGATAATTTTCTATAATGGCGCTAGTGCTTTTTAACATATTCTTGCCTGTTACTCTTTATTTCTTGTCACCTATCAAATTTAATGAATGTTATTTCGTGTGTTTCTTTTTTATCCTATTTCATTTACTTCTTTAGATCTCGGTTTGCTGTTCAGCTATAAGTGTATTAAACTTTAGATAACCTCCTTCTTTATTCAATGCATGTCTCGCTCACCTATCTATCTATCTAGTACTAAAACTTTTTATTCCAGTGTGTTATTTTCCTGCTCTCATTCTATTACTATATCCTTTCATAACTTTTGAGTCTTGTTAAGTAATACTTTAGCCTTTCCTTGTTATTTGCATCTTCATTTCATCAAGCGTTAGTTTGAAGGCTTCTGTTTCTTAAGAAGGTGTTCCTGTATCTATGATATTCCATTATAACGTCGGTGTTGGTATAACTTAGAAGCTAATAGTAATTTTTTCTTTCTTGATTGTGATGTTATTTATTTACATCATTTCTTTCAAACTTTATTCTTATGTCTACCTAGAAATTCATCCCGCGAAGTTTCCAACTTGTTTTCCATAGCTACAATCCAGGAAGTAGCTCCATTGAAGACGTCTAGGAGGCTCTGCCATCATATCAGTTTGTTGCTGATGAACGGCATTGCGAATTATTTTTTAACTTATTTCCCTTAAGAAGTTTAATAATAGGATAAAAAGGAAACTTTGCATCGTAGCAAAAGGAGGAACACCATCTTTACTTCTTGTATATAGTTTGTGCTTTTATTGTATTGTTCGTCAATTTCATATCATGTCGTTACTCGTTAGTACTGTATCTGGTGGTAGTTCTTGTCCCTTCTTTTTTTCGTACTTCTACTTTTTGTATCCTCGAGTTCTCTGAGAAGAACTACAAAATTCATTTATGTTACTCTTGTTAAACGAAATCCCTGCTCCTAATACATATTTCGTCACGTAGACGAAGTCCTACATTTGATGTGCTGTTTTCACCGTACGCTTGAACCGAATCTTCAAAAACCGCCATAAGAATAAATTCTGGGCCGCTCCACAACCCAGTTTAATGGGTCTGCACACCAAAAATTTATTTCTTAATTAGACCCCCGCGGACCCGCCGATGGAAAGTAAAACCCACGCATCACGCTAGCGTGCGTCATTGTTATTTATGCCGCGCATCGTAAATTAGTCCGGCTGAAATTTATTCACTTAATAATTGATTAAAATAAGGTGACACAGAACACACATAAAAATCGACGTGCTCACCAATTTAGTGTTCACGACGGAGGTGGCAAAGGTGTTTAGCATATTAATTATGGCGTTAATTAACGGGCCGTGTCTAAATGAACGGTTGCCTACTTCCAATTTGAATATTCAACGTTCGCCGGAAGAAATGCAAGATATATTAGTTTTATACAGAGTTCAAATTTAAATTAATATAATGATATTTTAGTTTTTACTTTATTTGACTGCATTAAGGAGCGTAGTCAAATGAAAACTTAAAAACGTTGTTAGACAACATTTGTTAAAGAAATAGCTATGCCATTTTTAGATGTAGTCTCCAATACATTTTATACACTTCCTCCGCTCTTTTGGAAGCCCTTTAACACCCGAAGAAAAAAGTGCTTTGGTCATGTGCAAAGCCTCTTGAAGTTGATTAAAGACACGATCATTTAAGGCGAGGTTTGGGGAATAAGAATCAGAAAGATCAGTTCCGAACAGAAACGAGTAGATAATACCGTTCAATTGCTTCTAGATGGTATGGCGCTATCCAGATTCTAATTGTCACACACACATCGCCTACCTTGGTGTATATAAGGAAAGCTAGATCTATGCCGTGTTGTCTGCTTTGGGACTTTTTGCAGAAATCTTCGTTGGGGACCACACACAGCAAAGTGGGCTACAGTTCAGATTAGTTCCCCACAGAGGCGAGTGTATAATACCGTTCCATTGCCACTAAATGGCATGCACAGAGAGAACAATTCGTTTGGGAGAAAAAATATATATCTACGGCAAACAACTTGTTTGTTGGATATAGCGAAGTAAATGATTTCTTAGTTTCAAACCCTCAAAATTCTTGAAGCGGCTAAAATAACATTTGTTTAACATAATATGTACAAAGCTTTAAATTAACTTTTGAAACTATTGAATCAAGAATAATCATTTCTTTTGTAGAACAAAGTACTTGTTTCACTAAACCATGAAGATGTTTGGAATAAACATATGATTAAATTTGACTGAAACAAATATTTGTTTGGAATCAGAGAAGAGGTAACTGATTCTCTGCATACCAAGTAAATATTTCTTTGCAGTAAAGATATCACTGATTTAGTCCAATGAAACGGCTATTTCCTGGAATCAAACAATTGTTTGATTGAAAGAATTCATATGCTCAATTCATTATCTCTGTTATTGCAGCAAACTGCATGTAAATTTTAATGAAAGCCCTTTAAACATATAAATAAATTGTTTTTAAGGTAAATAAATAAATTTTGATTAACCCACTTCGATATGTCTATGTATTTTATGCAAGTGTATTCCTGTTTTTTATGGAGCGTATACAAGTTGTTTCTTGTAATTAAAAATGCAATATGTCACTCAATTCAAATCTGCAAAACTGTAATTGGTTTAGTAAAAACATCTGATTTAAATCAGCCTAACCTAGACAAGTCCTATGAGAAGGTAAATTTTGCTACTTATATCTACGAATATAATGCAGACGGAAAGTATGATATTTGTTTTAATTTAAAGGACAATCGCAAATCTACTGGTTTCTATAGCGTGATAAATGTGTTCCATTTTAGTATTACAAATATACTGAATAAATAACGCATTACTTGTAATCGTAGTTTGGTACAAATAGGGCACTTCATTGAGCAGACTAACATATATCTACTTAAAGATGTAGAGAAACAACGCCGTAATTAACTTAAGCAAACACTTTATTTAGGCTTCATACTTACTTTTAAAATCTGTGGCCATTTTCCTCTTTTGTTTCACAATTTAGTGAAATAAACTGACAATAATAAGAAACAAATAACGGCGGCTTTTCCCGATTTACCTTGATACATTCTGTCCAGTGTCCAACCATGGCTAAAGAAGCGGAACCCCAAACTTCCACTTTGGTAGTGGCACGCGCAAATTCAAACAATTATTTCTTTGTATCCAAAAACAGATTGTTGCATTAAAGCATCATTTATTCTGTTTATATACATGTTGTTTGCTGTAACAGCAGGTGTGTTTAAGTTGAACCTTTAAATAGCTGAATAACAAAAAGAAACACTGATTTAACGAAAGATATATTTATTAGAAACAAGCATTTACTTTTGTTGATATAATTCTTCAAAGCATTTAATTTAAATATTTGAAATTTTAACTCATTGGAATAAACTGCTTTATTCGCTCAAATAATTATTAGGTTACTTGAACTCGCAAGTTCTGTTCGATCTCAAATAAATGGTAATATAGTTACAAAGAAACTGATATACTCCTTACAAATAAAATTTGTTTGTTTGGAGATAAATTTATTGGGCCTAAAGAAATGTAAGTCAAACAAATTGATTTTATAAATCCAAACAAACAGTTTTATCTGTGTGGTGTTATCTACATTATAATTTTCATAAAGTATATTCCCACCACGATCTAACTTAAACTTTGAATTTTTGATGTCACATTTGATGTGCTTGACGAGTTCATTTAGCTTTTCTTGAGTTGATTAGACCATTTGTGAACAAGAACACATTGTTTAATTTGTGAATCAACTTTGTGGCATATATTTAATGTATCAGTTCCATAATGAATGTACTGAATGTAGTTTTGTTAGTCATATGTAGTCTGTTTGCTTTTTAATGTAGGTACTATTGGCTTTTTGAACCATGCTGTATATTCTATGTACATACATCTTTTTGTTAATATTTGTCTTGTTTGGTTGTTGTTAATTCTGACATTTCTTGTGTTCTTGTCTACATATTGTTTTTATTTCATTCCTATTCTATGCGTTCTGTTTTTGTGTACTTTTTATTTCTGATGTTTATGTTCTGTTTTTGTGTATTTTTTATTTCTGTTTAATGCGTTCTGTTTTTCTATTATAAGAGGCCAGTTATTACAGTTACAGTACATTAATATTATACAGTAATCTTTGAACAGTATGCTATAAAAGGCATAGGCCATTTTTAGGAATGATTAGATTAGGTACATTTGTTTTTGTTTGGACAAGATTTTTTTGCCGTGCTTCTTTTGCCTCGATAGTCCTAGGTGAGTCACAGTACTATAGTATTTTAGGCAGGTGACTCTAGAGTAGTATAATAACTATAATCACTAGTAATGTAGGTGAGTAACTTTAAGATAGTATAATAAATATAATAAGTTCTTGTATGTGGCAACCTTACCATCCTAGCTTTCCATAACAGTACAACCCCAATCACAAGACTTACCTCACTTACTTATAAAGCCATTGATATTATAGTGTCCTAGCTAAAAGCTAACTAGACGACCACGCCATTTTGAAATGTATCAAAATTGACATATGTTTGATTAATAATGATCTAAAAAAAACCTTGGGGTATTACAGTATCTGATAGCTTCTTCACGCATATCTACACAGTTGAAAATATCGCACTTTTCCAAACACTATGAAAACAAACTGACGTTTCGATTACTCTTCWAGAAAGTGTGTGAAACAAGGACCAAAGAAAATTTTAAAAATAAATAAGCAAATCAAGGGAGCGAGACGTTCATAAAAATAACGTACCGACCTGAAAAAAATCTAAATCGACTGATTAAAAATGCCTGCCTTACTGAAAAAGAAAAAGGAAACTACAAATTGTTTTCCAAATATCAGCCCTTTTAAAATTGTTAAAAACATGAGAGCTTTCAATAACTGCTTTTATTGAACATTTTAAATAAAAATTTTGCGCGTAAAATTTTATTTTGCAAACCCAATCATGTAATATGAATATTCCGCTATGGAAGATTAACCATCTGTCCAAATTTTTCCCATAGTTCTTTTTCTTAAGGCAAACCATTTTAATTTAGTTTGTGGCGATTAAGAATTTACTTGTAAGAATAAAAGCTTTTGCGGCCAGAGTTAGATTGAAATCTTAGTCTTTTTGAGTTAGATCGCGTCTGATTTCGGAAAAAGGAAGACGTTTCGCCCGCATTTGTAAAAGACATCATCATGACAGGAATAGAGAGTATGGAATATGGTACAAACCTAATGCGAGAGACACATCCGAACTGTACCAAATCCCAATCCCGAATCTCTTTGGGATTTGGTTCAGTTCGGATGTGTCTCTCCCGTTAGGTTTGCACCTGTCCTGATGATGCCCCTTACAAGTGCAGGCGAAACGTCGACCTTTTTCCGAAATCAGACGCGATCTAACTCAAAAAATTTCGTTAATTTGTACGAGCATATCCATTAAAGCTGAGTAAATATCTCTTTTATAACCATTCTCTACTAGGGCTGATTTAAAGCCATAAGTCCCCTGCTGTTATGTTCTCTCGTCTGAAATGCGCCGAGTTCTAGCAAATAGCGTCCTTATTTATGGAAGGGTAGAAAAATATGGCATGTAAATATATGGGGTTTATATGTGTTGGCTTTCTGTAGATTTTGTGTGCTAAGAGCCGTTTGCCACTATACTTATTTAAGTATTGAAATAAGTTTTAAAAATTATTATACGGAAACTGGATGCGCGCACCGTTTCGATACAAGAAATTAGCCCACGTTTTTTTCTTGTACTGAATTTCCATACTTCGTGTTAAAACTGGGCAGATCGATGCGCATGTTATACCGTTTATAAACGAAAAGTTCATAGAACCTACTTTTCGAACCTACGCAATAAGCAGGGTTGTGAGATTAGGTAGTTTTTGTACTGATATCGGCGAAATAAACTTTTGAATAGAGGCTATCTGTTATTTTGGGCTGACTTCCCCTATTACCAGCTAATTAATACATCAACACGAAATGCAGTTTTCGGCCTCTTAAAATATGTATATTGGTGTGAGTAAACTTTTGATAACCCCGGGAACGTGATGTGTAGTCTGCTTTTATAAATGAAACGGAAGGTATGCTTTCACGAAATTGTGTACCTTGTTTTCCTATTTTGTTATGGACAGGTTCAAACAATTTTTCAAATGAAACATTGCTCATTTGTAGAAAATTTTTATATGCTGCTGGATCTTCTATTAGCAACTCTTCTTTCCGCACATTTAAGAAGATATGAACATTCATTCTCCTTGCAATATCATTGTTAGTATCAACGCTGATGCATTTAATAATTTTTTCAGTCAACGGGCATTTTTTACTTTTAAATACAAATTGTGGTAATTCAGGGTGACCACAAACGCAAACAACAGTAAAAGTAATTGTTTGAGTGGGTTACATCTAAGGTCTACTTTTCTCTAGCAGTAGAATAGACTTTACGTTGCATTTGCTACTGTATAAAGACGAAATTTAATAGATTACGGTTAGTTTAGCTTTAGGTTGAGAAAATCACGATTAGAACTACAAAAGGGCGCACGCGAACGTATTGAAATACTTACTGAAAAGAATTTGTAAGTGCAAATTGAGAACAAAACCCTACGCTTATTTCTTGTATTGAAACGGCGCGTGCATCTAATTTTCAGTATAGTAATTTTAAGAACTTATTTCAATACTTAAATAAGTATAGTGGCAAACAGGTCGGCTCTAATTAAACTCCATGAATTTCATATTAGTATTTCAGCTATTCAAACAACTTAGAGATCTGCTTGAATCTAGCATAACAATAGTATCACCTAGATACATATACCAATATCTTGGTTTAAATTGAAAATTGCTAATCGCTGCCTATTAAAAGTTTGCCATAAACAAATTCACAACTATAGGACATAATTTTATCTAATATCTCTTTACCGTTTACTTACAACAATTCAAATATTACAACGTCTTGGTCTTTGGAAACATCGCCATTCTGTATAAACTCGTTAAATTGGCACAGGAAGCTATTTCGATACGTTGCAGTTCATGTTTTAGTGAACTGCCCATCATGCTGTTCCTTTTTTGCCAGTACCACATTCATGCGGTCGGGCATTAAGGCTGGCTGCATTTTCGAATACGCTTTCAGCAGTAAACGTAATGTTAGTAAACCACAGGTCGACATTTTACGATCTTAAATTCAGACCTACCGTATGCAAAAAAAAACTTGGCAGAGCAAATGCTTGTCCAGGAAGCAATAGTCGTAACCGTTTGGCGATTTTACATTAAATGTTTCCGTTTACCGTAGGTCATATTTATTGATAACATAATAATTATCTTGTCTTACCGTGTGCTCACAGAAAGCGATCCAATAACTAAAATATTGTTTTTGTGGTTAACCTAGGGCATAATTTAAAATAAAAATAAAATAAAGTAAATATTATAATGTTTATCTGTAGTTACCCTTATAATGGTGCATAAAGCGGGCCGTACTCGGAAGAATATTCACAATTAGGTAGGACACGTGTTCAAGGCAAAACATGGATTTGCCGCTTTCTAGACTAAATGTTGCTCAATGTGCACCCAGGCACATGTGTATAAAATGTTTCAATAACTTAAAACGAATTAATTAAGAACTGATAGAAACTTATAATTCTTTAGGCGAATTGTTTAGTGATTCAAGTTGTGAATATTGTACATATACGTATACAAAAAGCTCAATTTGTTTAACGTGGCTAGCGGTTGTATGAACTGAGTAGCCTAATAAATTATTACCGAAAGCTATCCCGTGAACGTGAGCTTACGCGACCAGTGTCAGATTTAAATTTTAGTCTTTTTGTGTTACAGCTGGTTGGTTTCGGAATTAGCGTTACGTTTCGTTTGCTCTAGTAAGGGGCATCATCAGGATGGCAAAGTGGAATATAATACAAAGTTAACACGAGAACCAACACAATCTGAAAAAATCAAGATTGAATTGGTAAAAATTCACTGACGAGCTATAACCATAGCGAAACAGTTCCGGTGTAGACGGCATAGACATACATTTTAATACAAGGTTTTTATAAATGATTCATGCAACGCAGCCGGCGTTGATTTCTGATTTTTTTTTGTGCCGCCTTTTTATAACCGTTGTCAAGCTACAATATGCACGGCGATCACTGAACATCAATGAGCACGATAGTACTGAAGGTTGCAGATCATGTTACAATCACGAAATTCATGGCTTCATAAAGATTTTCCGACAATTTACGGTTCTATTTTTTTCATAGGTAAGCAATAACAATAATTATTGGTATAGTAGGATTGTGGTAACCTCTGCATTCAACACCCTTGCACTGTGGAAGCTTTGTGTAGTGCAGCTAACGTTAATACCACTTAGTTTGTGAATTTTACCATTGCGGCAGGCTAAAAACATCATTCGGTCCATCATAGTACAATTATTTAACAGGCTTACTGTAGCCGCAACCTCACATATCCGATACATGACCTAAAAGTTATATGAAGCCGTGTCAGCCCACAGTTCCGAAATGTGAGCTTTCTTCAACCTTAAAGTTGATTATTTGACAAAACCCCACAAAATATGTTGAAAATACAAACTCCCACGTGTTTTCTTATATTGAAATTGATATATATTGATATATATAATTAATTCAACAATCGACAGATGACAAGTATACGTCAAAGCAATTGTTGTGTTCACGTTCCTGAGAAGCGGCAAACTGATTTAATCGACAATTTTCATAAGCACCTTGGATGCATGAGTCATTTTTAGAAACTCTGTATAAATAATAGATGTAGATATTACAGCATACTGACACTTTATCACGTGGATGTATTAATTTAGTGGCGTAGTTTTGGGGATGTTCAACGATTAAAAAAAAGTCTGAAACCTAATGAATATGCCAGTACCAGTGTAATATAACCTTCATTTATATTTATTTTGAAGTACAAGTAGCCATTCAAAACTGTATTGTTATCTTTTTATGATTGCCTATTAATGGACTGAATACTGTAACCAGAATTCTAACCATTATCTCCCTAAATGATAGAAAGACAGGAGAGAGAGGATAGTTGTGGCACTACAAAATAAGTGAAGGTCCAAAAACATGGGGACAGTAGGTGGGAAAAAAAACATCCAACGAACAGATCCGAAGAGAAATTTTCCTACAATGCGCATAACAACTGAGAAGACACACCTTAAAGGACGATTCAGGGCACGAAATTTAAATTTAAAGAAAAAATAATAGTAACATGCTGCTATTATAGTCACAAGGAAGAGGTGTTAACAAAATTAAGCAATGCATAAAATGAAAATAGCCAAAGCATATAGAAGTGTTGGCAAAAATAATAAAATTTATGTATGATGATGATAATAATTAGTGCCACGATAAATTAGGTAGTACCGCCGGTGAAATATGAGTCAGAATAATACCGCGTTTGTGTTGTAATTTCCTGGCATAAGGGATAAACTAGGTAAGCAATACACTAAAGAGAAGTCAGATCAGCATCAGAAAAGAACCATGCACTAACGATCAGATCAATCAAAAGACATATGTTTCATAGTTATGGACAACGCCTTCGATCCAGTAAAAAAAAGTTTTAGAAAACACGTAAAATATATAGGTCCTGACACAATGAATGAAGGATTGGAATCGCTAAATAGSAAAATAAAACAAAATGAAAAAGACACAACATACTTATACATTAGGYTTAAGATGTSTTATATATCCTTCTTCTAGCTGGAGGGTACCTAACTGCTCTCAMGGGCTTTTGGTTAACCTAAAATTAAGCTTGATAAAAACTAGCGMATCTGTAATTTGTGTCKATTATTCCGAAAGAAAACAGCAGGCAAGCTAGGGCTAAAGCAGCGGTGGGCAAACTCAATAGTTAACAGTACGATTGGAGTTTGTTTTGCGAGCCAAATGTTTTAAACCTTAAGCATAGGTAGGTGATAGGTAGGTATATTGTTATAAACATAATTGGGGTACTCTTAAACTGTCCTTTGCTAAAGGCGCCCTAATTTGGTTGAGGTACATTCCCTGAGCTCGAACCATTCCACCCCTTCCATCAACCTTCGTTTTGTATATTAGTTTCGCATTTTTCCTTTGTTCACCTTCTCTATATGTTTAAACCATCTCAACATACTTTTCTCAATCGCCGATATTGCTGCGACAGCAGCGGAGATTCGTGGTGGTTCCTCCACCCTACAGCTATTTCCTGAAGGTAATCCGACGAAGAAAAGTACCGAAACAAAAACTTCAGCATACTGTTATTCCGCCAGGGGTTGTAGATGGTCAAATGGATCCATACATTCGGCTAATGTATAAAATGTCTGGTCTAAAGTCTGGGGCCTAGGAGTGGCAATTCCAGCTAATCATACATTGCCGGTCTAGGTGTACTTTTTCCGATTCCAGAGGGTCGCAAGTTAACTATACATCCCAGAGCTAGAGTGGGGCGTGGATTAGAAAAGGGCATGAATATTATATAAGATCATATAAAAATGACTTAATACTAACCAGTAACTTCTAAATACGGCCATCTCTCTTTGGATAATACATATATAAGAGCAGAACGATTCTGTCTGCAGTTGTTGATATTTGGTCAGCTTAGGATAGACATACATTTGAACGTATGTTTGTTCTTGCGCCGTGGCATTGCGACCTAAATATTCGCTTCACTGATGTGATCTATATTTTTTGCGAATGGCTTAAGCATCATTGAATAGTAATGATGGCCGTAAGGCAGCAATTTTCTTATAGGATCTGTCACCAGTTGTTCTAGTTCATTTAGCGTTACCAGGGTGAACCACACCCCATAACCCTATAAAATTACTGATTCCACCTGCAGAAGTGTCTTATTAATGTTTTGCTGTATTTCTGTAATAGTGGCAAACTATAACCAAATTATTGATTGGGACATTCCATGACTTAAGGGTGAGAAAAGCTTCTTAGCATAATGTTGAATTTGATATGTAAGAGCCAGCTAATCTTATACATTATTGTCAAAATGTAGACAATAACTTGATAAAAAATAAAACTGATGCAAGTATTGAGCCAATGTGCACACCTCCATCACACACCCTTGCGTGACTGCGAATCCCAGCGTGGAAACTCCAGATTCTTTCGAAATGTCGGTTATTACAGACATAATATTATGACCGGCTTTCAGATCGCCGTGGCCATTCATTTTAACCGATATATTGCCTCCGAACCCCGGTTTATAAACAATATCGTAAACATCATGCTCACACGCGGAGTTTTTGAGCGGCATAAATTCTTCAGTCGAGCAAGTGGCTTAGCGTGTGATTATCGTTTTATGCAAGGCCAATGTGCCACTTAATGGTAACAGTAGTAAATGATATTGCGGGAACCGGTTAAAAATGGGATGGCATTTTAAGTAAAGACATTATGTCCAAAACTTTCGTAGCCCACTCAAAACTTTGACGATTAGATTTGTAGTTTTAAAAAAGTTTCAGATTTAATTAACGTGAAGAGTGTAACAAAAATATTGTGCAAACTATTTTTAAGATGTTGGTCGTACAATGTCCTTCCGCTGCATGTTACCCAAAGACAGGGCCGGGCCCATAGGGGGGTAGGGGGAGGTAGCCCTGACAGTTGGTTAAAAACTGCCACAGTTGGCTCCAAAATAGGTTAGTCAAATTTGTTAAAAAAACAATACATAATTAAAGTTAAATCAAGAAAGTGGTGTAGACATAATGTTAGCTTCTCCACGGCATCCACGAATATGCAATAATTTCTCGAGTAATAGCAGTCGTTACTTGTTAGTCGCAGCTTTCACAACCTCGCGTATTCTCGTCAGATGACGATGATCAACTGTGATTCGGCAAACACCAGTATTGCCAGTCTAGTACACTAGTGCATTATTTTAAAATCTAGTACACTTCTTAGAATAATTTTTATGTGTATCCTAAAAAATTAGCAACAATTTTCAACAATGAATATAAGCGCATGACTCATAACGTATTTCAATATTTTGCCAATGTTAATATCATGACAACATGCAAAACATCTGTTGGTAGCCCAAGGAACAGACCCATCGTTTTTGGTTGCATCTTACAGAAAGTTGCATTTTACTCGAGGAGCATAATTTTATATTGCCCGCAAAGTTTTTATATAAAAACAAGCTTTTTTTTGTTTTACGACATTAGCGTCAGCTTTTTTCTACAACTACCTTGTACATCGAGGAAAATGTGACAAAACTGTAAAAAATATGTTGCGAACTACTATGGGAAATAATCGATTTGATTCTCTCATATATAAGCATTAAAAGTGAACAGGATATAACAGATCAGATAAATTTTTCCCATTTAATTAGCTCTTGGGCTACAGTTGAAATACAGAAGGCTGGCTGTAATAATTAATAATTGATTTATCAAAATATACCATGTGTTACATAAAGCCGCATTTGAATTATTTTCATTAAAAAGATCACATTCGAAAACTTGATACTGCAGAATTTCATAATTCTACTCTGGCCGCTTCCCTATAAACGTCTAATATGAAACTGGTCGTGACACAACCTGTATGTATTCTAGAAAATAAAATTGTTTTGAGCTACTTAAATACATAACATTTTCATTATTTTTTTCCTTTTTAGAATGTCTGTGCGCTATTCGGTATTCTAGTGGTCTAAAGTAACTATTTCTTATGAGGTATGGAATTTAGGCATATCCAGAGACGACGACGTAAAGCGCAATGAAAGCTGATGAAAGATATTTCTAAAATTTAGTTTATCTTTTAAATATGAGGGAGATTCAGTAATAAACACCTTATGTACTAGAACAAGCAGTTGTAATTTATAAATACTGGGTGTTTTCAACCACTTCAGTTCATTAATTTTAGCGGAAACGTGGTCAAACTTTTTCAAGCGGAACACAAATCGACAACAAGTATTTTGCACTAAGTGTATGCAATGTTGCATTCTTAAAGTTGAACAAGGAAAATAGGCCACCAAACCATAGTTCAACAAAGGTAATACAAGAGTTTCTACAAGTTTTTTACGAATCTTAAAGTTAATTAAACTGACGTTGGTGTATAACAACTTAAGTGCAAAATAACATTTTTAGGAGTAATGAAACGTGACTCTCAAATCGAAAATTCTCGTCGAAAACCAAACCCAGATTGCTAGCCTCCCTGCATATTTCGATTGGATGGCCGTCGATATCAAGACGCAATTGTGACTTGACTAAGTGTGATATCCTAGAAGGCGCAAAGCATATAACCTTGCACTTACCAGCATTAAGTTTGAGGTTGTGGTTCTTACTGTATTTAGAAACAGAGTTTAAGTCCTCGGCGAGTCTCACACGTGCAGTAGCTATATCCTGTGACTTAAAAGAAACGTACAGCTGTGTATCATCTGCATAGCCAACATTATATGAAAACTGAACTGTAGCGAAAATATCAGATGTATAGATTAAATAAAGAAGAGGACCCAAAACTGATCCCTGAGGCACACCACTAGTGACAGGCACTCCAGCCGTATTCTGTATAAGCTGTATAAGTTGTAATAAACCCAAATTTAGTTTGATAAAGTAAATCTGCTACTTAATGCGCTCATTATTCCGAACAAGAGCTGTGTCTTACTTGAATATAAAAGAAAGCAGCAGGCAAGCTCGAGCTAGAGCAAGATTGAGAGAAAGAAAAGGAAATGGGATAGTCGGCACAGGATGTATTAGAAATTAATACTAGAGTATGGCATTGTATATGAATGTGTGTAGTGTAGTGTCCAATAATAGTGATGTGTTGCGTAGTTGAGAAAAGTATGACAACAAACATGGGCCTTGCAAAAAATATATATTCGTTATCGCTAAGTAATGCCTCAGTTAACTGAACACGATCGCATCGAAATTTTGATCATGATTGGTTATGCAGACAGAAGGCGAAGTTATTCGGAAGTAGTTGCACTCTACCATGCAATTCATGAAGATCGTGAACGATTTGCCAGATCAACAGTTATTAATACATAGCAACGTTTTGACGAAACCGGCGGTGTTAAAAATCGTCAAAAACCAGCACGTCCAAAGGTTGCTACGAGTGAAGATAGTAGCTTGATTGTCGTTTTAGATGTGCAAGAGAATACCAAGTGTTCCGTACAACAGCGTGCTCTCACGCACCATATTAGCAGATGATCTATTCAGAAAATTTTGAAAAAAATAAGTCTCATCCATACCAAATTCACTTATTACAAGAACTGAGCGAAGATGATTTCGATCGTAGGATAGAAATTTTCGAAACTTCTATGAACATGTTAGATGAAGACAGAAACATTTTAAACTGGATTATGTTTTCTGATGAAGCGACTTTTTGCCTCAATGGTAATGTAAATAGACATAATTGCAGTTATTGGTCGGACACAAATCCACATTGAATGGAACAAGTCCACATACAACACCCTCAGAAAGTAAATGTCTGATGTGGTATTATCAGTGAGCACATTATTGCGCCTTTTTCGTTGATGGAAATTTGAATGCGGTAAAGTATTTACAGCTCTTGCTGAACACATTATACCAGAACTTATTCGCCTGTTTCCTAATCGTGAAAATGCTGCGCGTTCTTCTGAACAGATATGGTTTCAGTAGGATGGTGCACCGCCCCATTTTACAGTAAACGTTCGTGGATATTTGAATGCGATATTTCCAGACAAATGTAGAAGATTTAGAAGGACATCACATTTTGATTACTTTTTATCTTCCCAAGCGCCTCTTCAATATGCTCCCTGCAATATTTTACACAATCATTTCACATAAAAATCAATTAAGTTTATACTTACCTCGGATACAATATTATATGCATCACTTTTAAAATGTTCTCATTTCGAAAGTTCATACCGACAAGGTAGTAGTATGTTTCTTCCATCTGAAGGAAAGGTATGTTTTTATGGAATGGATGTTGACGCCACCTTTTGTAATTGAATGTTTTACATTTGAATATAGACGTTAAGAACAAGGGCGGATCCAGCTTTCAAATCAGGGGGGGTCACCTAGTCCAGGGAGGCTACAATTTTATTAAAATAATCTAATTGAAAAAAAATTGTATTGTATTATTATAAGTCGAAATAATTTTAATCAATTAGCAAAATTAATTTTTCGTTTTTTTTGTATTCTCGAAAAACGAATTGTGACTTCAATCCACTTCAGTAGGTATGTTTCTGTGAACGCGGAGTCCAGTTCGAAAACTTGGAAATTCATTGAGTGCACAAATGAAACTGACAATCACATGTTTTTATCTCATTATGGAAATGAATTCGGATTTGAGTAATGGTGAAAACAATCAATGATAAAAAAAATAAAATCGTCACAGGTAAGGCATTAAGGGATGACATTAATTAGTTATTAGCTGTGCTTTCGTTTTTATTAGCAAATTTGCGAAAACAAGCCATCTTTTATCCAAAGAACACGTGACACACATGACAGATTAAAACATAACCTCCATTAGATTTTTAGGGATTACGTCATTCAGTATGGCTTCCGACTGGCAGGCAATGCGAGAAACCGTGGAAACTTAAAACGTACAGGTAAAGTTGGATCGTTTGTGAGCGAGTCGTTCGATTTTAACGACGAGAGCACTTTCAATTCATGATCCACCAAAGAACCCTAAATCAATTAAGAACAACCTACCTGTGCCGTTTGAGAAATGCGAAATGTAAGACTTGTTTACCTGGTTTCTACAAGAATAATGCGGACCTGTTTTAAATAATTGCGGTTTGCAACTGTACTCGCAACTAATGTAATTTTGATACCATGTTGTCATGGACAGAAAGACATCAAAACCTATGCTTTTTTTGTGTCCCAAAGAAATAGGAAAATCGTTTGGATACCCCGATTACTTGCTAAAATATGTTATATAAATATGTGATCCAGATACCAAAAAACTTAAATTTCGCATTTTTTATTAAATTTTAAAAATTTTAATGCATTCGACATATGGAGAAGTCAACAAAACAGAGAAATTCGAAACAAATCAATTACCATTTTAGCTGTCGCATGTACCTAATACACTATAGCCTTAAAATACACATCTATATTTTTACTCAAAAATCTACGCCAAAGTGCTTTATCTAGAAAATTAGACATTACGCTTAAATACCCATCACTGAAACAAAAGTATAATAATTATGAGCAAATGTCCAACTATTATAATTCCACTATACATATTGATTTAATAGGTATGGTTTTTATCGTTAAAGTAATAGTAAATAAAATGAAAAAGTTAACACTGCAACAGTTACTGGTTACGGTACGCACTTTGCAGCTCTCTTTAACCAGGTCTTATAGTTCGGTAACTCGATTCATGAACGATTTGGATGATTCGAATTTACGCGATTGAATGAACGATTTGATTCGAATCAAATGTCTCAGCTCTAGTGATTGACATTAGTATTAAGTAATGGGATTTCTATGACACTTCCACCAACATTTGGAAAGTCACGTGTTCTAAACACATAAACTGCCAAAAATCCAACGCCGTCATTCAATTTTCCCACAAAACTATGTTGCCGCTCGTTACTCTAGCAATAAATTGCGACGCTGTGTTTTTTTTTAAATTAAAACAGACATTAGTGCGTGTTATTCGCACATGTATGCGCTCGCCATCATAGAAAGTATTTACTTTATTAAATTTATCAATTACATTAAAAAAATTATTAGTGGTCGAACTAGACCCAGCCCAGGCCCAGGGGGGGGTCATGACCCCCATGACCCTCCCCCTGGATCCGCCCTTGGTTAAGAATGCCTTCAAGTCCCGCGGCATGAGCATATCTTTACCTTGCTGTATGTGACTGTCAAAATCGTTTGGAATTGCAGGGCAGAAACTCAAAACTTACCTCCAATTATGCTACAAAGAACATTAGAAAACTTTTGCTCAAGGCTGCTTTACTGCCAGGAAGTAAATGGGGAACATTTTGGGCATCTTCTGTAATGCAAATCTGAAAAAATACTGCATTTTTCACGGAATCGTGTTTTCTTTTTTACTTTTTGGGTACCCGGTTCGCAATAAATTGATCAAACTAGACGAAAATTATCACTAGTCAACGCAAAAGGGTAATATCTAGCTTTTTAGTCCATCTTAGTGCGATAAAGCGATGTCAGGCTCAATTATTGCATTTACACTTTTCTCAACTCATAAGCAATAATGTGACTTTAATCAAATGTTCTAATTTGTAGGCAAACATAGTAAATTCACAAACATTTTGACAATGCACACGGTTTTGCATATCATAACAAGAAAGAACAACGATCTAAATTAATCTTAATACAGTAAGTCTATTTTTCCCATAACTTGCTTAACCCGCCTTAAAAATACTTATATTGATTTAGTCTCTCTCGTTGTCACATTAAGCAATAAAAATGTATTTCTAACTTTATCATTATGTGCGTGCAACACCACATAATGCTTGTCTGTAATCCTGCTAGTGTAGTGTGGATGGTCAACCCTTTTAAACAAACGTAAATTTCTGTGTTGAAACTGGAGTAAACCTTCCGCATACGGCTCTTTTATTGTAAAAATATTGGAATCTCTGTAAAGCTACTCAGCAGAGTAATAAATAAATATGAAAATATTTAGTTAAAGCAACTCTCTGAATTTCTTGATCTTTATTTAAGGTTTTTAATTTTATGATATTAAAAACTGGTTGTGTATCCAGATCGCTTAATGCTTTATATATGTAATAAACGTAAATATCGTACACTTAAAATAGAAATAAAACAGCAAAAAGTGTTATAGGTTCTATTTCTTTCTAACATAAATAAAACGTTCCTATTGATACGACATATTAAAATAACCTTACATCAGTAATAGCAAGTTTTTGATGTGCAATAAGGCTCACTAGTTTCTATAATAGTGCTTCAGAAACAATAATTTTGGTGGTTTTGCTGAAATAAAATCAACTTGACTCTTTTTCTATTCCTATTTTCCAACATTCATCCACTTATCAAATAAAAACGTAGTGCATTTTATGAAACATACCTTCAGCTAGCTTTCAAATTCCTCGCATAGCAGGCAGGCTATACAATACATAAAGCATGCTGAGAAATTACAAAATAACCCATTACTGAATAATCCATTACTCGATTAGATTGGTCATTGATGCATAATACATCAATTAGAATTCACATCTGATTATTCTCAGTTGATAATAACATTCAAGTTGTCTAGAACTCAAATATTCCGCATAAATTTGACATAAATGCAGTGTTTGTAAATTCAGCACGTTTCGCAAATAGCAGTTAAATAAATGCGCAACGGTTGCAGTATTTGGGGCAAGACACAACTACATACAAAATTTCTCTCTGCTTTATTCGGTTAATGTTTGTAAATTACTTAATACTTAGTTTTCCTTTTGCAGAAGATGGAGTTATTTTTTAGAAGATGACGATTAAACATACTTTTTTGTGATTATGCAGTACATAATAAAACACAAAAGATTCATGTAGGTAAGACATTGTATCCAAATAACATGATTTATATCTTAGTCTTATTATTAATTTATAAACTTATGTTTCAATGCTTACTACAATATGTCATTATTATTTAGTACGAATATAGTTCTTTATAGTCGTGAGTATCTTATGGTGTCAGTTACACCTAAAAACAAAGCGTAATGAAACCAGGTATATATTATGCTGCAACGTGAATAAAATGCTAAAACTGTCGCAAAATTGCATAACAAGGATGAAGACTGAAAAACTGTTAAGTACCAAAGTTGACACTAACAGAAAGTGTTGCCGTTAGTACTTTCCTTATGTCAGACTGAGTGAATAGCTTCAAATTCAAACTATATTTTGCGAACCATACATCTCTACACTTACGTGATTAGGTATTTAGGAAATAATTGCCACAATTTACCGTCTTTTGATAGCAATACTATTAACAATTATTATTCGTGTAGTTAATATAATTTTCGAAAGTAATAAATATACGTTTTTATGTGGCCCCCAGATTTTAAAACTACACAGTGTCAATTTGTGTGTAAAATAATACCAAGCCTTTGGTTTACAGGCAAAACGAATTCTGTGCCATGCGATCTGCACTGGACCTAAACTACAACTGACCAACCATAATAATAGCGAAGCAGATCTGTCTGTAGTTGGTTGCGGTGCAGACAGCATAGCATAGACAAACATTCTATTGTATGTCGATTCTTTCGATTCTTTAGATTACTAAAGTAACGCAATTATACGATATTTTGCGTCTGAGACTGGGCGACAAATTCAAATGTAATTTCGTTGATACTAACACGTGTATTCCGTGACACTGATTAACTAAAGTAATGTATGGATTTTAGTTTATCAGTTTTGCGGAATACACGTGTGTGTCAACGACATTACGTTTGAATTTGCCGCCAAGTCTCAGACATAAAATTTCTTCCAGTAGCAGTACTCTGGTAATCTAAAGAATTGAAGAATCGAAAGAATCGACATACAATAAAATGCTTGTCTATACTATGCTGTCTGTACAGCAACCAACTACAGACAGATCTTTTTCGCTATTATTATATAAATATCAATATTAAATTGATAATAATGGTCGTATTATGTATTTTATCAAAATTTTGATGTCAAATAACAAATTAATGTTCTAGTTCGTATATAATAATTCAAAATATTTCCCTAAAGAAGACTTGAGTAAATCAGTTGAAAGCTTGGAAGTATAGAGTTATAATCTAGGACGAAATATCCTAATAAACTTAAATAAATATCAATATATAATATAATATAGTATGAAATAGATGCTATAAAAATTTAAAATTGATACCACTTATATAGAGTGTCTCAATAAAGTGTAATTTATGAAAAAAAGTACATATTATTTAATGAAATGATTCACTTTTTAATTAGCAAAGGTAGCTCCTTCACATCGACCTTTCAACTATAATTTTTTTCTTCTCAGTTCGTGGTGGGCTAAGTTATAAATTAATACATATTTTTTTTGCTAAATATAGGTAACGGTTGACTATTTTTATTCCTTTTTAATGGTTTGTTCAAGCCTTTTMAAAATTTGGATGTGGATGTACGTGAACTAATGTTATTATGTCATAAAGCTACTTTAAGTTTATGGTATCGGAATTCAAAAACAGGCATTCGATACCACATGTTCACACTACATACCTATTCACTAATTACTTTGCTTTGTAAACAAAGGTTGCATCGACATAAAAAAGTTTTACAGGCACTTGACTAAATAGAGGTCATAAATGAACAAGGCAATTGATAAAGACCTAAACAGGAAAATTTTAACCAACTAAAAACTGATACACATTAGTCAAAGTAGTTAAAAGAAGGAAGGATTTGAAATCTACTTGGCCATTAGTGATATGTTCATTATTGTCTAATGCTTCTTAAATTTCTAGTTATTTTACTTACGGACCCTGGATGCCTCTATCGCCAAGGATACCACACTTTTAAGAGTGGCTACTACAGTCAGACGTAAAGATATTTACGTTCTGTTTTTCATCCCCCACTTGATTATGCATTTGTATCAGTGATGCTCTGAAGAAGAACAGAAAGTTTCGAAACAATTATGTTCATTATTAAATTCTGTGAAACAACCAAGTTCTTTTATTTTATTTATATAAAATGTTTCACCAAGGATCTCGAGCTGAAACAGTGAACATTATTTTGAGACAGTTGTTAGTGAGTTGCTAATGTAGAGAAGTATTAGTTATCTGTGGATATCCAAAATGACAGGCGTAATTTGTTGTATGTCCTGTCACTCTAGACTTTCAATAAATTCACCAAATTTCTGTAAAACCATGAGACCATTCATATATTTAGAATCAGCCATTAATCTCTTAAAAAAGTATGTCAGTGATCAAAAAGTAAGAACTCCACTGATTAAATTCCGAGCTAGTTTGAAGCAAAATCAGCTAGAGGGCAAGAAAGCAGGGCCCCAGAAGAACATTCAAGAAGGAACTCCATCGATAAAATTTGATACTAGTGTAAAAGAAGTGCAGGTGGTTGGCAAGTCTGTAGAACGAAAGAGAGTTCCGTTAATAGCATTTCGAGCGGCAGCTAAACCTGGAGGTCTGCCGCTACCGGCTGCAACCCAAAAAGCGCCCACACCTGTAATCGCGAAACCACCCCCATCTGTTGCAAAGGCTCCTGCGGTCAAGAAACCTAAAAAGTATGCGGCATTCAGATTTCAACTGATTGAAGACTCGAAGTTACCAAAGAAATATGCAAGAAAACGGCCTAGTCCCGAAGAAATTGCTGCTGTTAATGATGGCGGAGCCGATAGTATAATCAAGTACACAAAATAAAAGTAAATGGTCATAAAAACAAATAAAAATGGCAAAATATAGAAATAAACTAGATGTCTCTTCAGTATAAGTATTTCTGTTTTTAGGTATTTTCTTTATTGTTTTAGTTATAACGTTATTTAGTCCAGAATAGGGCGGCCAAAGAAAGGAACGCGTATTACTGCTAGCTCGCAGGATCATTTTGGGTAGCTCGAACCCTAATATCATATCGATAACTGGTAAAAAGTTAACTCACGCTGCTAGGGGATCTGAATTGTCACAACAAAATTGTTTTTGTTTAACGTAACAAAAGATTATTAAATGATATACAAATACAATAAAAGTTTTTTAGGTGAGGAGTTCAGGAGATCCTTGAAGCATACCTGTTAAAATCTTCTTTATTATGTGACACAAGATTTTTATGGAGACTTTTAGTAAAGTTCCATCCACCGTAATTTTACTGATAAATTCTTATAGTGTGATATATAGTATATATTCGTTTCATAAACACATATATTTTATTTAGGTACTTGCGATTTACAAACAGCGCTTCTAATAAATAGATAATAAAGCAAAAATCGAGGCAAAAATAGTAGGTAGTTCATGAAATATGCAATCTTTTTGCATATTCAATGGGTTGCAAATTTATACCTGCTTGTATATCCTATAGAAAAGATCTATGAAACTCATTATAAACGGGGGTTGTTAAGCGCGCAATAGTTAATTAATAAAAGTTTACTGTTGTCATAAAGAAATATCAGACACCACTTGCTAGTCCCAAACATAAGTAGACGAATTAAAATAAATTTGAGACCGTCGAACTTTTTCGGGTAAGAGGTAGTGGCACTGGAACGCTATATCAGTTTTATTTAAATAAACAACAAACAGCATCAGTTCGACCTGCCCTAATCAGTGGTTGGCAAAACGGGAAATCATTAAACATGACTGCCAATGCGGTTGGCGAAATAGCACTAAAACAGGTATAAATTTTACAGTTGGCGAAACAGGATTTGCCGAATCGGGAAAATTTGACCCTCCTTATAAACTTGTAAATAATATCAAAAATCAACCTAGGTTAATCGCTATACATGATCATTTTTCTACGAGAAGACAAAGGACGCCTACAAAAATGTTTAAAATTTACTAAAACTATTATCCAGTAGCAAGAAGGATTGAAAATTACACTTGACTATTATACAGGATGCGGCGAAATCGGTAAGGCAGTATCATGAAAAATGAAAAGAAAACATATAAAAAGGAAAAGGCTAAATTAAACACCATGTTATTTCATTTTCTCTCGGAGATGCTAGACATTCTTTTAGACATAACAAGCAAACCTTTTGCTATCGAGCTGAAAGGAGTCACGCTAATTAGTAAAGAAACGTTATACTTCATTAAATTCTGAGTGACAGTAACATAATGTTTACTTTCTCTGAAGAGTGACATGGGCTAGTCCGCGTAATCACCAAATACGAGCATTTGCGATTTTTTTTGGGGGACATCTCAAAAAAATTCTTTGTCACCTAACTTCTTGTGTTGAAAGTCACAATAGAATTGCATGGCAGAAACATTCAAACGGTAGAAAAATACTTAAAAACGGGCATAGACGTCAGTATGCTACTACTAAAATGTGATTTAAATGGGCCAGGATATGAAATAAGCAGAAGTATTACGACGATCAAAATTCAAGCACCTGAGGACCTATGTACGTTTAATAGTTGTTGAAAAATTTTTCGTGATAAGATACGATTCAACCTTGAAGCAAACAATACTACATATTCTAAACAATTTTGTTATTACACTGTTATAAAAATGAGCCGTTGTTTAAGCAGGTATTTAAATTAAGTAACTTATTTACATCGCAACAATTACCTTCATTTTTAAGAAGGTTTGATATGTATGGAATTTTACATGCATGGAACCATKCAGAAGTACAGATTTTAACAAAATACAAAATAATTTACAGATAAAAGCTGATTTAAGACAGAATGATGCTATATTGACGACAAGTGCCATCATTCGTTTTATAGCATGTTGACAAATGCATAAACGTGCATGAAAACCAGTGTCCGCGGAAGATTTATACGACACAGTGGGTATACATATTGTATATTCGTAACAATATTATACACCAAGTGCAAAACCAAAAGGAGTTACATAATACTATGTTCAGACAGTAAAACAATGTGTGTAGGTTTGCAAATTAAAAATACCTTCTCTAAAGACTTCGGTGCTATTCATTTGACTCAAAAATTCAAAATATATTCTTAAATACCATAAAACAGAATTTCTGATAAACGAGAAAAGCTATAGCAGATGATGTTACAACCTCTACACACTACTACATTCAGGGTGTCCAGTAAAGGATGAGCCATACGTTAACGGTAGCTTCTTTGGGTTAAAATACCTAAGATCAGTTTTGTCCTCAAAGTAATGTTTTTATTCCATTGTGTAGTGACAGCTCTTTTGTGTTCAAAATATTTTATTTAAATTTTGTACACTCGATAAATGGCTATAATAGGAAACCTAAGAGCAGAAGACTTCGGTGAATTATACCATTTGGCACTCGACTTTTCAACTATAATACTGTGCGTTTTACGTTGCGGGTTATTTGCACTTCTGTGTATTGTCTTGTGTATTATAGTTTAAATTCTACCTAACGGTTACCAACTATATACACTTGATGCTGCGAGTGCTTCCTTCTGTTTGAGTTTCCTGTTAGATACATTTTTGTTTTAGGTATGACAACCAAGTTCGAAAAAAGACGATCGCTTAAACGTGATGGTCTACCATTGCTCAAGCTAAATTGAATTCATCTGCACCTAACTATGTATACCTTAATAAGATCGAAAAGTTGTTAATTCTTGCTTCTAACACTGCAAAAATAAATATACATTTATATTAAGAACAATTTAGTAGCATTATGCATTTGTGCTTTGTAATTTTCGATAGGAATTGTGCAGTGTTTCGCTGAAGATCGAAAATCTTATTTACTGCTTTTTTAGTTTCCGAAAGATCCTTTTTTAAGAAAACGCTTCACACAAAATTTTTTGTTGAAAAAGGATTTATTCATGAAGTAACTTATAATTTTTTCACGGAACCTAAAAGTTTAATAATATACTTTAGCTTCCACAGAATATGGAAAACCGTGTACACGCGAAAAGTTTTTCAGGAGCCGAAAGACTGAAATCCGTGACACTTTTGTAAGAAACTATTTTACCTAAATTGAATATCAAGAGATTTTAGGTTTAGGTCGTACATTCCGTGTAGTCTCAACCGTGCACCCTTTCAAACTTTATATATTTAAATATTAGTAAGTATTAGATATATAATAATTATATAATTAATGTATGTGCTGTATTAAACTTTGGAGCACGTATGCAGTTTTAGACACTAAAAATGCTAATGAGTTGAATGTGTTTATTTGACATACCAATCTGTTTTAACGTCACGCGTCGCTATCAGCTATTCCTTTATTTTAGTAAACACTTAAAAATCATCATTCCACAAGTTACTAAGTTATTATGCATTAACAGTTGCAGTACTGGCCTTGACAATGAACGTAGAATATCAAATAATTTACACTGCATTGCAAGTTATGTAAAAAGTATGACACGCGATTTTGTTATCGATGTAAATAACACTGAGAACTCACGATACGATTTTCATGTTACAGTTTATCTGTCTGGTATTTTGACTACTCATAGCGTCATGATAAGTTGTTTTGTTCCTCTGTAGGACATTATCCACTCTATAGGTAAAGCCACACTAGACAGTAAATATATAAATACATAACAATATTAACATGTGTCCTGCTTGCTGTCGCGCTCGATTATAAAAGTGTGATACACGTTAATGTCATGCAAATTATAACTTAGTCGATGTGAATTAGCGATAACGATGTAGGTAAATAGTGATGTATCATCTTCTCAGAGACTCAAACAAACACTAGTAGCATTACAAAGCATTATGTAGCAGAATTTAGTTTAACTATAAGTACTTTATGATAAGGTAGTTTAATGCAGTTGTTAACTGAACGTAGAGCAAAACAAAGATCTGCAGAATGAGTTTGTTCGATCATATCGGATTGGTTACTACGGTAGTGGCATTAGTAGTTGTGTTCCTTGTATACTTCAAGCATTCATTGTCTTATTGGAAGAGAAAAGGGGTACCAAGTGTCTCAAGTGCTATACCTTATGGAAGCGTAAGGGAGTTGGTAATGGGCCAAACGGCAATGGGAGAGCTTCTCCAACGATTTTATAACGAAGCCAAATCCAAGAAATGGCGATACGTAGGTTACTTCTTCTTCACAAAACCGAAGTACCTTGTCGTGGATCCGCAGATAATCAAACACATCCTTCAAGCAGATTTCAACGTATTTACAAACAGAGGATTTTACCACAACGAGGAAGCCGACCCGCTAGGAGCAAACCTCTTTACTTTAGACTACGCAAAATGGAAACCGTTAAGGCAAAACTTTACACAAACGTTTACTTCCGGGCAAATGAAGAAGATGTTTCAAACTCTGGTCAACGCCAGTGCAAGTCTTGAAGAAATAATTGAAAGCCACTCAAATGGTGAAGTTTTAGATGCTAGGGATGCGATGGCGAGATTCACAACTGATATCATAGCATCCTGCGTCTTCGGATTGGAGTGCAATTCGTTAAAAAACCCAGAAACGGAATTTCGACATTATGGCAGAAAGGCATTCGCGATTCCATGGTATGCTCTTCTTGAGATTCTCTTCCTTTCTTGGGCACCACAGTCCGTTCTGAAATTCCTTAAATATAAAACCACTAATGACGACGTTGAAAAATTTTTCATGACTACCATATCAGACACCGTAAAATATCGAGAAACTAACAACGTGTACAGAAAGGACTTCATGCACCTTTTGATACAGCTGAAGAATAGGGGCAAATTAGTCGATGATGGAAAAGTGATTGGAGAAAAGGAAGGTGACGTCGAGTTGAACTTCAACCAGCTGGCAGCCCAAGCATTCATTTTCTATTTGGCCGGGTTCGAAACATCTTCGACCACTTCCTCATTCGCACTATATGAGTTGGCATTAAATCAAGAACTGCAGGACCAAGTGAGAAATGAAGTTCGGGAGGTGCTAGATAACCATGACGGCAAAATTACCTATGATTCTGTGATGGAGATGAAACTATTACAGCGTGTTGTAGAAGGTAGGCTGCATTTTATATATCGGCGAGTATAACATTAAAACATATTACTGATTAGGTCATTTTTAACATGCATTTGCGTTTTGATGATAATGATTATATAAGGCAACATTTACTTACAATCGAAACAACCCTCTTATATTAAATAACCATTTATATCATAAATAAAAAATATAGAAAATACGAGAAATATTTATCGGTCACTCAAATGGGTTTTGTTTTGCAAAAATGAGTTTATTTACGGTGTTAAATGCGAATAGATCAAACTTGAAAATAAAGTATTGAGAGTAGAATATATGGCCATGAGTATAAAAGTGTTATTTAAGATATTGGGCTTTCATCGCATTACATTTTTTGAAGTTTTATTAATGAAAGAAAAGCAATTAAGACCAAACTTGCCTCAGTTAGGTCGCATTAACCATTAAGTACCTATATATTTATCTTTAACATTGATAAATGTTGCACGATATCATTTACCAGGAATAAGAGCATTATACAATTTGGTTATAGTATAAACGGTAGCTTGTTGAATAGGGTTAATTCAATTAGGGATTTGGGTGTTATATCTGATTCAAAGATGCTATTTAGTGAACATATGCCTATATTGTGGGGAAGACAAATAATAGTCTTGGATTTATTTTTAGAGTTTGCTCTGAATTTAGGAAATGGGAATCTTTTAATTCTTTATTCATGACTTACGTCAATAGTATTTGGAACTATGCTTCGGTTATTTGGAATCAGCAATATGTTGTGTACATTAATAGCCTTGATGTATCGCTTATAAACTTTGTCTATATCTACAGAGTACTGATTGTATTCATGAACACTTTCGCATGCTGCCTCAGGAGCAGCGACGAAGTTTTGCAGATCTCCGTTATCATTTGTAATGGTGCAGTGAACTCGACAGTTATTTTGAGTAAGCTAAATGTCTCGGTGCCTTTGTATATAACACTTTAGTCTCATAATTCGTTTTATGTACCTGTACATTTCACTAATGCGTATGCAAACTCCTTAACTTTTAGAAGTATTAAGTTCTACAGTTTATTAAGCAGACGAACTAATCCATCACTTGAAGTTGAAATATTTAGTGATTCCGTATACTCATGTCGGAGAAAAATGTTTAAAGTGCTTCGCCAATAATTTTTTTCTTTTTCATTTCGTATCTTGATAGTTTACTTCTTACATAATGTTATAATCATAAATTAGGAGTTAATTTGGAATAAGACATAGGCATTAATTTTACATTTTAATAGCTTCTGTTTTGCGGTATGGTTTATCCTATACTATGTTAATTTCATTATTGAATAAGTCGTAAGCACTGTTTTAGGTTCGTCCTGTTTGTGCTTTTGTATATAAAGCAATAAAAAATAGTAATGTAAGGATTACAGTACTCGTGTACAGGGTGTCCCGAAATTAGCATGCCACAACTTAACCACGGATTATATGATTAAAACTAAGAAGATTTTAAACATAGCCCCGTAAATGCTTGGTTTTCTAGATACAGGGCGTTAATGGATTATAAAGTCAATAGTTTTTTTTTTTATTTCTTGGAAAAATTATTTTGAAAATTGATTATAATCGGGTTGTAATGATATGTTTGTAGGGAACATAAGTGACTTCAATTTAGTGATTGTAGCTTAGACATCACTATCAGTTAACCTGAAACACTTTTTTTTGTTTTTTGCCATAACTATTTATACAGATGAATTTTCATTAATGTTTAAAATTCTCTTTCTGTTTATCATTAGAATACACATATTATACGCTTAATTAAAAAAAGTTGATGCAAAGTAAAATAGTCAGCAGTAATAATAACTGTTACACTGTTAAAAATAAATGCACTCACAAATTAGGAAGAGGCTTGGTTATATCCGGGTAAGATCTATTTTCAAGTAATTGTCGCCTTTGCAGCAAATGCAATAGCGAAATAATTAAATTTTATGTAAATATTTATTGATAGCATTCATTTTAATTTAAATAAAGGCATGCTTCTTTATTTGTAAACGAATTTTTTGTCTCAATTGAAAGAAATTGTTAACCTTGAAAAAAACTAATATCCTTCAGGCTATTACAAAAATTTTTCTTAAATAATAGCCTACAAAATAAATTGAAAAAACATGTCTGTTGTTTAGGCTTTCTCCAGAATTCAAGGAGAAAATTCCTTTTTTATTTTGTATCTTGTGTGTGCTACTCTGGCAATAACTTCAAAACCTGAGATTGATTTTAGGTTTTTAACACTGTTTTTTAAATAATAGCCGACAAAATAACAGAATTTTTCTGCCTCAAAGGTCATTGATTTCAATGTTAATTTACAGAAACACTTCGCAAATATCCGCCGGTCCCAATTTTGGATCGCGATTGCAATATCGACTACAAAATACCAGGAACAGATGTCGTTCTCGAAAAGGGTATTCATGTCGAAATTCCAGTACTGGGTATACAAAGAGATCCAGAATACTACCCAAATCCAGACAAATTTGATCCAGATCGATTTACAGAGGAAAACAAGAAAACACGTCCACCATTTACTTACTTGCCTTTTGGGGAGGGCCCTAGAATATGTATCGGTAAGTATCTGACAAATAGACATATTTTTGTTCAAGGAAAACTTTCGCTAGTGTGTAAGGCACCTATTATTTCCCGCCAGCAAAATGTGTCGTGAGGGCCTGCTGTCAGGTTTATTTATGCAGGTGCTTGCCAACTTGTCACACTACAGGTCATTTCCTTTAGGAAGTAGTTCCCATAATGGAAGATAGGTGGTTTTGTCATCGAGTCAGTGTAAAGCCGGCAAATGACATTGCCCTTTAATTTTCTACTTACATCGTACCAAGCCTTTAGTATTCGGTCCGTGCGTGTACTTTGTGTCAACCCTTGGTGAACACCAAAGGACTGTATGTGCAAATATTTGTTTATTAAAATTCAGTGATAATTTATTAAAATATTTTATTGCATATATTATTTTTGTACCTACGAAATTCATTTTACTGAAAATATCATGACAGAATGTCAGAAAATTTGTCAAATTACTTTTTTTTATTCTCAGGTTATGAAGTGTCAAGAAATATAAAAAAACGCTTTCAAAAACATGTGCAATAACAACTATTCCAACGCGCACGCAAAAGAACAAGGTTTACACGCGTCAAACACGCATCTATGGTATTTATTTCTTTTTTTTCTTGATAAATCCATTTCCTTCGTTGTTACATCCTAGCGGCAACCCATCAAACTTCAGCGGACTTTTTTTACCAGGTTTTAATTAATTAACTACACAACAAACAACTTCGCTTCGATCGTTTCAATTATCCCCTTCAGAGACCTGCACGGAGCGAATACCAACGGAGTCGTCCCACAATTTCAAATGTACATAAAAATTGAAGCACAAAGACATTTTTTTGCAATTTTTTCCGGTTCTTCTTTGCCGAGAAAAAAAATGCGAAAGCATGGATTTTTCAATATCCGTTTCAAATGCCTCGATATTCCGCCACGGAGATGACGTAAAAGGTTCGCATGCTGACGAAAGCGAGAAACACCAATAGCCAGTGCTCTAGCGGAATTGCAAGTAATATTTGTTTACATTTTTTTTGAGCTGCGTCGCGTTGCCAATGTGGGCAGATTTTCGCGGTACCGTAAGGAATGTACTCGTAAACTGGCATTGTGACATTGATACCTAGGTCAACTTAAGGCGTATTTGTGAAAATAGCTTAATTCATCCTTCAGTCAGTTTATTCTATGATGAACAGTTCAATATAATAAGCGAATTCACCGGCCTTTTGCTGAAATACGAAAGTACTTTAACCATCGAACCTGCTTTAGAACTAATGTTTTTATTATGAAGAATTAAACGCTTGAAGCTTGATAATTTTTAGTTTGTATACTTCCGTATGACAACGATATGATAAATTTTGAAACTGTCAGGACGATCTCTGGCCGTCGTTAGGAAGAAAACGGTAAAGTACCGCCGACAACATCGCACGTTCGCACGGGCTGCATGTGTAACAAATAACAAATAACAACTCTAGTCATGCGTTTTGTTTACATAGTTTGGTCAAACTTTCGAGTTTCGTATTTGTCAGATTAAGTGGTGGAGCAAGATGTTGTCGAAGTATTTGGGTAATCTGTTGTTTTTTTGATGTCAGAATGACTTACGTTAAGAAGTGGTTTGTTCCGTGTTGTAAAAATACTACTGCTGATGAACAGTTACAGGTTATTCCTATGTTTACATTATAATATTGACGTTGACGGTTATACTTATACCTTCGCCCCTCTCTCTCACTCCCATTGCATTATTTGTATTTCTCTGGCTATTTATAAAACTGACAACAGTGAGCACCTTGTTACCTAGGGAGCTGTAACAGTGCGCATGACGGAAATTAGGAACCTTTTGCGTAGTTGTTGGCGGATTTAAGAAAATGTTTGAAACAGGGAAATTTTTCTACCGCCGTTTGTTACCAGTTGAATTAATCTGAAAGCAAAATAGATGCATGGCACTAGTAGTCATGATGTAAGCAATAAAAGGCATAGGTTAAAACTATCAAATTTTAATGTGCGGGACGACCCTATTCTATGCTATACTGTTTGCACTAGACCCCATGAACTATAATATCTGCAGTTGGGTGCGGTGCAGAGAGCATAGGATAGACATGCATTTTAATAAATATAATCATTCATAATCCGCAAAACTGTAGTTCACTTGCTGTTACATTTAAATTCTAGCTGTAGCTTACTATTTAGTATATAATGTTTTTCAGAAAAAAAATTATGTACATTATTACATTTTGATTTCTCCATAAATTTTAATGTAAATTTATTACTTATACATTTAGTGTAAGGGACTAAACTGTATAATTCTAGCGCTAAGCATAATTTTATTTAAAAAATGGCGTTTTTAGGGCTTAAGAACGTCGAAAAACAAATAAGCGTTCGATAGAGAAAAGGTTGCAGCGTTTATGGTGCACAGCTTTATTACTGTATTTCCAAATCATATTCTTTGTTCAAATCTTACCATAATGGATGAACTAAATAAAATAGTGCTACGTGTAACTTTACTTTGACTTTAACATCTCGTTGTCTTCTAGATTTGCTATATTTTTGCCTAAGTGAGTTTCATTAGGAATGTATGGTGTAAACAAAACTTTTGAAAAAAGAATATAAATTACAATAATGGCGATTTTACATGTTACAGGCTTACGATTTGGCATCTTGCAGTCCAAGGTCGGACTGGCAGCAGTTCTGAGGAATCATAGGGTGGTATTAAATTCCAGGACAAGGGTGCCCCTAGTTATGCATAATACAACCTTCATTCTGACTCCGAAAGATGGAATTTGGTTAGACATTAAACCTGTTGAATGACGTAATAAATAATATTAGTAAACTTCAATTTAATGACGCAAATTAGTTATACTATATACATTTAATTGTTAGTTTGTTTTTTATGTTTTTATATCTTATGTATTTATTGTATTTTAGAATATATGCACGAAATAATGAGCACAAGTCTTTGCCCTGTTTGCTTTTCGCTTCGTCTAGCTTCACTAAGTCCACTTGCAAAATTAATAAAAAAGCCGAGGTGTACTCTTGACATTTATTCAAATTTAAATTAAAAATGTGTTGGAGCTCAAAAACAGTTACGACTAAAAATTAACAATAACGTTATTTTTGATTGACCTCGATTTGTATCTTTACTAATACTAAATTAAACGTTCAGGTTCACTTAAACCGACTGCCTAGATGGCAACCATTTTGTTTCATACGCAATTGGCACCTGGTTTTAAAAAAGTTACAAACTTTAGATAATGTGATTACATTTAATGATCTTATATTACATATACATCTACCATTCTTTGTTCTACAATATCCCGAGTCTCTAATACTTCGTTTTTAGTGGCACCCTACAAACAGAAGTTAAAAGGGTGAAGTCGGGTGATCTGATATTATTTGGAATCGCTCTCTCGTTAAAGTTTTCTCTCAAAAAATATTGCCGTCTTACTATAACCAGATGTTTTACATTTTTTCAAGGTTTGATAATTTGTCGCATTGTCGGTTTTATCTTGTTTATTATTAATAACTCCAAATATTCATTAACAGTTAAATTGTAATAAAAAAACCTCTTAAGTGATTAGCTAAAATGAATAAACACTCAAAATAGACAAAAAGGTGTCAGTAAAGGTTTGTACCAATCAAACTAAACCAGAAATTGAAACCAAGTCGAATTTGAAATCTTTGATTTACCAAATGTGCTTAAATTTCTTTCAATTATCGCTGGCTTATATGGGTGGTATTTGTTCTTTTTTTAACGTTTTATCAACAATGGATGTCAAAATTCCAGTTTCTCGAGCAACTCAACAAATTAATCTGCTTATATTGTTCGTAACATTTTGCAAAATATTATTTCACGTATATCAACGTTGTTAAGTGTACAACACTCTAAGGTTTCTCATTAATGGTACTATTCATGTCAATAATGACTCTTTATCGTTTGTTTCACATAATTTCATAGCATATTACATTCTTATTAGAAATAAAAAGGTAATGATGCATTTACCAATGATGCTTGCCAAAAACACTAAGCTTTTGAGGACGTTGCCTTTGTACTTCTAACCCAATACAGATTTTCTCATGCTCAGTAGCGATAATTGTAACCAGATTGTAACGATTGACTATGCCGCTCAAAGAAACTGTGGTTCATGGATCAATCGGAAGAATATTTTTCTTTTGATAAAGTTTACCTGTTGTTGAGCGGTGTACGTCATTGTTTATTGCGACCTTACATAGGGATAGGTTCGGAATTCCTTTTATATCTCTTTATTCTGTTTTTTTAATACAGAACMAACATWTAATTMGATATTCTGACGTCATTATTTATGTGACCGAACTCTCTCAAATCGCTTACTTATCAACATACAAATTAAAATGGCACAACAATTTCTTCGGCTTCTAATAAAATTCTTATTTTTGTGTTGTCTCTTCGTGAAATGGTGCAACAAGTCTTCTAATAGTAAATTGTGCAATAGGAGATCTTCTTTAATATTCCGTTTTTTAATAACAAACTTTCCCACTACTCAAGAGGGTATCGTCATAATTTATCATCATTAAACTTTGGATTCGTTCAATCTTAGTTATACACATAATTTTTATTTAATGTACAGATCACAGATTTAAATCAAATCGGCCTTTTCCAACTTTAGTATTACTTCAGACTGGAATACTAAGTACATGTAGAACATCAACAATTGCAAAAAAAGCCCAAATGCTATTGGTATCGATAGACAAAAAGTTATCATCTGTAGATTATTAATTCCTTCAGTTTCACTAGAACCTACATTGAGACTAGTCGACGTTTTTGTTATTTTTGGAGCTATCTTTCTCCTTTCATTCAACAATTGCTTACTGCGGTTGAAAGGAACATACAGTGCTAACAGATTTAACCTACGTTACTGCCCCGAACAATTTTTTGTAGTGCCAATATTGATCGATAAAGTGTGTTGTAAATTGGCTGATCACATTTTGGACATTTTATGCGCGTGTTAAATAACTTTAATACTGGCTAGGTATATATCTTGAGAGCAGGTGAAGTTTAACCCCAGGATCCCAAGAATAGTAGACGAGCTTTGAGACTGTTATGCAATGGATAGTTTTTAAGAGTGTGTTAAAGTGAGAAAGTACGTTTTATGTCTAGTTGTCAAGAAATTATTTTATATTTTATGGTGGGAATTAAACTCCAAGGACCCAATAATGTGTAGTATATGCGCTGTTGTGTTGTATTGCATTTGTCTTGTACAATTATAGGTATGATTATTTTTATCGCACACGGCTTCATCATCACAAATACAAATTTGATTTGCAAAAGGGCAGCCTGCTTTATACCCGTATATTGAGTGCATCTAACAATGCTGATTTACTTCGAGTCTCACGTGTAGAAACTCTTTTAAAGAGCATTCTTCTCATTTCTGTAAAAAGACTACTTGGTACACTGACACCTTTATAATGTCTCGCATAAACATAAGGGTGAGTGGTATATAACTTTTGATTATAATGAGAGTGAAAAGGTTCCCGATTTGAATCAGTTGTCGGTGATGCGTTTTCCCAAATATAGCTGTATATCTATTAAATAATTAATAAATTTTGTTAGACGTTTATTTTTACAACAACCCAACTTCTTGAATGCCGTTTGTGGCCACACACTAAAGATCCCTAAGTCAGTGGATTTTTAAACTCAGTGATCAGGCCTAAATATCCTTAAATCTACTTCCATCCTTTCATTTCCCAAACTACACCTATCAAACACAGCGTATACAATGATACTGCTTTCTTTTTATGAGACAAACTCAGGAGTAATGCATAGATAGAGTTTTGCTAAAAATAAATTTTGCAACTGTATTTTGTCTATAAGAGGAACCTGAAAGCTACTTGAGTGCTGTCTATTCGTCAGTTTGGTGATTGCGAGCTTCGGTTGTTCGTAATACAACCGGAACAGAATTATCGTCATAGTTTAAAGTATACATTTGTGCTGTGTACTTGCGCACTTTACAACCTCTAATTTTGAGGGTTCGTTTTTCTAAAATGCAAGCTTATGTTTTATATTCCTCAGAAAGTGATATAACCTTATGAGGAAATTAAAATGACGTAAGCAAGGTAATTATTATGAAAATTTCGTACATTTATGTACATACCTAATGAAATTCTCTGCTGTAATTTTCAAACACCGCTAACCCTTCCTACAAAGTCGACAAATAAAACGCCGAAATTAGTAAAACGTAGAGAAGTACCTGACTCTTTAAAGCAACAATAATCCAGTTAAGAGCTGCCCCATTGAATCATTTGGCTGGCGAAGAACATCAGGTAAATCCCTGTGTCAAAAATGTGATTGAAAAACCTAGAATTAATCCCGTCGTTAAGGAGCATGAGTTGCTAGTTCGGACAGACCGCGACCGTCTGTAATTTTCCACCTCCCGCTTGTACTTATCCACTTATGTAATTAAAACTACCATGCCTCCTTCAGTTTTCCTTTTTGTGTTTGCTTTGTGAGGTAAGTTTGTTACCCTGGAAAATAATTGATCTTTTTGATGCGAGGTGGCATGTCAACGAGTCAAGCTCGGTTTCGTACCGCGAGAAAATCAATTGTGTGTGCTATGGGGCATTTGTAAACAGCGTGCATACAGTGACGGTCGTTGAAGACAGTCCAGAATGATTTAGGATGATAACATTTCGAAAACATTTGAATGTTAATCGGAATCCGAAACTATTAAGTCAGTGTTTCCCAACCTTTAAATATTAATTTGGACTCTGATTGTGAGTCCAGATTTGTGTACTTTTTGATTTATTCATATGCACAGAGCAGTCAATGTTAATTTTAAAAAAATATGACGGGCCCGGTGAACATTTTTATCTTATGAAATATTTGAAGTTTTGTATTTTAGGCAGTTTGGAAAAAGAGCTTATTATTGAGTTCTTTTGCTTCTTCATCTAACTCATTAAAGTACACTGTATTGGCAAAGGTCGATCAAGCTTTCAGATCAGGGAGGTCACCTAGCTAGGACAGGCTCTAATTTGATTAAATTAACTAATTAAAAAGAAATAGTATTATATAGTGTTGTTATTGTAATCAAATTATATTTTTCTTTTTTTTTTCTTAACGCGAAACGAGTTTGACTTCCTCCACTTCAGTAGGTATATTTTTGTCAACATGGATAAGTGTCAGTCCAGTTAGGCGGTTTTCTGCCATTGAAGCTCTAAACCAAGTTTTCAGCCTCCAGAGAGTAGAAAAGGATTTTTCTGCCGTCGCTACATTAACTGGTAATGTAGCAAGGACACATAAAAATTTTCTTACATTGGGATACATTTTAGCACCGCAATTTTCTATTAGATTACAAATAGTCTGCGGAATACCCTTTATCCGCTGCCATTTTACCTTCCACAGCCGATGGTTGTAATAAGACTAAAGTGGTTTTTGTTTTTCGATACCTTCTTGATTGAGTTGTACGAGAAATGTTTTGAAAGTTCCTAACGCCATCTGGAACTACAGTTGGAGAGCTGACCGCTATTATTTTCAGTGAATTAAAAACTCTAGGTATCGATAAAAGCCCAGATAAATAAATTGCTCAATCATATTCAGATTCTGTCTGTTTAATAAATAGTTTATTGTGTAACCGTACTCAGAGAGTTGCAATAAACAATGTTTTGTCGGAACCTCTGGAATTGAAGCAGGGTGTACCGCAGGGGTCACTTTTGGGGCCGTTATTATTTTCAATATATATTTCAGACTTTTGGGAAGCTATGTCTTATTGCAAGGTGCATCATTATGCTGACGATACACAAATTTGGTATAGTTTTAGTGATACTGAAGTATCTGAGGCTTGCGATGCATCACGTCACTACTTACTGTTAAAATTTTTTACATACAAACCCCGATAGAAGATTTTATTTAAAATCCCCTAGTTTTTCAGTTACGCGCGTTCGTTGTATTATCATTTAGTATAAAATTACGATACGCCTACGCAGTGGTGTCGGTAAAATAGGTTTCTATGCGCAGGAGGATTACGTCAATTTGTACTCTCGTAAGTAGCCTTCAGACAACTCAAAACAGCAAATTTTTCAGTTACGCCTGTTCGTCTTTTGAGCGACGAATTAAGATAGCGAAAATCGTTATGAGAACATTAGCATCTATCTGTAGAAATACTAAAAATTTCAATGCATTAAAATCGGAGTCGTATAGTTGGGCCACCCTTCTCTGACTGAGCGGGTCAACTAATCCCGCAATATAGTTGGGCCAAGAATCTGCTTTGCCCGAACAGCGGGTGATGGATCATTATTAGCAAATTAGGAAAGACCTTAATTTATGTGATGTGTGTAACTTATTAATGTGATTGCTACGGTTTTTTTTAGCAAACACGCTTAAAGGAATAAAATAAAACAATTTTCAAGTTTTAATACAAACTTATATTTATACGTTACAATAATAACATGTATGTATGTACAGTAAAGTATAAAAATATATACAAATTTACAAAAATACGAATCTATATTTATACGTAATAACACAATATTAACATATATGTATGTACAATAAGGTAAAATAAGGTAAAAAATATTTACAAATTTGGCGCGTATTTAAATGAAACACTTTTTACAAATGTCAGCCTGTCTATGAGATTTTGTTTGTAGTTATTAATTTTGACTTCAAGATAATCTTGCTTTAATTTTACACTACGCCTAACAACTTTTTGGAATTTGTTGGATGTGTTTATTTTAACATAAACTTCACTTTGAAAATTCAACAAACTATCAACAAATTTAAAAATTTTTGGATGAGGCGAATAAAAACTTTTATTAAATCTTGAATGAAATGACTCACACGCATTGGTTGTTCTGCAAGAGGAGGCAGATGAACTTGCCCAAATATATGAAGTAAATTTGGCATTTTCGCTGATGTAATTGTCGCAAAACTCTTGAAGTTTCGAATGTTTTGGCATGATTGGAAGTAAATCGAATGCGAATGCGTCACCCACTTCATCACAATCAAGAAACTGAAGTCCAAAACAATATCTTAACATTTTGCCAACTTCCGTGTGGTTTTTATAATCTTGTGACAATCCAAGCGAGTGAATTTTTCGATACCATGCCTGTGAAAGATGGAATCGGCATCCATTTACTCTAGCTTCCTCCCACGTATCCATAATAGCATTGTGGATTGCAGTTTTTTAAATCAATCACGACACTTTTAGGATAAAATTGTAAGTCACTTTCACTGCACTTCTGACACAACATATTCAAACATGTTTGATATGTGGATTGCTTTTTATCCGGAAGCAAACAAAATACCAATGGAACGTAATGTCCATTCTTGTATCCATGAATTGTAAAGAGTGTTGTAAAAAATTTCGGACAAAAATCAAATGTTCCGTCCATATACACAGTTTCAGTACTACATAAAAAGTAAAGATTGCTATAAGTAGCAAAAATGATGATACCTTGGTCTGCATTATTTGTCAAGACAAATGATTCTTCTTTATCTGTCATAGGTGCCAGAGTGTTTACTGCTTGGAAAACGTCTTTTTGCGTTTTGGGTAGATTTGGAGTTAACTTCCTCCTGCACATCCATATATTATGCCTTACAAGTTCCATATCGTAAATCGTTATGTTACTGCTTATGCCAGGGTTAGACCGAAGTTCCGTGTGCACTAATTCGTGTACATTTTCTAGAGCTTTCCTTTTCACACTGTTGTTGACAATCTGCCTGTGCAGGTTTATGTCTTCTTTGTGATTATGAGATAATTGGGAGTCCAAGATCTCATTTCCAGCCGACGTGTAGATTTTTGCGAGACATTTCGATGTTTTATTTGTACACCTCCAACGCACAGTTCCGTTTTTCAGCACGTTTGCGATGCAAAACTTGTAGTTATTCACCACCAACAGTTTTTTGCCTTTTTCACTTTGCATGAATACAACTTCCATTTCGCCGGTATGAATGTGCGCTAGAAATTTTAGTAAAACTGTTTAATTTGACTTGCGTTTCAGAATTTATAAATTCATTTCAGCAGGTAACCACCCTCTTTAACAAATTATTTAGGACATTATGGACAAGTGTCCAATAATATTTTACATTTTTCAAATAAGTCCCACCCATCTTAATTGTGTTTCGTGATCTATTGGGTCCACAGGCACAAAATGTTTGCATTAAAATTACCTACTTTTCTAAGTAGTATCAGGTAGCAGGATCTGATAAGGATTCGTTATCGATAACTATCAGCGGGAGGTTCATAATCCACCGTCCGCATCCGTCTGGCCCAACTCAATGGCAGATTAAAGAGCGATAAAGTTTTTGGCCCAACTATAATGCGCCCATTAAAATAGAATAACTTTTAGTTACAATCGTTCAACGTTATAAATTTTAATTTAACAACACAACATGTTATTTCTAATACTCAGTTTACGAAAAATTTATATATTTTATATCTAATATAATTTTATTTAACATGCAAGGTGAGTTGGTGGACGTCGGCATTTCATTGTATTGTATTGAACCACTATATGCCCACAAGCTTAAGACATAATATTTAAGTACTCTAAACTAACTGAAACTAAATTCTTTTTATGCAGCTGGTGCAGTTCGAAGGACAGTACCAGTTTAAAAAAATAACTTAACTACCACTGTACCAAATGCAGGTATGTTCCTTATGCTGGAAGACTTTAAGATACTTAAAACTTAAAAATATCGTATTATAATGATGTGGAATTATCAGCTTATATGTAGCCTTTATTATTGCAAAGGGATCCAATTAGTGAATTGATAATTGTATACTTATATCTTGAGCGATTACACGAGATGCAATTGGCTATCATCTTCTTCTGTGGCATGCTCCTCTGGTCGGCGAGTATGTATCTGCCAGTAATCTAAAGCATAAATTGATTGATTAAAACCCGGTCTTCGCAGTCCGAGAAGTCGTAACTATTCCGTTTCCGTATATATCCACCAACGTAGACTGATTAAAAATCAATTAGCGTCCACGTACACGTTTACGTATTCTCGACACAGTCCTGAAGGAGGCGCCATTATCTCGGCCCGAGATGACAATAGCTGTTAATGTCCAGCAAGCCATAATCCAGACGGTAGTTTAATAGAGACACGAGAACATTCAATTAGTAAAATGGTGGTTGTTACCGAACGCACGACGTACCTCTTTACGAGTTTTTGTGGCATTTTTTGACTGGTGCACGTAAACAAGCTCTCCGTTCCGAATATAAAAGAGCAAACTCCATGGTCTGGTTTGTGGACTGAATATTTAGTGGAGGAAGATTTAGATGCGCGGTGCAATGGGTGAATAGTGAAGCCAGTTGATTGCCCGGGAGTGTCTAGCATAAAGAGCAGATTTTGATGTATAGTTGACTTGAACCAGCGATTCCCAACATGCGAGAGAACTGAAAACGTAATTTTAAGTATCCACTATAGAACTAAAGTGTTATAGCAGTTAAAACGCTAGCACAGCTCAAAGCAGKATTGTACCTACACATATACCTACATACATTGTAACGGTCATTTAATTTCGTAATGTTCCTTTTTTAAGCTCTTCTGTTAACAGTCAGGTGATTAAGTTTCACTAACGATGCATTTTTCCAAATATATTTTTGTTGTCATTTTGCTTACATTGGTACGTAATGCTAAAACGCTAATTCGGCGATTTAATTCAAAATAAGTTTATCCGATTGGTGCATCTGGTTCTGCATCGAAAATATCTTCACCTTGGTTTCTTGTGCCTGAATGTGGCCTTCTTTTACTTGTCAGGTATCAGTACACTAGTTGAACTGAAAGCCTGAGTGAACGCTGAAAAGCGGGGACGTAGTAAAATAAATTTCGGTAAAATTCCAGCTGCATGACGCAGGATTTAATATTTTACTACAAATTGTTGTCGTCGACATTTTGGTATTTGATTTCGTGGGTGAGATTTAGTAATATTTCGAGACCTTTTAGCCTTCGTAGATAATAACAATCAGCTGTCGCTGGATTCGCCCAATTCACTACAGCAGCCATATTTCCTGACTTAACAATCTTCAGTTTAATAAATCCAAATGTGAAAAGCATTCGTTAGGCTTTTTTTTCTACTTACCTGGTAAAGAAAACCAAAGAGAAAACAAAACGAGGTCAGCTGGACTTACGCAACGCCTTGTGGAATATTCAGTGTTTTCCGGGATTTGTCTGGTTGAGTATCCAATTTGAGACGAAGCAGCGGCGATAGATCTGATTCTGACTCGACTTATGTAACCATCCAGTGTACATTGAGCTCTGCCCTGAAGGATATATGTCTCAATCTTGGACATATGCTGAGTACAAAATTTTCGTTGTGTCGTCTTACTTACCTCACATCGTTCATTTGAAGTGATCGCTAAGGCTTTTGTGTGTATTGCTATTTTGTATTGACTGCCATAGTGGAGATCACGCCGAATCGAGAATTCCTTTCGTGTTTTGTAGCATTGCGTACTTACATTTTAAGATAATACGCGTACCTTTTAGTTACCGGTCAAGTTATTTGTGAAAGAATATGGATTAATTCATTACCTACGTGATTATTTTGTATTTTCTAATGATCCCTTGTAACTTAGTTTTTTTGTATAGTTTATATTGCATTTGATATACATTTTTGTGGCGTTTGTACTAATTGATAACTCTTTAACTTTATTTCGAAGCCTTATGATATTGGTTTTCCAACGATAGTAAATATGAATGCGCACTCATGTGTTTGGAAATTGCAGTAAACACTGGGAATCACTTGATTTAGTACATCCGGCTTTACATCTAATAAATTTAAATTCTAAAAATTTATTCAAATTTAATTTCAATCAAGATGTGTCACTAATTTTTATTTCTGTAATAAACGCTTAGTAATAGTTTTTCTGTTATTTCCGCAAACCTACTGTCACTGTTATTTTGATAATTTTTTGTCAGTGATTTATCGGATAACTTTATTGGGCATAAAATTATCTGGCGCCTTGGCTCTCATTTTAATTTTGAAATTAGCTGTGAAGTTTGAAGCCAGCCCACTCCTTCAGCTAGTCGTGGTATTTACCCATTGCGTGAGCGGTATACACCTGTATAATTATTTTGCAGTTCAATAATAATTTTTCTTTCCTTTTCTGTTTTTATAATACTTACGTTTTTGTAATACGTGATAACATATAAGACAATCAAGGGTGCCATACCATTTAACCTTGTTACACCAGAAGGAGCATTACGATTTTGAACTGATATCCTGGCACACTTCGACCAACTCCCTAATGCGATTACAATTAAATGTCTTTTTTAACAGCTAACCGCATTTTATTAGTTCGCACAGCAAGGCTTCATAAAACGACTCTTGTCAACAGCTGGGCTGGCAATATTTCCAGGCCCGTAAAATTTGCATTTGAAGACTCATTATTATCTTATAATATGGTTAATTACTTCCACATCCAACGGATGGGAAGTATTGTATCGTGAAAAAAATTTTCAAAAAATTTTATTTGTTCATTCGCTTTGAAATGGTCGAAAACGCAAAAAAACAAAATTTGAGCAAAAACAAATTTCTTGTCTGTGTGTCTGTGTGTGTGTGTCTGTGTATCTGTCTGTCTGTGTGTGTGTGTCTGTGTATCTGTGTGTCTCTGTGTGTCTGTGTGTCTGTGGTATTGTTTGTGGACACCATAACTTTCGAAAGACGTAATATATGAACTTGAAAATTGGCAGACGTATAAATCTCACCTACCCAAAGCGACTTATTGTTTGTGGGGTAAGTAGGGTATCGGGAAGGGGGGCGAAATTGAGGGGTAACTACCCTTTTTGCAAATTTTAATTTTTTTCTTTTTTTTTTCGTTTTAGTATGTGAGTAGTAGTATAACTGCGGGTATTATTCAATCTTATAAATTTTTGGTGCAGCAAACTGTTTAGAAGATATTAGCATAAAAGCGTCACTTAAAGAAAACTGTTTTTCCTAAATGTCTCTGAATACATTTAATATATTCAAAAAATGAAAATACCATCAGATAGGGAATAAAATTTCTCACAAAAAGTTTCTTAGAAAATTTATTCAGAATTTTGACATTTTCGAAATATTTCCAAAAAGCCTATTTTGGACCCTGCTCGCACGATTTTTTCTAAATTTTGGTATTATATAGAAAATCAAATTTCTGATCCGAAAGCGCTCTTGTAATTTTTTTGTTAAGTTAATAATCTTTCGAGTTATTTGGAAAAAGCGATTTTAAAATATATATATATATTTTTGCTAATATCACGAGGACTGTTCGTCTTAGAAAAAATGTGTAGAGTGGAAAAATGCTCAAAACCTGATTACTAAACGTATAGTATAAGAAATAAAAACGTAAATGTCATTTTGACAATTGGATGTGGAAGTATTGATTCAATCTGCAGCGGTTTTTTAATATAATTACACATATCTTAATGTTATTTTATTATGAAAATAACGCATAAATTTTAAACGATAATAAAATATAAAATGAATAAAACGATTAAACATAAAATCCAACTTCCATAAATATTTAATTATGCCCTGATAAATTTATTATTAGCTAAGTCTGACACTAACAATTATCTATATTTTTCTTCTTCTTTAATTGCATGTTGTAATACAGGCGCTAATGGAAATTACCGATTAAATCAATTTGCCGCTTCTCATTAAAATGAACACAACTATTGCTTTGGGAGCTACTTGTCATCTGTCGATTGCCGAATTATTTGATATATTTGAATATAAGAAAGCGCATGAAAGTGTGTGTTTTTTAGGATAATTAACTTTATAAAGTTGGAGAAACCTCAGATTTTGGAACTGCGGGGTGACACGGTTTCCTATAACTTTTAGCTTATGCATTATGTGCGGCTCTGACTACAGTAAACCTGTTAAACTAGGAACTGCCGCAATGCTTAAATTTACAGTGACGGTAGCTGCACTACCGGGTATTTTTAGGGAAGTTTCCTAACCTAGAAATTGTAAACGACACATTAAAATAGGAAACGGGCTGGATAGGCTGCATAGGTTTTCAAATTTTCTGAAAATAATTAAAATAGTAATGCCAAGTGTGTGACCGCAAGAAAATGGGGTTATCACGGACATAGTTGTGTTTATTAATGTTGTGTAGTTTCGTACAAGCAAGATGTTGTTATTACTTACCCTTGAAAGGACAATAGAGCCGTAAATTGTTGGAAAATCTCTATAAAATTATCAATTTCGTAGCTATAGCTATCCGCAACCTTCAGTACAGTATATGACAATAAGTGAAAGTATATTGTGCTTATTGTAGCAAAGTAGCAATTACAAGAAGGCGGCACAAAGAATCATTTATAGAAACCCTATATGATTATTAAAACGCAGCGTGTCCTGATGGCCTAATGCCTCTTTAAGTTATAGTATTTCACACGCACATTTGCCAAAAGGAAAAGGGCAAACGCATCCAAAACTGTCAAAAAAAAACAGTCAGTGCTGTAAAATTAAGGCTTTCTCTAGAACACAGTGACAGCAAGTAGTGTTCCGATTTTTCGCTTTTTCTAAGAAAACTGTCAGAGTTATGAACTCCTATGCAGAAAGCGAAAAGTTGCTTACATGCTGAGTTTTAAAACGTCAGTAGTGTGCGCACAAAAAAGTTCTATTAAAAAATTCGAACGGCAGGTTTGAAAGTGAACAGGTGCACACCCTGAGTATGATATTTAATCAAACTTGCATCGTTTAAGGACCTTAACATTAATCACTAATTGTATCAAGTGAGTAGACTGTAGATCAAAGGGTTTAGAAGTCATGCCGGAAAAGTAGGTTAGGGATGACCGTAAAGATGTAACCTTTTAGGATTGCGCTTTTGGATATAGATGAATTGGGTCCAGTCGGTATAAACTTGTTCCTATAATCTACTGTAGGTTGTATGTGTGTTATATGAAACACTACTTCGTGCCTATAGAGTAAAAGCGCAAAAGGCAACAAAACATAATTAAAAGTAAGTGTTTATTGTTGTACCAAATGATATAAAAAGTACTTACAGAAAATCTCTCTATTTACAATATATACAGAAGTATCAAGCAGATACGAATAAAGCTTTGAATACAAGTATGCTACAGATCCACTAAGGATGAACTGCTGTCACACGTTTGATAGGGTGCAACACAGTGATGGGCGCGTAGAATACTCCATGTAGATTACGCCCTTATCTACGCGTAAACTATGTAATATTCTACTTTAAAAGTCTACTGTAGAATATAACTTTATGTAGATAAACAGCAAACTAGTAATATTTAGTACTTTTAACAGCTCCAAATGCCTCAAATGACAGTATTATTTTGTATATTATTATTTTCGTTCTCCCATCGATCGTACCGCGAGGTACGTGAAAAAGAGAACTATATATATCACTCAATGGAACGGAGTTGATCCGATCACAACCAAACTTGGTATGGTAATAGCCCATGACCTTCTGAGCTCCAATCCGGAGCCCTATGCTGTAGACTCTCAGCGTTCAAAAGTTACAGGACATCAAAGTTGCTGCAGATCGCCGTGCACTAACGTCAGTAGGTTGGAACTACGCGTAGACCACGATCGGAACTACCTGGAGTCGATCATAGGAGAACGTTTTTTTCGTTTTGGACGATTCCACTGGTTGTTGCTTCCTAACTAAACAAAATACTACTTCGTTGTAATTAAAATAACTAGAGCCACGTTAAACAACAATAACTCGTTTCGACATACATTTGTTAGGGTCAGAAGGCACAAGCGTGCTTTGGAGCCCTCAATCGGTCAATGGGTTCTTAAATGACTGTAAACAATGATTTTATTATCTTTCTTGTCTATAAACGGAAGAAGACTGGCTATTTCATATACTACCTATTATACCTAATATACTCGTAGAAGAAAAGACTTCGAAACGCATGTTTTGTCCGAAAGAAGTAAGAAAACCGTTTGGGTATTTTGATGACTTACTAAAATAAGTTATGCAAATTTATAATATAAATATTAAAAAACTGCAGTACTTTAAAAAATTTTAAGAATTGACCCATAAAACAGGGAAATTAGAACAAAATAATTTGCACAATACACTTAATATACAATAGCCATAATATACTCGTCTCATATTTTCTACTCAAAATCTACGCCAAAAGGCTTTATCTACATTTTCTACACGGGTAATTTAGAAAATTATAATTTACGCGTAAACGCCCATCACTGGTGCAACACCAACATAGTTCCCTCTAAAATGAAATACATATTACAACAGTTATTTTTAGTTATTATTTTGAAAATAGTTGCTTACCCCGGTCCATAATTGCAAATGTACAACTTGTGCCTTTCAATTCCTGATGGTATCCAGCTAGTATAGCCACATCCTACGTATCGAGTTGTATCCCAGACAACTTGAGTATAATGCAGTCCAGTGGAACCATTGGGGTAAACGAAATTCTTGTAATTGCTAAACCAACCATCTTCTATAGCATTTGCCCAGTCGGAGTAGTTAGTGCCGTGGGATTGCAATAATTTAAATATGTTTTGGCCTACCCATGACCAGCGATCTGTATAATTATGGGTATGAGCCAATTGTTTAAAATAGTTTAACTCTTGTAGTATTACCATCCTCTACATTTACGTGAGCAGATATACACGTGTCCGTTATTTCTTGTGCTTTTTGTGCTAGCCTATCATCCCAGTACTGAAAAGTGATGTAAAGAATTTAATAAATAATGTATAATAAAAATGCTTTTAACAGGGTGTCCCATTTTCGTTGTAATTGTAGGGTATCTCGGTAACTATTAATGCTAGAGGGTTGCGGTTTCGACATTACTTTTTTGTTCCGAGTTCAGCTGTACCGTCGCGATTTTTGTATCGTCTTTTGCTTTAAAGCCATAGCCAACTTTTGGAAAATGTAACATTTCTTCAGTTCTCAATATCTCGATTGGCGATGTAGACACAAAAAAAACCAGTAAAGGCATTTTTTATAGATATTTTGATTCTAAATTCAGTGGCGTACTCAGAATTTTTTTTAGGGGGTCACATTTTTGAGATATAACACAAACTTGCATTTTTTAAATAACTATGTATTATTTATCATCAAATATTTACATCCATTTTGACGAAAAACGGAAAATCTCATTAATTTATCTCATTGGAATAATACCAAAATTAGTAAAGATAAACCTAACAATGTATACATTTTCTTAATCAGAGAAAATAGTTCTTTTCAACCATAGCGAAGTCAACTATGATTTCCATTTAAAAAAATGCAAGTTTGTGTTATATCTCAAAAATGTGACCCCCTAAAAAATTCTGAGTACGCCACTGAATTCAGAATAAAAATATCTATAAATACCCTACAATTACAACGAAATTTGGACACCCTGTACATTACTGCCATACAGCACAGCAAGTAATACAATTATTATAGACCGTTAGATAGTGACAGATTTAGATGCGACAAAATAAAGGTAAATTTATGAGTGACCCCTGGGAATAACATATGCAAATGATGAATTGATTAAGCCTAGCTTCGAAAAACCAGAGTGTTACAGGTGGCTAAAGGACAAGAGCGTAATTTTGCAAGGAAAATTTGATATTTTGACCAATTTTTTCACACAAGCCCATCGAAAGTATATTATCACTAGAGCGAAAAACCGATCCATATCTACTTGTGTTAAGCAAAATTGAATTTTCACGTATTATCCCCCATTATACACCAATGTATTATTCGACCCTCTTTGAGGCTTGCATGCGAAAATAGGGCACCTAACTAACGGTCTATTATATTCAACAAATAACTACTTACGATCTTTTTTATATTAACTCCCTTTGGCAACCTTACCCTGGGCAATTAATAATCTAAGCTCATTATGCTTGTTCACGATAATTTCCTTTTCAGTGTCGTTCACTCCAGATTCTTAAAAGAAATATAGCGTATAGTTCATATACAGGGTGATTTTTTGAAAACTTCACACCTTAAATAACTTTAAATATAGCAAAAATTTAAAAATTTGCAAAAACAAGTAAACTTTTGTTTGCAGGGGGACAACTTTTGAGATAAGTTTTTAATGGATAGCGCTTACTCTCTGAGCAGGGTAGATACCCCTTTAAAAATTTTAAATGGAACTATCCATCTTGTGATACATCATTTGAAAGCTTATTTCACAAAGAGTCTGGCCATGTAATTAGTTTTACCACGTTTAACTTATTGACGGGGTAATAGATTAATAGTGCCTACGAAACAGGTTGCTTATTAAATTGAATATTTTGGACTCTTTTCAACAAAATGTATTTTATTTTAGAGCGGAAATAAAATTTGTCCTTACGAGAACCCAAAATTTAAACAAACAACTTGTAAAAAATATGACACTTAAAAAAAAACTCCCAGAATACTGAAAATTTTCTTCAGCTTCTGAGGAACTTGTGTATGACCTTCTCGAAAAATATAAGGATCTTCGTCACTCCAGTACCTGACGTTATGTTTATTTACAGAGCCGTTCAAAAAAATGTGCATTCATCACTGAAGCAGATATTTTTTATTAGATTTGGATTTACTATAATCTTTTCTGTCCTAATTTCGCAAAATTGCAGTCTTCTATCGAAGTCATCTTCGCCGAGTTCCTGGAGAGTTTTCATCTTATAGGGATAGAATTTGTGCAGTTTTGTAACTTTCCTTACAGATGAATAAGAAAGTCCAGTGGCTGTAGAAATGTTACGCAAAGAGCTAGTTGGACCCATTGCAAAATGGCTAAGTACTTCAAGTTGGGCCATTTTATCAACGACTCTATTCCCTGCCCTTTTTTGTTTGCTACAGATCCAGTGTCTTGAAATTTCTGCACGAGATCGAGAATGTACCTAACGTCAACATTTTTGTCGGGGTGCCGTTCGTTAAACACCCTTGCTGACGCACGAGCACAGCTATGCTCAGCACCGTAAATAAAAATTATTTCTACCCTTTCGGCAGTTGAATAAACCATTATCACTTGGACTCTCACTTTAAAATTTCACGCGATTTATAAAAAGGAATGTGAACAAAAAGATGGTCGTGCCAAAGAAGTAGCCAAAAAGTTGAAACAAAAAATTGGAAACACAAAGTAGATAATTATTTAGCCAATTCAGTATAAACTGTCGAGTTGCAATATCAAGTAATATCGAAAGAAAATTTTAAGTATTTTTGGCATTTTGCTTAGGTGTAACAATTATTTTTTAACAAGTTTTTTTAGGCTTAAGTAAGGACAATTTTTATTGTAACTGCAAGACAATAAATTTTGTTAAAAAAAGTCCAAAATATTCCATTTTATAAGCCACTTGCTACAATGCACCTTTTGACCCACTACCCCGTCAATGGGTAAAAAATAGTAAAACTAATTACATGGCAAGACTCCTTGTGTAATAAGCTTTTAAATGATGTATCGTAAGATGGGTAGTTTCATTTAAAATTTTTGAAGGGGTATCTACCCCGCTAAGAGGGTAAGCGCTATCCATTAAAAACTTATCTCAAAAGTTGTCCCCCTGCAAACAAAAGTTTACCTGTTTTAGCAAAATTTTAAATTTTTCCTCTATTTAAAGTTATTTAAGGTGTGAAGTGTTCAAAAAATCACCCTGTATATGTACATAATGTAATACGTTTAGCAATTACAAAAAAAAGGAAAGAACTAAACACGACTAGTGAATCACTATCACAAATGCTTACCTACGATACCTAAACCACAGTCATCAGCTCCAAATACAGTGGTCAAAACAACACTTGCAAAGATTGCCACGACGCTAGTGAACTGCATAATGTCTCAGTGGTTCGATTCCTTCTACAAATAATACTATATACTGCTTACTTCCTATGTGAGTACCTTCCCTTTTATATGAGCATAACTTGGCCCTCTCATTTACTGTTATCTTATTAATATCAACTATTGGATTTTGGCTTGTTGTTACCTAGAAGACCCCACAGATTGCACTTATTTACCACTATTGCTGTTATTCCGAATCTATTTGTGTTACTTTCAAATTCACTACACAACAAATCCAAAAGAAAAAATAAACAAGTAAAAGTAGGTGTTTATTGTTGTACCAAATAATATAAAAAGTACTAACAGAGCATTTCCCTATTTACAGTATTTACACACAATATAATAAACCCTCCTATAGATCTATTAAGGAACAGCTGCCGTCACAAATCTGATATGGTGCAGCACCAACATAGTTTCCTCTAAAATAGAATATTTTATTACAATATTTTGCTTGAGTAAAAATGCAGTTATTTTAAATTATTATTTTGAATATAATTGCTTACCCCGGCCCATAATTACAAACATACAACTTGTCTCTTTCAATTCCTGATGGTATCCAGCTAGTATAGCCACATCCTACGTATCGAGTTGTATCCCACACAACTTGAGTATAGTGTCCTACTACTCCAGTGGAACTATTGGGGTAAATGAAATTCTTGTATTCGCTAAACCAACCATCTTGTATAGCATTTGACCAGTCAGAGTAGTTAGTGCCGTGGGTTTGCCATGATTTAAATAAGTTTTGACCTACCCACGACCAACGATCTGTAAAATCATGAGTAAGACCCAATTGCTTGAAATGGTTTAACTGCTTATTGTGTTACCATCCTCTACTTTTACGTGAGAAAATATACACGTGTCCGCTATTTCTTGTGCTTTTTGTGCCAGCTGATCATCCCAGTACTGAAAAATGATGTAAGGAATATAGTTTGTAATAAAAATACTTTAAAGTGTATATTATTGCCATACAGCACATCAAGCAATACAATTTTTATAGGCTGTCAGATAGTGACAGATTTAGGTACCCTATTTTCGCATGCAAGCCTCGAGGAGGGTTGAAAAGTACAATGGTGTGATTATGGTGAATTATCAATTTTCCTTAACACAAGTAAAAGATATCCCTTGGCCACATTTTCACCAAAGTCGTGTTCACTAAATGATTAAGTAATCGAGCCTGGCTTCGAAAAAACCAGAGGCTTGAGTGTTACAGGTGGTTGAAGTATTAATATAAGGGCGTACTTGCAAGGAAAATTATAGATCTTGACCAATTTTTTCAAACAAACTCATCAAACGTATAAACACGTACATTGTCACTAGTCCGAAAAACCGTTTGGCTTGAGTGGCTGGAATGTATATCTAAGTACATTTTTACTTGTGTAAGGAAAATTAAACTTTCCATGTTATCCCCAAGAGCCACTCATAAATTTACCTTCCTTCGAGGCTTGTATGCAAAAATGGGGCACCTAAATCTGTCACTATCTGACAGTTATTATATTAGATAAATAATTACTTACAATCTTGTTTATATTAGCTCCTTTTGGCTGACCTGCAACCTTACCCTGGGCAATTAATAATCTAAGCTCATTATGCTTGTTCACGATAATATCCTTTTCAGTATCGTTCACTCCAGATTCTTAAAAGAAATAGAGTATATAGTTCATATATATGTACATAATGTAACACGTTTAACAATCCTAGTTAACTAAACAATTTAACAATAAGTAATAATTTAGTACATTATATTATAATACCTACTAGTTTAATTACTATCCTGAATGCTTACCTACGATACCTAAACCACAGTCATCAGCTCCAAATACAGTGGTGGAAACAACAATTGCAAAGATTGCCACGACGCTAGTGTACTGCATAATGTTTAAGTGGATGGATTCCTTCTACAGGTAATACTACTTACTGCCTACCTTCTGTGTGAGTGCCTTCCCTTTTATATGAGCAAATCTTTGCCTAATCATTTCCTGTTATCTTGTTAATTCCGTTTAATAAGAATGTTTTGAACTAGGTAGTTCTAAAAGGTGTCAGTTACAGTGAACGAACTCGTATAGAAACAGGATTTTGATAAACAAGTATTAATTGAAGTAAGTTTTCCTTTTCGTAGATGGGATTTTACTATAATTGAAGAGAAAAAACAAGTATACGATTTTTCGATGAAATAAGATCCAGAAGTAAAACAATGTGCTTCAAATTAACCAAAACAAGACCGTTAAGATAATGGTAACTATCGTTATTCTTGCATAGTCCAAGAAAGACGAAAATTTGCTAAATTCGTTTTCGAAGTGCAATCAAGTGAATATTAGCTTTATTTGAGTACTTTTGAGATACTTAAAGGAAAACGTTTCTTTTTACAGGTATACTTATACTGGAGAAGCCATGAAATTTCTGTACAGTTGTGTAACATTTAACTCTCTCGCCACAAAGAGCACTGTGTGACCTACATCGTAAAGATGGTTTTCCCCAGGAAAAAGGCAATCTCCTAGTTTTAATGCCTGAACAATTTCGATCTTTCGCACAATTTCTGTGGCAACTTTGTGAATGCGATTTGAACTGTTTGCACAGTTTCTGAATCGATCCCGTTGCTAAAAAAGCTTCCAGCCATGTTCTGATTAACTTCATATCAAGTGCTTTCTTTCCATAACGGGAACTAAACTTTCCCTGCACAGTAATAGGTTTTTTAATTTCTGTTTGTGTTGAGCTTCCTCATACAACGGATGGGAAGTATTAAACCGCGAAAAAAAAATTTCAAAAATTTTTATTTGCTCATTCGCTTTAAGATGGTCAAAAACGTAAAAAAATTTCTTGTCTGTGAGTGGCTCTGTGGTTTTGTTTGTAGACGCGATAACTTTCGAAAGACTTAATATATGAATTTGAAATTTGGCAAACGTATAAATCTATCTAACTATCCAAAGCGACCTATTGTTTGTGGAGTAAATAGGGCATCTGGAAGGGGACAAAATTGGGGGGTAACTGACCTTTTTGCAAATGTTTTTTTTTATTTTTAGTTTAAGTGTGTGATTAGTAGTATAACTGCGAGTATTATTTGTTCTTATAAACATTCGGTGCAGCAAACTGTTTACAAGATATTAGCAAAACAGCGTCACTTAAAGAAAACGGTTATTCCTAAATATCTCCGAATATATTTAATATATTAAAAAATTAAAATACCGTCAGATACGAAATAAAATTTTTCACAAAAAGTGTCATAGAAAATTTATTCAAAATTTTGACGTTTTCGAAATATTTCCAAAAAACTTATTTTGTGCCCCGCTCGAACGATTTTTTTAAAATTTTGGTATTATGTAGAAAATAAAATTTATGTATAGAAAGCACTCTTGTAATTTTTTTTGTTAAGTTAATAATTTTCGAGTTATTTGGAAAAAACCGATTTTAAAATTTATATATTTTTGCTATCACGAGGACTGTTTGTGTTAAAAAAAATGTGTAGAGAGAAAAAAATGCTCAAAACCTGATTACTAATCGTATAGTATAAGAAATAAAAACGTAAATGTCCGTAGATGTCTATGTAAATGTTATTTTGACAATTGGATGTGGAAGTATTGATTCAATTTGCAGCGGTTTTTTACGATATAGTTCACACAGCACACCTTGTAACGAAAGTGTTGAATAATGAAACAATTGTAGAGAAACTCTTGGGTTATAGTGCAGCTGTTGAGACTAGAATTTTCTCGCTTTTCTTGAAATTTTTACATCTCGAACTTTAGAGACGAGATCGAGATTTTGCATAGATAATCTCGATCTCGAAGCCACTAATATTCGTTCAAAAAATACATGCTTATACAAAACAAGAAGTGTAATAATATTCCAATATCTACAAGTAAGAGAAAAATATAGATACACCTTAACTGCAGAATACCAGGAGCAAATTGCACTTTGAAAGAAATGTATACATGATCGTTGCATTGATAAGGGTTACTGAGAAGTTTACTTTAGTCTGATGTCATAAAGATAAGACCTTGTTAACAACAGGAAAACTTAAAGAATAACAATACATCAACACCTTGTTTTTTACATTTATTCAAATTCATTATTGTAACTGATAACATCTCCTTTGTTTGAAAATATACCCATAATATACTTGATTGCTTGTATTTGAACACAAACTTGCACAAAGGGTTGCCAGGCGTCCCGATTTCGGCGAGACAGTCCCGATGTTCATTAAAATGTCCCGCGCCTCGACGAATTTCCTGAATGTCCCGCTCGTGGTACTACTTAGTACGGAGACGCTAAAAATATCACAAAATTTAGGCGAACCATCAAATGGACCTTCCAGAATATTGAAAAGATAAGAAAATACATTAAATTCAGGTAATAATTTGCGTAATAAATTTCCATTACAATCATTTATAATAAAAGAAGCAAACTTTATTCTTCGATAGCTGGAACAAATTCTGAAATGGCGTTTTGTCAAATGTGTCATCATTGTTTCACATAGTGCATGGTGGTGAGAATGATGTGGAAAAAGCATGCTCTTAGAGAAAAAACATAAGAAACTTCTAAAGACTCCGAGAAATTCCAGAAAAATTGATCCGCTTTTTCACAAAATCTACAAATGAGGCTCAAAAATGACAGTGCTGACTGCGCAGGGAAAATTCTGGCAGCCCTAATGGATGCGTTAGAAAAGAGGGCAAAAAGAAATACTTTATACAGGGAGTTGATTTCTGAATTCTTTGTGCCGCCTTTTTGTAAGTGCTGTCAAGCTACAATTATGCATAATGCACGGCGATAGTAGTAGAAGGTTGCATATCAATGTCACACCATAGCTCCGACATGTAAGCTTTCTGCAACCTTAAAGTTAATTATTATTAAAATGTACCAAATAATTCAAAAATCGACAGATGACAAAATATACGTCACTTTCCTGAGAGGCGGAAAATTTATTTAATCGATAATTTCCATAAGCGCCCTGGATACATGAATCATTTATAGAAACCCTGTATCTAAAGCCCTTTAGGGGCAGTGGTGTTCGAAAGGATCGGTTGGGTAGGAGCACAATGCCGAGCAAGGAAATCAGCAAACATTTCAAGTCTTTTTTATTGTTCTACACACTGTGAAATACAAGAATAAAAACAGCTCGCCGGGCAGAAATTGTATTTACAAGTAATTACTTACGCTGCACCATGAGGCTGTCAGCGAGTAGAACAAATGTATGACAAGAACCGTCAAACAAAAAATCTATATGCAATGGCACACTTCAGGCATCTCCTGAAATGAGCGCAAAAAATCTACATCATCACAAGTGATTGGGTACCAATACCATCAATGCGCCGGATGATAAATAACTTAGAGTCAAATATGTGCATAATACCCAAATCATTGGTTGAGTTGTTTCTGTCAAAAATAACACCAGTAATTGAGTAGGGATGTTCCGAGCTTTATATTTTCCTCGTAATAATAAACACTGAGCAATGGGTATTTAGTAATGTTAAGAAACAACCTGTTTTCGTTACATCAGTTGTATGTTATTGCAACCATTTATAGTGTTAATTTATAATAATTCTAGGTTTTCAGCAAATAACAACTTTTCTCAACTAATACCATTTCTTGTAGGTATCACTATAAAACAGCAGTGTACCCAGATCAGACTCTTTTAGGTGCTGGTCTAACAACGCTATATGTCAAACCACAATAGCTCATACCTTCAGCTTAATGTTATTAGACTGCCTTCATCAAAAAGCGGCAATTTCAAGATATTAAAATGCACTTAAGAATAAAGTTTAGGTTGCTAAAGTAAACTAAAAAAATTGTTTCGGATGGAGGCAAACTCAGTGTTTTAAGCTCCTTCAAATACAAATTTCAATCAACTTACAGATCTTATTTTTATGTTGCCTTCATTAACGCTCTTAAAATCAAATGCACTGTTTCCTGACAACCATTGCCTACGCTATATTGTACCCTATACTGGGTGTAGTCAGCCTAACTGACAGATAAATATTTAATATTTTACCTCAGGTATAATGGTGCGTGTTTTCCAAGCCTTAATCCAAATTTTACAAGCACTATCAAATTCAATATAAAAAATCACGTTCAAAATAAATTAGATATTTGTACCTTAAGGTACCCGGGCCATCTTTAGGTAACGTGGTGTATATCATAGCCTTTATCTAATTTTGAGGTGTAGCATCATACCAAGCATCAAAAATAATGTTCAGCGGCGCCTACGAGGCAAAAAACGAGAATTGTGACTTTAGGGGCAGTACCGTAGGAACCTAGCTAAAAAAAGTTGTTTGTGCACGCCCTTACCATCTTCTAGCGAATATTTGATTTAATTTATTCAATACAACTACATATGATAGGTAACAATTTTGCACAAAATGAAGTCCTTATTTATTGTCTTTCCTAACTATTGTTAATAATATTACTCCTATTTCTAGAGATGGATTAAATGTATTTATGATATCGTAGCGAAAACTTGGGAGGATATAAGTGATATTCCTGATATTAATGGTAAAGCAGAATACCTGAATAGTAAATTGCTGGAACGGATTTATGTACACGCGCCTGTTATCAGGCGTACATTTTCTAGGCCCAGAGCACCATGGCTAACAGAAAATCTTAAGTTCACGATGGGGCTGCGTGACAAAGCCTTAACTCGATATACACATTCCACAACAGTCGCTTGCTGGAATTATTACAAATCTCTTAGAAATTTGGTAAACAAAACAATCAATTTGGAAGAAAAGCTTATCTTCAGTATCGTGTGTCGAGCTTGGGAAAGCAAAGATTGTTTGCCGAGATGAAATCTGTGTTTAATTTTGGTGACTCTGTTTTTGGTCCCTGCTGAGTTCACGATTACGCTGTGATGGTAATGGAAACACTTCTTTGACAACTTAACTTTGAATTTATAAGAAATAAATTCATAAAATCGCAGCTCTGAAGCCACTGTTTTTTTACGTGGATCTCGCGATCCAAATTAGAATGGGGCTTCGCACCAACATATATGCTCAAGAAATAATAGAAAATATCACCTAAAACATCTCAAAAACAAATGACTATAAAGCTATAAAGTGTTGGTGTCTTAATACTTTTTTTAACTTGATGTGGTGAATCGAATGCTCTATAAAAGGTGGGGTCGTTCTATTTAAACTAGCAAACTTGCAGTCAATATCTTTGACAGATGATTTCAATTGTTTTTTCTAAACACCATCAAATTCTTCTCGAAAAATTAAGAAACATTCCCATTTAAACCACTATTCTACTACGTCAAATAAAATAGTTAGATATTGTAGAATGTTAGTGTGAACACCCTGTAAACGCTATACGTCGTGTAACATAGAGTAGCAAATCCAAAAGAAAAAATAACAAATAAGTAAGGGTACGTGTTTATTGTTGTATCAAATGATATAAAAAGTACTAACAGCGCATTTTTCTATTTACAGAATTGACACACATAATGTAAAAAAAAACCCCTGCTATAGATCTACTAAGGACGAGCTGCTGTCACAAGTCTGATATGGTGCAGCACCAACATAGTTTCCTCTAAAATAGAATATTTTATTACAATATTTTGCTTGAGTAAAAATACAGTTATTTTAAATTATTATTTTAAATATAATTGCTTACCCCGGCCCATAATTACAAACATACAACTTGTCTCTTTCAATTCCTGATGGTATCCAGCTAGTATAGCCACATCCTACATATCGAGTTGTATCCCACACAACTTGAGTATAATGTCCTACTACTCCAGTGGTACTATTGGGGTAAATTAAATTCTTGTATTCGCTGAACCAACCATCTTGTATAGCATTTGCCCAGTCAGAGTAGTTAGTGCCGTGAGTTTGCCATGATTTAAATAAATTTTGGCCTACCCACGACCAACGATCTGCAAAATTATGAGTAAGAGACAATCGTTTGAAATGGTTTAACCACTAACCATCCTCTACTTTTACGTGAGCAAATATACACGTGTCCGCTATTTCTTGTGCTTTTTGTGCCAGCTGATCATCCCAGTACTGAAAAGTAATATTAAGAATAGAAATAGGTATTACAAATAGGTCGGTGTAACACAATTTTTACATGAAATAAAAATTACTTACGATCTTCTTTATATTGACTCCCTTTGGCTGACCTTCAACTTGACCCTGGGCAATTAATAACCTAAGTTCATTATGCTTGTTTACGATAATTTCCTTTTCAGTATTGTTCACTCCAGATTCTTAAAAGAAGTAGAGCATATAGTTTATATTATATGTACATAATGTAATAGGTATAGCAATCATTTAGATTACGTTAAAATTTTCCAATTAATAATACTTATACCTGTATTATAAATTGGTCCTTACACTCTCATTTTTTCTATTGAGAAATACTATTATGTTGACTGCCAAAAAAAATTTTTTTTGAGTTTTTTTAACCATATTGATGCAATCAATTCACGATAAAGTTGACTCTCACGCTGGATGAAATCCTTAAGATTCTACCTACWAGTTTGATTACGATTCTAAATGCTTACCTACAATACCTAAACCACAGTCATTAGCTCCAAATACAGTGGTCAAAACAACAATCAAGAAGACTGCCACAACGGTAGTGAACTGCATTGTATGTAGTGGTTGAGTTCCTACCAGAGGTAATATTACTTACTGCCTATTCCCTAATAAGTCAGTACCTTCCTTTTATAGGATCACAACTGTGTGCTAATCGTTTATCTTCATAATCCAGTTTAATAAGAATGTTTTGAAGTAGGTGGTTCTAAAGAGGTGTTATCAGTTTACAGTGCACGAACTCGTATAGAAACATGATTTTGATAAACAGTAAATTCGTTTTTGTGGAAATATCGTAATTTTATTGAAGATACAAAAACAATAGTTATATAATTCCTCGCAGAAATATTTCCAGAAGTGCGCTTTGTCACTCATAAGCATCAGAATTAAGTGACATTTTTAAAATTTTCTGCGATCGTTTTTGGAATCTAGTCAATAAGCAAATATTAATTGCATACTTTTCAGACGCTCAACGTACTAGACCATTTGCTTTAAATATTTTTTAACACTGACCTGTTTTCAAGGAAAAATGTATACATATAAAGGTACGTTAAAAAAGAAAGAAAAGTTGCAGGAAACTACAGCATAATATATTATCATTTCAACCTATCATTTATGAGTAGCGACATTGATATCAAAATACAGCAACAAACATATACGATACTAAAGCATCATAAAAGAATGTGAGAGACAAAAAGAAATAACCATGAATAAATCAGACAATTTTATAGATATGACAACTAAATATGACTATAGTTGATTAAAAATATCACTATTGCGATACCCATTTACGTAATAGTTTATTGTCGTAACTAACAAAACACTTCCTAAAAGATAAGCGGCTTAACCGTTTTGTGGAAGAGAATCATATCATTAATTATTATTTAAACAACAACCAAACGATTTATGTTTTTAGAATTAAATGAACCTAGTATGTTTTATGATAATAATAATTAACGTTATAACTGCAACAATAACTATGTTGCTTTTAATAATTTTGAAATGGTTTGTTCCAAACCCGTTGGTAATTGTTAATATTGTTTATGTTAATTCATATACCAGGTGATTTTTTGAAAACTTCACACCTTAAATAACTTTAAATAGAGGAAAAATTAAAAATTTTGCAAAAACAGGTACCTAAACTTTTGTTTGCAGGGGGACAACTTTTGAGATAAGTTTTTAAAGGATAGCGCTTACCCTCTTAGCGGGGTAGATACCCCTTCAAAAATTTTAAATGAAACTACCCATCTTACGATACATCATTTAAAAGCTTATTACACAAGGAGTCTTGCCATGTAATTAGTTTTACTATTTTTTACCCATTGACGGGGTAGTCGGTCAAAAAGTGCATTGTAGCAAGTGGCTTATAAAATGGAATATTTTGGACTTTTTTTAACAAAATTTATTGTCTTGCAGTTACAATAAAMATTGTCCTCACTTAAGCCTAAAAAACTTGTTAAAAAATAATTGTTACACCTAAGCAAAATGCCAAAAATACTTAAAATTTTCTTTCGACATTACTTGATATTGCAACTCGACAGTTTATACTGAATTGGCTAAATAATTATCTACTTTGTGTTTCCAATTTTTTGTTTCAACTTTTTGGCTACTTCTTTGGCACGACCATCTTTTTGTTCACATTCCTTTTTATAAATCGCGTGAAATTTTAAAGTGAGAGTCCAAGTGATAATGGTTTATTCAACTGTCGAAAGGGTAGAAATAATTTTTATTTACGGTGCTGAGCATAGCTGTGCTCGTGCGTCAGCAAGGGTGTTTAACGAACGGCACCCCGATAAAAATGTTGACGCTAGGTACATTCTCGATCTCGTGCAGAAATTTCAAGACAATAGATCTGTAGTAAACAGAAAAGGGCAGGGAATAGAGTCTTTGATGAAATGGCCCAACTTGAAGTACTTGGTCATTTTGCAATGGATCCAACTAGCTCTTTGCGTAACATTTCTACAGCCACTGGACTTTCTTATTCATCTGTAAGGAAAGTTACAAAACTGCACAAATTCCATCCCTATAAGATGAAAACTCTCCAGGAACTCGGCGAAGATGACTTCGATAGAAGACTGCAATTTTGCGAAATTATGACAGAAAAGATTATAGTAAATCCAAATTTAATAAAAAATATCTGCTTCAGTGATTAATGCAATTTTTTTTTGAACGGCTCTGTAAATAAACATAGCGTCAGGTACTGGAGTGACGAWAATCCTTATATTTTTCGAGAAGGTCATACACAAGTTCCTCAGAAGCTGAACGTCTGGGCTGGAATACTTGGCAACGCAATTGTAGGTCCAATTTTCATTGATGGGACGCTAAATGGGGGAATGTATTTAGAATTACTTGATAACGTTATTGATCCTTTAATCACAGAGCAATTAGAAAACAAACGTGACCCTGAAGGAAATCCAATGTTGGATGAATACGAATTGTTTTACCAACATGATGGAGCCCTACCGCATTACGCCATTAATGTGCGAAATTGGTTAAATCATAGATTTCCTCTTCACTGGATTGGTAGGCGTGGAACAATTGAATGCCCACCCGATTTGACTGCTTTAGATTTCTTTCTATGGGGTCATTTAAAATCTGTGGTTTACAAAACACAACCTACTAGCCTGGACGATCTGCGAGAAAGAATTATTAACGAGTGCAGGAGGATTCCACCTGAAACTTTCCGAAAAATGCAGCAGGAGTTCGAGAACCGTCTGTATTATTGTATGGAAAGAGGTGGTGCACATTTTGAGAATCTATTGTAAGGTTTGAATTTCTATGGTTTTGTTCACACTGTTTTTGGAGTTACAAATAAATAATTTTTCTTTTTCGTGGACATGGACTTTCTAAAAAATTACATGATAAATACTTTAATGTTAATAATAATGTTAAAAGAAAATTTTCAGTATTCTGGGAGCTTTTTTAAGTGTCATATTTTTTACAAGTTGTTTGTTTAAATTTTGGGTTCTCGTAAGGACAAATTTTATTTCCGCTCTAAAATAAAATACATTTTGTTGAAAAGAGTCCAAAATATTCAATTTAATAGGCAACCTGTTTCGTAGGCACTATTAATCTATTACCCCGTCAATAAGTTAAACGTGGTAAAACTAATTACATGGCCAGACTCTTTGTGAAATAAGCTTTCAAATGATGTTTCACAAGATGGATAGTTCCATTTAAAAATTTTAAAGGGGTGTCTACCCTGCTCAGAGAGTAAGCGCTATCCATTAAAAACTTATCTCAAAAGTTGTCCCCCTGCAAACAAAAGTTTACCTGTTTTTGCAAATTTTTAAATTTTTGCTATATTTAAAGTTATTTAAGGTGTGAAGTTTTCAAAAAATCATCCTGTATAAGCGTGTTATTATTTTGGCAATCAAACCCTCTAGATTGTGATTTATTATGCAAGCAGGTATACATGCAGTAATACCTAATTTTGATTTTCTACCATAAATATCTTATTATATAGCATAGCAATTCTAGATCCAACTTTTAAAAGATGTAAGTTGTGTTTTACAGCTATTACTACACCTAGCAGCAACTTAATTCATTGTGAAACTGTCCCACTCTATTTGTATATACAGGTCATGAAATTGTGTAAGCACACTCAAGTACCGAAAATTAAGATAAGGACTTCCTATGTATTGCACATATATACTTTGATTGCAAAATGCTAGCAGTAAATTGAGATTTGAAAAAACTGTTAYTTACAAGTACTTTGGTATTGCTTAGATAAGTGTTAAACTGATAGGCTTTCCTTGATGGGTGATCAAAATCCTGCTTTTACTAGTATACAAGTTAATTGTAGGTATGTATATATTCTTATGAAAATCATTAATGCATTACACAGTTCTGTTAATTTCATGCGACTACGGTCGACATTTATAAAAGCGTTGAAATAAAAAAAAAACAATATTTTTATTCTACGATAAGAGATCTGGCAATTGCCCTCTATCAAGAATAGATACGTACATGTATGTATTTATTTTGGATAGAGTATTGAAGAAAATCGCATAAAAACTCCAATCAGATCTCGATTGTCTTAAGACAATCTTCAACACTTTCATAAACAAGATGGATAGACGCAAAACCACCAGGCCATGTTATACGGAGGCATCTGTTGACTATATGTTCAATTGTTTTATTAAGAAAAAAGTTGCACTTCCCATGACCAGTGCGACGCGATTTAGAGTGACCCAAAACTTTCTCGGGAAGTCAGTTCCTGCTACCTTTTCTGTAGGATCGTCTATAAGCTCTTGATTAAATATATCATGTTATCATGTGTCAAACACAACACTAGCCAATGGTGCAAGGAGCACGAAGGAAATCTTCTGTCCACCTACGTTTCCTGGAAGTTAACCGAGTTGTAGGTAACTCTTGCAGAACTGTCTGCGAATCTCCGAGGAGCAATGTTTGAAAGAACCGGAAGCCAAGGTAATGGAGTTAACTTAATTGTTTCAGTGATTAGTCGCATTGCAGTATTCAGTTGAGTCAACTTTTCCTGATTTTCCTGTGTGATGACTATTTTTCCAAACAGGACAGCAGTAATCAGCAGTGTTATAAAGCAAGACAGTTGCAGAAGTACGGAGTACGCTTGTATCTAGAAGTTATGTTTAAGAATTACGAGTATGTTATTTGACATAACTTGAAGTTGTTTTCCCTTTGATGATTGCTGAGATGAAAACAAGTTACTTCTGTCTTCAGCGGATTAGGGCACATGCGCCAGGCTTTAAAATAGCAATTCATAATCTTGATGTCTCTTGAAAGGTTTTATTCAAGGACAGAAAAGTCTTTACTTGGCATATATTATATGCATTATATGCATAAGGGCATCAAAGCACACCAGCATCGCCTCTGCATATAATTAGCCAAATGAGTTGTAATTTTTGTACATATAATGAAGAAACTTTCACGGTAATTTAATTTGTTAGGTTACTTGTGAACGATATCCTGGCTGATATACTCATAGTTATTATTTTGAAATAAAATTAAAATAATAGGCATAACTTGTTGCAGACTTGGTACTTGCTTACTCTTGTAGTAGAATAATAACAACATTTTAAAATAAATGTTGATGAAATATAATAAAATGCTCATCCTGCATCGTTTAAAAGAGGATCTCGTTCAGCAAAATCGCAAATGACTTACCAACCGCACAAAAAACATTCGCGCACAGAAAGGGGATTAGCACAACCGTCGTGTATTTTAATGTCGCTAGTATCTATAAAAACCAGCAATTGCTCTTGATGGACAAGCCATTGATTTAAAACGACCCGACCGACAACGAAGCTGCTCATCCTTGTTTCTCTGCTTCATTCTACGTTATCGTAAAGAGCAGCGCAAAAACGAAGTTAAGTTACCCTAGCGCCAACCGGACGGCGCATCTTCTTGAAACCTCCTGAGCTTTGAACACCATTCTGGGTCGATTAACGTCCGCAGCGAGTAGGTGTTCTTGGAATGAACTCCAGCGGAAGGTAACTAAAATGGAATTAAGGGTTTATAGCGCCTACCTCGGTTAAATGCGGAAATTACAGTAGACCGTGATAGTTCCTAATTGGGATATAATATTCATATTATACTGAAACTAAGACTATGCAATTAGTGCGTAATTAGTTTGCTGACCCGGTAATTGCTGCAACAGTGAAAAGTGTAGCGGAATTAATTAAGATCGTAAAGCTTTGAATTTGCAAGGAATAATTAAAGGATTTGAGACGGTGTCGTTACAAAAGCTACTAAATGGGAAATGACTACAATAAAATTAAATAAAATGGAATTGAGAATGTAAACGGAGAATCAAAGAGTATTATGTATGAGATGCTAAGAACCTCATATTCGTGCAAGTTGTGCGCTCAGTAGTTTCGAAAACCATTAGACTGGTATTGTGAACGCCTGGTTACTTGGGACGCAAAATAGATTTCTTTTTAGATGAATTTTACTCTTTTTCAGGGCTATTATCTGAATTAGATGACACTTATTGTAGGAAAGCTACTGACAACAAATTTAAGTATCTAGAGTTAGTCAAAATGAAAAATATATCCTGTAAGAACGGTATTGAGATGGCTGCACTAAAAATACCAAAAAGACCAATAATCTTGTGTATTTGCCGATCACCTCACGGTATACTAGTTAAGATTTAGTACTTAAATTGACATGAATCTTCGATGGGACCCAGTAACTACTGAAAACTACGAAATATTTATTGGTGTAATAAAGGCTGCTGCAAAAAGAACGATTCCAAAAGGTTTTCKAAAATGCTATGTCCCTTGTACAGTATCAAGCTCATCCTAGTTATGAATTGGCTGACAATATTCTAGAATCCCTGACTCAATCTCGGAAGAAAAAATGCAATATTCCAATGCAGACCATGAACTTCACCCACTCCAGTCACAGCAGCTGGAACTTGCTGAAAAATTAGAACCAACCATTAATGAAACGCATAATAAAACGTCATTAATTTCGCCTAATGTTTTAAAAAAAAATGAAGGGGAAGCTTCGTAATTTCAGAAAAAGGTGCGAACCTTCAGTAGAGTTGTCACAGTTGTTCTCATTGGAAGAACTTTGGCAAGCTATTTGTGCTCTGAAAGTCCGCAAAGCTGCTGGTTTTGATAGTATTTACCCAGAATTCTTGAAAAGCTTGCKGCCGAATGCTTTAAAATGGTCGTTATTGTTCTATAATTATATTTTAAATACGTGTACTCTTCCAAGTTTGTTTCAGAACACAAAGGTGATTGCTGTCTTAAAGCCTGAGAAACCTCCAAATGAAGCAAGAAGTTACCGACCCATTGCCCTCCTGAGTGTCTGCTACAAGTTACCAGAGAATAGGACCTATTATTGAAAATTCACTTCCGAAGGAACAAGCAGGTTTTAGGAAGAACAGAAGTTGCTGTGACCAAGTCTTGGCTCTAACAACATATACTGAAGCTGGTTTCCAGAAAATATTAAAACTGGAGTAGTCTTCATAGACTTATCGGCGGCATATGATACTGTGTGGAAAGATGGATTGATCCTAAAACTATTTAATATTCTGAAATGTAGAAAAAACTGTGAAGCTTATCGAACGAATGCTGTCCCAACGTCAATTCAGAGTTTTCTGGGCGAGAAAAGTGGCAAATTCAGGATTTTAAATAATGGTCTTCCACAAGGATCGGTTCTGTCGCCTATTCTTTTCAACCTTTATGTAAATGACCTTCGAGTAACTCAGTCGAGAAAATTTGTCTATAACGACATGGCATTGGCTTTGCAAAGTAAAAACCTTTCTGTACTTGAACAAAACCTTTCAAGGGACATCGAGATTATGAATTGCCATGTGACGCCTTTTTCGCGGAGCGGCGGAACGGGCCTTCGGATCGGAGGGCGGACGGTTACGTAATGAGTGACGTAAGCACTAAGCTCAGCGTCAAAACGGTTTCTCGGGCGCCAGTTTTTTATTATCCTGAGGTATGCTCCTCAGACCACTACACACGATCCCTCTTACGTGTGCAGACCAGGGTAGCTGCAGTGAAGATCGGCACTCCAGGGAACAACCCCGAGGGTGGATGCCGCAAGCTGAAAGGGATGTTAGCGGGATGCGGGGAAGCAAGCGGTGCGAGCAGAAAGAAAACCAGCAATCGCCTAAAACACGGTTTATTTTCAAAACAACAAAACTTAATAGCGGTTATAAACAAAACGGAACCCCTTCTTAAGTAAGCCTCGGTCAAGCTACGGTTATGTAATTTTATAGTACGGTTGCAACGCGGCTCTTAGTATGAGATAATAAAAGGAGCTAGTCGGAGCGAGAGTGTAAGACAAAAAGAACGTGAATACCAGCGCGTGAAGATAACGGTCGAGCAAGAGAGAGAGAGCTGCCTTACGAGTCTGTAATACCCGGAAAGCTACCGTGCATTAGAAACTCTCTAGCAACCCCCTGCGTGCGGTACGAGTCGCTGACAAGATACAAAGTGCACGGAAAACTACCATACACCGTGTATCAAACAACGGCTCCCCCGGACTACGGCGGCTGTGACAACGCGAAACACACGGGCAAATAACGGTCGAACAAGAGAGAGCTGCCTAAGAGTCTGTAATACCCGGAAAACTACCTGTGCATTAGAAACTCTCTAGCAGCCCCCTGCGTGCGGTACGAGTCGCTGACAAGATACAAGGTGCACGGAAAGCTACCATACACCGTGCATCAAACAACGGCTCCCCCGGGCTACGGCGGTCGTGACAACGCGAAACACACGGACAAACAACGGTCGAGCAAGAGAGCTGCCTACGAGTCTGTAATACCCGGAAAGCTACCGTGTATTAGAAACCCCTCAGCAACCCCCTGTGCGCGGTACGAGTCGCTGACAAGACACAAMCTGCACGGAAAGCTACCATACACTGTGCATCAATTAGCGGCTCCCCCGCACTACGGCGGCTGTGACAACGCGCAGCACGCGGGCTTATACGGCTAAGCAAGCGATGTGGTGAGAGTGACGGAGCTCCCTCACCTAGGTATCGCTGCGAGTGGATCGGACGATAGGTCGGTCACCACTCAATCGAGCAGTGGACGGTCACAGCTTTTATTTACATCGGCTGGAGCGGGAGGAACAAGAGAGCTGACTAGTGGCGCCAGCATGTGTTGTTCGTCCGAACTCCGCGAATCGCGGACTTGAGACAGATATACGGCCGCGGATTGAAACTTGACTAAGGCCCGGTTTGTAACTTCGTTACATTCTCCTCTTACTTCGGGGGCGCGGAAAAAGAACCTATAATATTTCACTTATCCTAACTATTTACAATCCTATAGTATTTCATCTTAATCTAACTATTTACAATTCTAAAGTATTTCATTTATGTACAAGTCAATAGCGGCGAACTTACAATATTGAAACTATCGCGTTCCGCGGTTATCCTGGTCATGGTCATCCTTCGGTAGTCCTTCCTTTGGGAAGTCATCCTTCGGGTGTGGATCCGTCTGCTCGGCGTGGACTGTTCGAACGAGGCCTCTCTTTCCCTCGTTGGCCTTCTGGGCTCTGTCGGGCAGTCGCACTTCCTGGACATGATGCCTACTGTTCCGCATCGAGAACAGAACAGCATCGGTGGCTGTAAGCAGCCATTACGTCGGTGACCTGGCTCGCCACATCGCCAGCATTGATCCGGCTGAATGCGAATCCTTTGGCTGGACTTGGAGGGCGTAGTCTTCGGTTGCTCGGCTTGGGAGCTTTCTTCCGTTGCAGGTCGGGGTCGGTCTGTGTTAACGGGTTTCCACCGGTTGCGGTTTGCCGTTCGCTGAAGTCGTCCGTGTGGCCTCTGCTGTGAAATTTTAACACCCTGGCAGTGCTGGCATCTACGAACGTACTTTGCGGCGTCCCGGAACATTCCTGGCCAGTAATATTGCTGGGCCAGTCGGGCTATCGTCCTGGATACCCCTAAATGTCCGGCGGTCGGTGCGTCGTGCTTCTCTTCTAACATACGACGGCGGAGAGGCTTCGGTACACATAATTTCCACGGTTTGGACAGCTCCTTGTCGCTGTGGTGGCCGTCTATGTGGTGGTAAAGTCGGTGGTCGGTGATGCGGTAATCTGGGAATTGATCTGGATGCCGCTGGACTTCCGTGAATCGGCGTCGGTACCAAGAACAATCTTGCAGTTCCTGGGTGGCGGCATCGTTCTCCTGGATTATGTCGGTGGCTCCTATATCGGTAACTGGTACGGGATCCCTAGGTAGTGTACTGTTGACCTTTTTGGGGACTCCTTTGCGGTGTTTCAAGACAGGCTTGAGCTCGGTGCTAGCGGTGACGGTGGTGTCGAATTGCTGGATGGTCCGGCAGTTCGGTAGAGAAATGTTGCGGTTCCTGTGAAACACGAACCCGGATTGGAGGTTCATGTGCAGGTTTATGGCTCGGAGAAAATCCATTCCAAGTAGTACTTCGCTGGTCATCGTAGGTATGTGCAGGAAACGGTGTTGTCGGGCTTCGTCTTCTATGCGGACCTCTACCTCGTAGGCCTTGGAGATCTGGACCTGGCGGCCATCGATTACTCTGGCGGTCGGAGAGCCTGAATTTTGTTCAGGGACTCCGATTCTTTCCAGATATCGCGCAACGGTAGGTCCTATGTATGAAGATACGGATCCGGTATCGATGAGTGCAGTGAACGGTCTTCCCTGTATGTGGATCCTTATGTGTGGTCGGTTTTCGGAGGCGGTGTGTACGGGCAGCAGTTCAGGCCTCCGGACTGATGTGCTGCCATCTAGTTTTCCGAATTCCGGCATGTGCAGTCCCGTGAGAAAATTCCACGGCGGCCACACCTTGAGCAGAACTTCACAAAGGGGTTCTGGCACTGACTGCGTGAGTGGCCTCTCTGCCCACATCTCCAACATACGGGACGGCTGGTGTCGATACGGTTAGATGTGTCTTCTCGGTGGCGATGACTGGGTCTGTTATCCTGCGGTTGGTGTGTCGATTGCGGTATGGGTGTCTGTTCCGGTGGATTGAAACGTCTGGGTGGCGGTTCTTGTCTCTGGTGATATTCCTGGGGTTGTCGGTATGTCGGTGGATTCCCACGATCAACTGAAATCCTTGGTTGCGGGACGGGTCTTCTTTCTTCAGGCCTTTCGGTTACATCCTGGGCGCTGGCGGTTAGCTGGTCCTGGCGGAGGGTCTCGAAATCCTTGGCGGCGGACAGCAAACTGGCAACGCTGGTGCATTCCTGGCGGCGGATGAACATGCGGTACTCTGGCAACATGTTCCGGTGTAGCCAGTACAGTTCCTGCGCCGGTGTCATGCCTCCATGACGGCGGATCAGGGTACGAATGGCGGTAATGTACTCCAAGGCGGTTTCGTGTGGCTGCTGAGTACGCTGACCTATCTCCCTCTCGAGGTTGATCTTATAGTCAGCCGGGTAGTAATTCAGCTCGAAGTCGGCCACGAAGTCTTCCCAGCCTCTCCAGTCATGGCGGTTGTTACGGTACCAGGCCAGGGCTAGTCCAGATAGCAGTTCGGGCAGGGTCGGCATCACTTCCTCGTGTGAAACATCGTATCGGTCCATAACGTCTAGCAGCTGTTCCATGAAGGCGACCCCATCGGTGGATCCATCAAAGTGGATTCCCCATCGGTGCGGCTTCAGGTCGGACCGTATGCGGGCACGGCGGACTGGAGTCGGTGAATATACCCCTGCATTTGAAGGATCTGGCGGAGGTGTTGTAGACTGGCTGGGCCCTGGTACGATTGCCGGAATCCGCCGGTCCTCCATGGGTGGACTGGGAACTACGTGTGGCGGTGATTTGCTCTCCTGTGGACTGGTTACTCGGAGAAGTGTCTCGAAGAACTCCTCGATCTCGACGCTCTTCTGCGGGTCGGTGACTGGCGGTGGCTGGATCGATTGGGGACTGGAGACTTGGTCCCGTTGCAGAGTACTTGCCTGGTACAGTTGCTCGCTCGGTGCTGTCCTCTCCGGAGAGTCTGAGAGCGATGACTGGATCGGAGATGCCCTCGGTGGACTGGTGACTCGGGGTTGCGGCTGTCTGACAACTGACTCCTGCGACGGCTGGATCGGTACTCTTGTCGGTGGATAGTCCTCGGTTGCCGTTTGGATCGGAACTCTCTCCTGCTGTAGCTGGCTTGCTACTGATGCTGGTTCTGTCGTGGGTTGGACTGGTTCGGTCTTCTGCGTTGGTTGGTCGGCTACTGTCTTCCGTGGTGGCTGGTTAGCTACTGTCTCCTGCGGTGGCTGGTTAGCTACTGTCTCCTGCAGTGGCTGTTTAGATACTCTCTTCAGAGCTGTGGATATCGGACCTTTATAGGCGGTGATAACGGTCGTCGTTGACGTCATTGTGGTGGAAACGGTGTAGATCGGAGAGGGGACCGACACAACGGTGGGGATCAGTACAGTACTGGGATTCGGAACTTCTTGACGGAGATGTCTGATCATCCTCTGGCGAAGCTCCTGTACGGCCCCTTCGGTGGAGAGTTTCCTCTTCCCTAGCTCGTGCATCAGCTGGTGCCTCTTCAAACGGTACACCCAGCTGACACGGACGTCGGCGCAGTCTGAGTCAGATGACTCGTCTTCGGCGATGTGTCTCTCTTCTGGAGGTCCTCCGGTAGCCATCTGGTCGGGACGATGTTCTCGGCTCAACTGATGATGGCACTGGACGGAGAACCGTCGACTTGTTAGAAACGAGTCCCCACTCGGCTGGTCTCGGGCAATAGGAAGTCGGTCAAAATCGCAAACTCTTCCGGGTTACGTAATAGTCCGGAACTGGTTACGGCAATCGATGGGGGGTGCCTTGCTTGTGAGAAACGAGCCCCCACTCGATAGGACTCCGGGATCGGGAAGTCGGTCAAAAACACCAAGTCCCTGGTGTTACGTAATCGGTCCAATCTGATGTTACCAATCGCTAGAGCGGGTCCGGTTTGCCAGAAACGAGTACCCACTTGCCGGGTCTCCGACGACGGGAAGTCGGCGAAAAATCGGATCTCCGTTCCCTTACGTAATACGGTGACGGCGATGACGGAATTCAATTCGGCGGCCTTGGTTTAGTCGGACGGGAGGGGTCACACGGCTATGCTACGACGTTCCAAAGTCAACTTCGTAACAAGGGGGTGGTCGGGGGTGAGAGTCGGTTTCCAGCGATCTTCTTATGCGGACTCCCTGATGGACTTCAAAAATCCAGTGGAAAACTGCGCTAGCGGAATTTTTGAATTCCGCGCATGCGTGAACTCGCAGACGCTGGAAACGGGGTGGTTTTCTTCTGTTGGATGACGGTTACGTAATTCCGGCTCCTCCTCGAAGTAAAACGGTCCCTGCTCGTAGGGCGCCAAAATGTGACGCCTTTTTCGCGGAGCGGCGGAACGGGCCTTCGGATCGGAGGGCGGACGGTTACGTAATGAGTGACGTAAGCACTAAGCTCAGCGTCAAAACGGTTTCTCGGGCGCCAGTTTTTTATTATCCTGAGGTATGCTCCTCAGACCACTACACACGATCCCTCTTACGTGTGCAGACCAGGGTAGCTGCAGTGAAGATCGGCACTCCAGGGAACAACCCCGAGGGTGGATGCCGCAAGCTGAAAGGGATGTTAGCGGGATGCGGGGAAGCAAGCGGTGCGAGCAGAAAGAAAACCAGCAATCGCCTAAAACACGGTTTATTTTCAAAACAACAAAACTTAATAGCGGTTATAAACAAAACGGAACCCCTTCTTAAGTAAGCCTCGGTCAAGCTACGGTTATGTAATTTTATAGTACGGTTGCAACGCGGCTCTTAGTATGAGATAATAAAAGGAGCTAGTCGGAGCGAGAGTGTAAGACAAAAAGAACGTGAATACCAGCGCGTGAAGATAACGGTCGAGCAAGAGAGAGAGAGCTGCCTTACGAGTCTGTAATACCCGGAAAGCTACCGTGCATTAGAAACTCTCTAGCAACCCCCTGCGTGCGGTACGAGTCGCTGACAAGATACAAAGTGCACGGAAAACTACCATACACCGTGTATCAAACAACGGCTCCCCCGGACTACGGCGGCTGTGACAACGCGAAACACACGGGCAAATAACGGTCGAACAAGAGAGAGCTGCCTAAGAGTCTGTAATACCCGGAAAACTACCTGTGCATTAGAAACTCTCTAGCAGCCCCCTGCGTGCGGTACGAGTCGCTGACAAGATACAAGGTGCACGGAAAGCTACCATACACCGTGCATCAAACAACGGCTCCCCCGGGCTACGGCGGTCGTGACAACGCGAAACACACGGACAAACAACGGTCGAGCAAGAGAGCTGCCTACGAGTCTGTAATACCCGGAAAGCTACCGTGTATTAGAAACCCCTCAGCAACCCCCTGTGCGCGGTACGAGTCGCTGACAAGACACAAACTGCACGGAAAGCTACCATACACTGTGCATCAAATAGCGGCTCCCCCGCACTACGGCGGCTGTGACAACGCGCAGCACGCGGGCTTATACGGCTAAGCAAGCGATGTGGTGAGAGTGACGGAGCTCCCTCACCTAGGTATCGCTGCGAGTGGATCGGACGATAGGTCGGTCACCACTCAATCGAGCAGTGGACGGTCACAGCTTTTATTTACATCGGCTGGAGCGGGAGGAACAAGAGAGCTGACTAGTGGCGCCAGCATGTGTTGTTCGTCCGAACTCCGCGAATCGCGGACTTGAGACAGATATACGGCCGCGGATTGAAACTTGACTAAGGCCCGGTTTGTAACTTCGTTACAGCCATTTCAAAACTTGGCGCTAATCTATTGAAGACAGAAGTAACTTGTTTTCATCTCAACAATCATCAAAAGACAAAACAACTTCAAGTTATATCAAGTAACATAATTCTCAAACATAACTTCTCACCAAAATACGCGAAGGAGGATCCCTATAGGCAATAATCAAACTACACATAATTCATTAGATTTGCCAAAATATGCATGGGATGCTGTACACACCTTGTGTTTGTAGCTCCTCAGTTGTCGAACGATATTTCGGAAAGGCGTTAGCTATCTTTCTCGGGGCGGTGAAGATGGTGTTTATATGATGTCTTCTCAGCATCCGTCCGATCTTATCTGTACATCCATTGACGTAGGGCGGGTATGCTGCAGCGATGTTCTCCTCTGGTTCCTTCCTTCGTGGTTGCTTGTTGATAGCCTTCTCAATCTGTGTCTTAGGATATCCGTTCTTCTGTAGTGCTCTGCAGCTGTGGGAAGGTTTACATCGGCCAAACCGGAAGATACATCAGCACGAGAATCAAGGAGCACATGAGGGACACCAGAGATCGGCAAGGTGATAGGTCGGCTGTAGCAGAACATCGAATGGAGACTGGCCACATCATCAAATTCGAGGAAGCACAAATGCTGTCGAGGGAAGCGAGATTCTGGCCGAGACTGTACAAGGAAGCCATCGAAATCCAGAAGAACCCGCACAATTATAACCGAGACCTGGAATCTGGAAACCGGTCATGCGTAACAACGCCCACGCGTCAGTGACCCGGACGAGTATAAATACCCGAGCGGACTAGGACACTTCAGTTTCAGAGCTGCTTCTGAGGAAGACACCGACATGAGTGTCGAAACGTCAAGGTCTAATAACCAACGTGATAACCATCCCGGAAAACAACATGTCATCGACAACAGCCACGGAAGCCTTCAAACCATATGTAAAGTATTTTTTGACTGAAGGATATTCAGAGTATTTTATAATTTCGTTGAATTTAAACTGTTCGTGAGGAATACAATATCATAAATATTTTGGAAAATATCTTTATATTATGTATTAACACTATGTACAATTAATCTCAAATTTCTGTAAGTAGAATTTAAAACTTTTAATTTTTTACAGTTATGTTATTGTAGACGCTCTGAAGAAGACTTTGAATAAAAGTCGAAAGCTTAGCTAAAAAGAAAAGAGGGTACTCTTTGTGTACAATATTCAGGTCGACATACCCTTAATTGTTTCAATTCTCTACGTTAGTAATCGACCGTTACTTCACCTCGTGATATCAACAAATATAGGCAGATCGTTAATAGAGAGGAGTTCAAAAAATTACACAAATTGTGCTGTTAGAAACACAAGTAATTCTTGATCTAACCACGTCAGTAGAAGGGGGTCAAATTGCTAAAATCAAGAGGAGCTCGTCTCAATGGGTGTTCAACGGCAAGTATAAGCATTACCACCCCGACATAAATTATTAAGTGCGAAGTTTCTGCCTTTTTTGAAATTAGAGTAATTATTTGAAAAAGACTAAGAGTCATAAACTTCAGAATCAACCAAGTCTTAGTCATTACTTTGACAGGAAGGGACAATACAAAATGAGCCAATTAATTACACAAGAAGCAAAACAGACCTACAAATGAGACGTATTTTTGAAGCCGAGGCGCCATTTTTATCTATTCTGGAGAAAAAGGGCATGTAGATTTTCTATTCGACTGTGTCCCGATCATTCGCCAAAATCAAGAATTCTACCTATGTGCATGCCTTCCGTCCCAACATTTAACAGCGGCAAGCGGTCGTTGCGAAGAGTAAATTTAATAACTCCGTTGTCCAGACACCTTCCATCCAGTTGCCGCATACTCGGCAAGACGGTCAATCAGTCATAATAAACAACCGGGGCCGAGAAACCTCAGTTTAAGGCGGTTAACATTCAGAACGCATCCGCAGAAAGTTCACTAAAAAGTAGCCAGTCATTCATGCGTGAACTGAACCGCGGGATCCGTAACTTGTTTGAGCGATTTATTATATTCGTTCACGATATCTCGATAGCGGTGTTCGATTCGGTTTTCCGCGAATGCACTGTTGCCACGAGCATTGTTTAAGGAATACCCGTCTTTATTGGATTTTTTTTTTAATATAACCGATTCAATCTGTGTGATATTGTATTTAAGACGTCAAAGAGAAGTGGTGGCCAATCAAACTTTTTTGATTTCGTTTTGCTCTTCGTGTGGGGTAACAAGTCATGTTCTTTGTCAAGTTGTAATTATTGTTTAAGATAAATAAAACGTCGAAATGTCTAAAAAATAAGGTGAAATACTTGTTTATTTCATACCATGAAAGCACACAGATATTTTTTGTAAGTTGGTAGTAGTCGTTGATATCTATAAACAGTTTCAAGTCAGTATATTGAATTGCTACAGAGCTATTCGTGTTTTTGTAACATACGAATCTGAGTTTATCGATACATAGTGACAGTAAGATTTTGTTAAGCAAATAATTTGTATTAAATTGTGTTTGCAGAATAAAAAAAATATGCCGCGGACACGTTGAGAATATTACAAAAGTCCTTTGGTGATGATATTATGTCGAAAAAAATGTTTACAAATGGTACAAAGATTTTAAAGAGAGGGCATAGAAGGCGTTGAGGACGAACAGCGTCCCGGACGACCATCATAGTCAGATCAAAAATCTTGCGTTCGAAAATCGTTATTAATAAGAGACCTTATTAATACCGTTGGCTTATCAAGGGTTCGGTGAATACCATTTGTTGTGTTCCAAAAACTTGCGTAGACATCTGTGAAACAATGATTGTTGACCACCAAGACGTCATAAAACAATCAATCGTGCGAATATGGTGCAAAAGGTAAACCAAAGCCTAAAAAAAAAACACTAAAGTCATTCAAAAATGGAGGCCATGTTGGCACTTCTCGTTGATGGGATAGTAGGTACAATATGAATTCCTGAACTGTTAACAAGGGTCGTTTGCGTGATACTATTCGCAGCACATTCCGGAATTGGGTATTTGCTATATATTTATATTTTATTAAATTACATATTAATAGGAAGCATCTAATCCACAAAACAGCTGTGGCAGCTTATAAATTCGAAAAAATGGATCGTAAGGTGTATTTTTAATATTAAAAATGTGAATATTTAAAGGGACCGCCAAAACGCGAACATACTGGCCGTGACGTCAGGTGTCTTGTAAATGGCCGCTTGTTTACATCTGGGATCAGCGCGTCACGCGTCAGACTCAGCCCGTCAATTTATCAGTTTGTTGTTTACGTTCATTTTGTGGCAAGTGAACTAAAATACGCCAAGAAAAAGTGAAATACTTGTGAGTTATGACTTCTGAAGGCATGTTCACTGTCGTGGAATTTGTGTACAGCGACGAGCTGTTCAACGCGGCGGAGATGAGGAACGTAAAAGCAAAAGCAACAGCATAAGTGAACTTTTTATCAAATTAACGTAGCATTCATAACTTGATCACAGTGGATTGTTGGAAACATACTGTTTGTATACATAAAAATGTAAGAATCAAAAATGCACCCTAAACTTTCCATTTATTTTAGAATAAATATAAATTGCCATTTATTGTCGGGGCTCTTGCGGCTCGTTTCCGGTCTGGCTAATAGTCGAATATATAGGGAACAACGTTGTTCTTTATTATAACATTTCCCTTTATCAACTTAAAACGCATATAATTTTTATATCCTTTTCAAGCTATAACAAAATGGAAACTGAATGGTAAACACTTATAACCCCAAAAAGAATAATAAAACTTACAGTAATAATTAAGATGATTTTCACAACAGAAAAACAAACTTTGTGATTTCGGCATATCACGTCTAGGGGCCTTAAACAACTTTTCCATACGTTGATAATCTCGAGGAACGGTTACAAAAATTTTGTTAGCTGTACTGACTGAACTACTTTTATAACCATGTACAAAACAACACTTGTTTTGTTTTCCACGCATAATAGATGCTTGTGAAACTACACAAATCACTTTTTCGTGCGACCTCTAACACCATCCTTTCAATAAACACCACACAAGAGCTTTTTCAATACAAGAATGATACTACACCATTAAACAGCACGCTCCTCGGTAATGTTTACATGACACTTGACGTCACGAGTTGAATAACCTTGAATAGAAGCGTTTTGGCGGGGACCTCTAAGATTCGAATTTCAGACCTGAAATTCTCTACCTACAAATTTTTTTTTGGTTTTTTTTTTAACACGGCATACGATATATATGCACTTCAATATTCATTTTACGTAATTAAAAAAAAAGTGATAATACCCAATTATGGACAGAGCTATAGGTTTTGCATCGTTATAATACAACAGCTCACACAGTATTGATAATTCAAAACTATTTCGTCATAAATTTAACTCATATCGTTCATCACCCTCCGTATTCGCCTTACTTAGCACCGAGTGACTTCTTTCTATTGCTTAAACTCAAAAGACCACTCTGTGGACACCGTGTCGACACGACCGAGAAAATAAAAGCAGAATCGACAAAAAGTATTGAAGGCCATACCAGAAAAGTACTGTCAGCTTGTTTAGAGAGTTGGAAGAACATTGGCATAAGTGCATTGCATTGGGTGAGGATTACTTTAAAGGATACGAAACTGATTTGGAAGAATAAATCAACATTTTTTTAAAACAGATTCACGTTATTGTTTGGACATAATGTTATATCCAGAAGTGACCTCTAATTCCAGCTAAGGATCCGCTAAGAAGAGTGTTTCCACTTAGGTGGGTAAAAAGCTTCCACTTCAGATAATTGCATACGGTCTTTTTGTACTGAAGTTACCTTTTAATCATTTCATTTGTTACTGACCAATATTGATCTAAATACACAAATTCTCTTCCGCATCCGATTATTCTGTTTTTGTATTTTCTTCACTAGAAAAAGTAAGTTCATTGAAGTGGTCACGCAAGTGCTTTTAAATTCAAATATGAGCTACATTTTCGGGTACCATTTCATACCAGTTTATTAGAACAGCGCGGAAGCTAAACTTGATGTTCATTCTAATTATTGTAAAACAAGGCTAATCAACAATTTATTGTTTGTGTTACTTTGTGACATTTGCTCCGCATCCTCACGAACAAATGTCACTCAGTGAACTTTATTTTGAAATTTTACTAATACTGCATTACCTTATTTTTAGCAGAATGTATAAAGCCTCAAATCAATTGTCGGCAAGCACTTTCGTAATGGCTATATCCTACCACAAAACAAAACATGCGTTTTAGTTGGTTGGGTTGTTTATAGCGATTTTAGAAGGCTACGTAGAGTTCAAGACATGTCCTGGGGTTATTTTGAAAGCGTTGACCCTTCAAACAACAAAATATATTTCCATGGAGCTGCCGAAGAATACGGGATCCCTGAAATTATTGCTTGGTTGAAACTCATGGACAACAACAAATTTTTAGCGACCAATAAGAAAAAAATGATTGAAGAAGATCTATTTACCATGTCTACTTTTGAACTTCAAGTTACTGCCTTTGACGTTAGATGTATATAGTCCTACTCGGAACGACATCCACAGTTATGCAAAAGATTTGTCCGAAATATTATTCATACGCGAACTGCAAAGGATTTATTAACAATTCCGCCATGTAATATTTTGGATTATGACGAGACAAATCTAAACGGTGACCGTAGATTACAAAAAAAAATGTTATCAAGCGAGAACTAAGTATTTGGAAGAAACCTGCACTGGTTGGATATATGAATTAGAAATCGTTCAATGTATTGTTTGTTGCAGTTTTACATGGGTTGCTGTATACTGTGTGTGTGTGATGTAATCTTTTGGGGTTTCAGTTTATAGCTGTATGTAGATTTGTTTTGATGTGTTGATTTGTGTGTTACTTGTATGTTGTATAATTTTAGTATGTTGTGTAGTTTGTGGGAAAGTAGTGGGATGTATGGTAGCGTTGTGTAAGTCATGTCAGTGTGTTTGTTGTTATTTTTTTGTCTAGTGGTTTTGTATATTTCATTAATTATATTCTTTGTGATGTCTTTTATTATTTTTATACGGTAGTTGTTTTGTGTAATTTTCGTGCTTTTATTATGGATGTTGTTCTGTTTTGGGGGTCTGTTAATTTTATGACTCTTTCCGTTATAGCTTTTATTACTGTTTTTTGTGTTTTGGGTTGGTTAGATCTGTAATTTAGGTATCAGCCAGATAATGTTGGTTTTGTGGTGAATATTTTGTTTTATTTTTTATTGAGAGAAAGTTTATAGTGTTGTTTTTTCAATTTAATGTGAGCTATTGAATATTGATTGGATGTCATTTGTTTTCGTTTGTTGTACTATAATGAATATGTCATCCACGTAACGTCCATGACATTGCATATATGATATTTTTGGTATTCTTTCTTCATCTAGCTCCTCCGTTATTGTGTAGAAGTGATTTTTTAATCAATCATCTCAATACTTAAAAAACAGAATAAGACAACGCCAATTAGATAATAGCACAACATTACTCCAGTTCGATTACAACAATACTAAAATATTATATTAACAAGGGAACAAAATCCATACAAAAGAAGAATAATAGATACATATATAAAAAACATAAGTATAAACATTATTTGTTTAGGTGCATTTTCAATTAAATTATCTCTATGGCATCAGCCGCGCCAAATACTGCATAACGTCATGCAATATCTTTGACAAGTTATCTAATAATTATAACTCAAAACACATTTGGAGAACCATAATTAAAAAAAATCACAGAATGCCAAATTATCAAAAAAGATCGCCTGCCTACAATCTAACTTGAAAGACCCAAATCCGGCTTAATTTTTTACAGAAGCGCAGACACCCCAGTCACGTTTTCGCATTGTGCTTAAACGCGGGTACGTCTCAACGGCTATTGTTTAACACCCCAAAATTTGCACAAACATAGTCGAGAAACCTCAGTCACATGGAATGCATCCTAATCGCTAACGATGACACGGCACATTCTACATCTTGACCTGCCCGCCGAGTCAAMCAGTTCTTTTTTTAGGTATGTACAAACGAGTAGCATGTGAAATTGTTTGATTCATCCGTAGTCTGAAAGTATTGCTGGTACAATTGCAGTAAGAACTTTCGATATTTGTTAAACAGCGTTTATACGTTTGTAAATAATATTTCATATACAGGGTGATTTTTTGAAAACTTCACACCTTAAATAACTTTAAATAGAGGAAAAATTAAAAATTTTGCAAAAACAGGTAAACTTTTGTTTGCAGCTTTTGAGATAAGTTTTTAATGGATAGCGCTTACCCTCTTAGCGGGGTAGATACCCCTTCAAAAATTTTAAATGAAACTACCCATCTTACGATACATCATTTAAAAGCTTATTACACAAGGAGTCTTGCCATGTAATTAGTTTTACTATTTTTTACCCATTGACGGGGTAGTGGGTCAAAAAGTGCATTGTAGCAAGTGGCTTATAAAATGGAATATTTTGGACTTTTTTTTAACAAAATTTATTGTCTTGCAGTTACAATAAAAATTGTCCTTACTTAAGCCTAAAAAAACTTGTTAAAAAATAATTGYTACACCTAAGCAAAATGCCAAAAATACTTAAAATTTTCTTTCGACATTACTTGATATTGCAACTCGACAGTTTATACTGAATTGGCTAAATAACTATCTACTTTGTGTTTCCAATTTTTTGTTTCAACTTTTTGGCTACTTCTTTGGGACGACCATCTTTTTGTTCACATTCCTTTTTATAAATCGCGTGAAATTTTAAAGTGAGAGTCCAAGTGATAATGGTTTATTCAACTGCCGAAAGGGTAGAAATAATTTTTATTTACGGTGCTGAGCATTGCTGTGCTCGTGCGTCAGCAAGGGTGTTTAACGAACGGCACCCCGATAAAAATGTTGACGCTAGGTACATTCTCGATCTCGTGCAGACACTGGATCTGTAGTAAACAAAAAAAGGGCAGGGAATAGAGTCGTTGATGAAATGGCCCAACTTGAAGTACTTGGTCATTTTGCAATGGATCCAACTAGCTCTTTGCGTAACATTTCTACAGCCACTGGACTTTCTTATTCATCTGTAAGGAAAGTTACAAAACTGCACAAATTCCATCCCTATAAGATGAAAACTCTCCAGGAACTCGGCGAAGATGACTTCGATAGAAGACTGCAATTTTGCGAAATTATGACAGAAAAGTTTATAGTAAATTCAAATCTAATAAACAATATCTGCTTCAGTGATGAATGCACATTTTTTTGAACGGCTCTGTAAATAAACATAACGTCAGGTACTGGAGTGACGAAGATCCTTATATTTTTCGAGAAGGTCATACACAAGTTCCTCAGAAGCTGAACGTCTGGGCTGAAATACTTGGCAACGCAATTGTAGGTCCAATTTTCATTGATGGGACGCTAAATGGGGGAATGTATTTAGAATTACTTGATAACGTTATTGATCCTTTAATCACAGAGCAAATAGAAAACCAACGTGACCCTGAAGGAAATCCAATGTTGGATGAATACGAATTGTTTTGCCAACATGATGGAGCCCCACCTCATTACGCCATTAATGTGCGAAATTGGTTAAATCATAGATTTCCTCTTCACTGGATTGGTAGGCGTGGAACAATTGAATGCCCGCCACGATCACCCGATTTGACTGCTTTAGATTTCTTTCTATGGGGTCATTTAAAATCTGTGGTTTATAGAACACAACCTACTAGCCTGGACGATCTGCGAGAAAGAATTATTAACGAGTGCAGGAGGATTCCACCTGAAACTTTCCGAAAAGTGCAGCAGGAGTTCGAGAACCGTCTGTATTATTGTATGGAAAGAGGTGGTGCACATTTTGAGAATCTATTGTAAGGTTTGAATTTCTATGGTTTTGTTCACACTGTTTTTGGAGTTACAAATAAATAATTTTTCTTTTTCGTGGACATGGACTTTCTAAAAAATTACATGATAAATACTTTAATGTTAATAATAATGTTAAAAGAAAATTTTCAGTATTCTGGGAGTTTTTTTAAGTGTCATATTTTTTACAAGTTGTTTGTTTAAATTTTGGGTTCTCGTAAGGACAAATTTTATTTCCGCTCTAAAATAAAATACATTTTGTTGAAAAGAGTCCAAAATATTCAATTTAATAAGCAACCTGTTTCGTAGGCACTATTAATCTATTACCCCGTCAATAAATTAAACGTGGTAAAACTAATTACATGGCCAGGCTCTTTGTGAAATAAGCTTTCAAATGATGTATCACAAGATGGATAGCTCCATTTAAAATTTTTAAAGGGGTGTCTACCCTGCTCAGAGAGTAAGCGCTATCCATTAAAAACTTATCTCAAAAGTTGTCCCCCTGCAAACAAAAGTTTACCTGTTTTTGCAAATTTTTAAATTTTTGCTATATTTAAAGTTATTTAAGGTGTGAAGTTTTCAAAAAATCACCCTGTATATTGACATTTCATTGAATAAGATCTGATATTATTCGATAGAGCCGTTGTTTTTCAAAAGATAAGAAATCTTTGAAAAGCAGAACACACTAGTGATCCCTCGTTCTCATCAAGTAAAATTATTATTTGCATTAAAAAGAGTGGTAATGAAACATTATTGTTGGATATTCCTATAGTGACAATTTATTAGATCATAGAAAACTAGATAAAATCTTTGCATTGCCCTTCAGACTCTTGGTCATAATGTTTGTCAGCGCATTTCAGAGTTCTTAATAGCAATTAATATTCACAAATCATGTAAAATTTGTAACTAACATATACATATCATCTCCGTGTTTCCGTAAAAAAATAGCTATTCGAAAAAAAATCCATAAAGAGCTTTTGCGAAAAATGCTTGAACAGTATTTCAGGTTCTGGTCGACTGATTTTTCTGAAATTATGCATAGGCCTATGGGTAATTAAAATGCATTTTCTGGAATTTCTTCAACTCCGTAAAAAGAGGGGGGTCCTCATTGAAAAGGATATTTTTTCCTGATTTCAAAGATGTATCACGCTTGTACAATTTATTGCATCTAAGTTGAGAAAAGTGTAAATACAAAAATTGAGCCTGACAGAGAAAGAAAAGAATGAAAACAAATTTCTTTATCGCTAAAATCGACAAATAAGCCTAGTAAAACAGAATGTTTTAAACTTGTTTAAAACAACGCTTCTGTTTAAAACTTTGTTTTTTTGTTAATGTTTTAAACAGTGTTTTTTGACGACTATTGTGTGTGTGTTCATTAATTATTACTATTAAGCTCGTTTACCCTCCACAAATGAAATAAATAGTACTTGACGAAAATTGCCCAAGAAAAATAAAAAAGTTTGGTATTCGGTGGAAAACGCCTACAAAACCGTTTGACGGCCACTGGCGTATGAAAAAACTAGCACCGCATCGTAACGTTTTTTGCCGCCCTAACCATGTAAGTTTTACCGTGTTTTGAACTAGACGAAGCATTTATCGTACAAGACTTAATTAAACCATCCTATTTAAACGAATTTGGAAACTACAATCACATAAACGCAACGAACAAATCCGTAATTTACCTATACAAGGTGTTTCAACGGGATTCCTACGCATTATAAAGTAATAACTAAACTCACCGGTATCTCTTCCCGTGCGAAACCGATAAGGTGGCCAAAAGTAGATTAATCGAAGCACCACGTYACTAAATCACTACGAAACGGTCTGTTTCACACCGCGGTCCGAACTTTCCACCCAATTTTTGKGAAAATTTGGGAAGCTGCACGCACACGCCGGGCTTTCCAGGACTACTGACGCTTAGCCGTGTGACTGATTTTTCGGCGTTTTCCATGGCCACCTTGGTATTCAAAAAAAACCGTATTTACATTGCACACGTCGAATTATTGAAAATTTTCGGGGTTTTAAAACTGAAATGGGCCCTTTCGTTTAAAAAAGAGATGTATTTATGCATGATGTATTTCATACGCTGAAGATAGTAGAATTAGAATATATTTATACACAAAACTTAACAGCTAAATCTTTCGTGCATGGTTTGAGTATAATTTCTGTTCTTCAAAACTTTGTTGTCGAATAAAACTTACAAGTTGAATGATAAGAATATTTCCAAAATCGGCTTTATATAATGGAAGATTTAAACGCCTGTGAAGTAAACTATACCTATTGGATCTGTAAGAATCTACCAATCAAAAGAAAAATGAAGCCAAAGACTGCGAAATCAAGCTCTTCGGAAAAACAACAAAATCTATTCCGAAAACTTGCAAAATCAGGAATCTAGTGGCAACGACGGAACTATGGCATCCTCTACGAGACATTGATGGTTATTCCCTATTTCCAACCAACAATCGATTACCATCATATGCAAGAACAGTTAAGCTGAAGAAATCACCATTTCCAAAATCGGGATTCTACAACGCGAAGCAAATTACAAGGCCTACACCGAGACCATCATGCTAGAAAGTTTGCAGTTATAGGTGTTAATTTTTTATCATAAAAACATTTGCGCCATGATTTTTAGAAGATTACTTTTTTAACAAAAAGTTGCTTATTTAATAATATTTAATTTTATGTTTTTTCCTAACTTAACCCACCCTTAGACACAATTTAACAAATTTTCTCATTGTTGGTTATTGTCAAGATGGTCTTTTATATAAAAATAAATAACTTAAGTTGTTTCACTTAATTTGGCGACAAATAGAGCACATTGATTTTATTTAATTTTATAGGACTTTTTTAAGTCACTATAGAAATTTCTGTTGCGGCTGTTAAGTATATCTCCCAGATGCATTCGAAAAGGCTATAAACGCTCTTTTTGGTACTGCGATCCATATTGAAAATAATTGTTTTTCAGGAAAGTTATAATATCCCTATATTTACGACGTGTCTTTATATTAAAGACTTATTATAAAAAAGACAAGAATTTTAAATACTTTCTAGTCTTAGAAAGCAACAACGAAACAAGAAAAACATGCCACTATAATTTTACAAATAAAGAAAGCATCACTGACTATATTCTACTTGACAGATGCAGCATATTTAATTATTAAATAATACTAATAGTACGTATAATGCACATAGTGCAAGATAAAGCTAAAACTTGCTTGTTAAAAAACAATAAGGAGTTATTACTACTACACTTATAGCTCTTACTAATTATAAAAATGGGGAGACCGTGGAATGGGTGGAAGTTTCCCACCCACAAGAAGGTGAAATCAACGTCAAAGTTGTTAAAGAATTCGAAATGGCGGAGATGTTTTTAACAATAATGTTGAAAATGATTAAACGGAATCATAATCATTTACCACTTGAACCTGAATGTTTATAAATACATAAAAACGTACAAGGAGAAAGTGGGGTCATCATAAAGACCAGTAGAATGACATGACCAATATGTCACAATCAAATGTGAGAAATATAGTTGTAAATGGCATTCTGGACAGAAATTTGCGAAAAGATGTTGATTCGTCGAAAGTTTTCAAAGATGATGACGCAAATTGTTTACGACGAGCGATGTATGATTTATGAGGCATACAAAATAATTTTGGGTAGTCGAAACTTTACAAGAGCAATATAACCTTATTTCATTTGGAGCAGCATAATAAGCTATTGATATACATATAGACCCACCTTTGGTTGATTTAATTTCATAGACAAGTTCAGTTCCCTGAACTCTGGAAGCTGGCAACTCTAATTGAAGAATCTGCGAGAAGAAGCTCAGAAAACAATTATTAATCTCGTTCAAAAGCAGAAATGATTTAAGGAAGGGGATCAGTTTGTTTTATTTTATTGCTTCCTAACATGTACATAACTAATTAACTCAAAAAGTCCGTTGTAACCATCAGATTCGTTGAATATCTCCTGAAACAAAAAGAAACTAGCGTTAGGTTTTGTTATTATTCGTGAAGTGATAGCTTCATTCACTTACGAGTGTTTTGTGAAAATTTTGCTGAAAACGAGAGATTACGATATAAATATAACATTTCATAATTACTTACCTACATTAAAACAAGGCACTACACTGTCACGCCCCCTTCCCCTAACGCACGCCCTTGTATAGTAACGTTTACGCGACCCAACATACAAATAATCAAAAACGCGTGCAAAACAGCTAATTTTCATTGACTCACCCAACCAGACACAGCAGTAACTGCTCCCACTGCCTGAAACAAAAAATAGGTGTTACTTTTCAGGAAAAAAAATGAATTTGAGAAACTCACAGTGCCTGGTTAAGACCGCAGCTTTTGGCTCCTCTTGATCCACATCTGGCACTGATTGGCACTAACACAACACTACACACCTGGAACAATCAAAAAAATATATTAGAAACATGTACAAAGGTAGGCAAAATTAACTAAATTTTATGAATTGTAAAACTATCATGTCAATAATTTATTTCATTTTTAGTATTATGTTTTTTCAATAAGTATTCAAATTTCCTTTACAAAAAGAGGAATATTATAATCAATCGTCGATTAAGCGATTAATCGAGAGGGAGAAAGTGGGGCTATCGCAAAAGCCAGTAGAATGATGATCAAAATTTCATAATCAACTGTAAATGGTATAGCTGTAACGGAATTTAGGACAGAAAAGTGCGAAAAGACGTTGGTTCATCGAAGGTTTTCAAAGATGATCGGGCAAATTTTATACGACGTATGATTTATGAAGCATGCAAAAATAATTTTGTATGACAATTAAAGAATTACACAAGAAAATTAAATTTAAGCTTATGGTTTACGTATTTTTTCTTTAAGAATAATGGTGTTTCATTATAAAAAAATTAATAAACGTATGCTATCTAACGAGACTACATTGTGTTTTTCAAAAATCTATTTCGTGCGAATTTGCATTTCGACCTACGTGCTTGATTGTTTCAGAGTTCACTTAAGTTATGAAATTCTTCAAAGCTTCCAGCTAGCGAAAATTTCGATCGCACGTATAGCATCATGTAGAAAGCATCGCTTACAGTGTTCCTCCACCAGTCCACACACGTCACTAACACTCAAAAGTCAATAATTTCGAAAACGAATCTTGAAAAACACCCCGTATTCACCGGCACATCATCACGCACAGTTATCATCGGCGATACTAATTCAATAAACGACGCATTAAAAGCTACTTCACCCGGTCCGCGAATGGACCGGTCCTTTTTTGCCCAATAATTGCTTACGTACGCCCGGATACGCCGCAAAAAGTGCTCGCAAGAACGTAAACACTAGGAGTATTTTATTTAGCGGAGAAAATTTAAAAGAGGCCTGTTTTGGGTTTAAATTTTTGGAGACATGGTTTGTAAAGATTCCTGTTTTATCTTTTTGAGCGATTAGTGCATACGTGGGTGACCCAAAAAGTCGCAGTGTAATGAAATGTATAAAGCTTCATTTTTTTCATCAATTCTACATTCGATTGAAGCATTCTTTTACTGTAGACTATTTTATGATCTAAATAGTTAGTACGTGACTTGGCCGTTCTTTTTTAAATAAAAATAGCTAAATTCAAGCAAAAGATGCAAAAAAGCTTATACCGATTTGGATAACTTTTTAGGGGCAAAGTCGGGACAACGCGTAGGGTGAAATATCCTTTTTGACTATGTGCCTACCTAACTAGGAAACTATTGATTAATTATTTTTTTGCAGCTATTGACAATGCACTGAACCATCATCCAGAGACTAAGGTCCTAATGTATCATGTTTCATGGCATACTGAAGCATTGATTTTTGTAAGTATATCATGTGTATACTATGTACATATTAACAATCGAATGCGGATTTTAGACATGTCTATCTCCTTCGAGATGTCATTTCCAAATACCACATAACTTTATATTCTCTTTAAAGATTGATTGTTTGTATGAGGGCGTACGTCCTCGATCTGTGTTTTTTATAAATACTGACTATGCTCAAAAAAGTATATTTAGAAACATAATAATTAGTAATAACCATAATAATAATTCGTCCTTATTTGCTCACTACATTGATGTACATAATAGCATTATTATGACTCTGAATAGCAGGATTCGTAGCAGGGCAAAACGGCAAATTTTAGTGGGAAATGACACTTATGATTAGCGGCATCGCCCTTCTCTTCCACTCAACCGTTTAAAAAAAAAAGTTAGAATTTTACGCATATATACCTGTGTATTAAGTTATTATTGATGAGATCCGTGGAGGTGAGAAACAATAGAAAACGAAAAAAAGCAGTTATCTCAATTTAGATGAACGATGTATAGGTGAAAAAAATATTTACAAGAAGAATTAGTAAATATCAATCAGAACTGTTCAGTTTTATTTAAATAGATTGTTGTAGTTTTATTTTAAATAAGTCTAGTCCCTATTTATTAGTTTTACTGGGAGCGAGTTGTAGATCTTTTATATTCTGTACGGAAAGCTGCGAATAAAAAAGTATGATTATGTTTTGGTACAGTAATAGCGTCTTTGCATCTAATGTTTATATTATGGATATCTGTCGTTTTTGGTTATTACAGATGTATATCTGTGTCCTAACACAGAGCCCTGAGGGACACCACACTACCACCGTAAGCAGAAAAATTGCCATCTAAATTAACAGACTGAAGTCTATTATATAAATAAAACTGCTTGCCCAATAACAATATGTTCCAAAATAGCGTAAAGTATCTGATAATTAACAGTATCGAATGCTCTTGAAAAGTCTACTTTTGAAGGAATTGGTAAAATGTTAATGGGCCTGGTGCCCTTAAGCTCTGTGGAAACGGGTAGTTTGGTTTGCGGCCTGACAACAGAAATCTTCCATGCATCAGGAAATATAATATATAATATATAATCAACAAATTATATCATTAACGAAACTCGAATTGCCAACTCAACATTGGGATTTATTGTTAATTCCACTCATTATTAAAAACCTTGATCGTGCCATTAAAACTTGCTTTATAAGTATTTTTGTGGAAGAAGTAGACGGCAATAGTGATTTACAAACATATAATATATAGGTCAGATCAGTGTCACATGGAATAGATTTATACGTAAATAAATGAATTAAATAGCGACAAAAAAAATTGCAGTGTAGAAACCTCCTACGTAGTTCTTGTTTATTATGGTGATACATATAAAAAGTACTGAATTGTGTTTTAAAACCTCTGTGCTGGTATTTAGATTTTGGATATCCAACATAACGAAAATATTGAAAGCATTTACCTATGTGAGCAAAGCTAACTACAATACTAAAAATCCAATGCCGTATAAGTAAAACAAACAGTTTTAGTTTATTTAACCGTTTGACGACCGCTGGCGTATGAAAAAACCAGCACCGCGTCGTAGCGTTTTTACCTCCGCATCCATGCAAGTTTTTTACCGTGTTTTGAACTGGACCGAGCATTCATCGTACAAAACTTAATTAAACCATCCTATTTAAACGAATTTCGAAACTACAGTCACATATACGCAACGAACAAGTGCGTAATTTACCTATACAAGGTGTTTCAACGCGATTCCTACGCGATAAAAACTAATAACAAAACTCACCGGTATCTCTTCCCATGCTAACCCGATAAGGTGGTCAAAACTAGATTAGTCGAAGCACCACGTCACTAAATCACTACGAAACGGTCTGTTTCACACCGCGGTCCGAATTTTCCACCCAATTTTTGTGAAAATTTGGGAAGCTGCAAACACACGCAGGGCTTTCCAGGGCTACTGACGCTTAGCTGTGTGACTGATTTCTCGGCGTTTTCCATGGCCACCTTGGTATTCAAAAAAGCCGTATTTACATTGCACACGTCCAATTATTGAAAATTTTCGGGGGTTTGGGGAGGAAGTGGGCCCTTTCGTTAAAAAAAGATATGTATATACGCCTGATGTAGATTAGAATATATTTATGCACAAAACTTAACAACTGAATCTTTCGTGCATGGTTTGAATATAATTTCTGTTCATCAAAACTTTGTTGTCGAATAAAACTTACAAGTTGAATGATAAGGATATTGCCAAAATCTGCTTTGTTTAATGGAAGATTTAAAAGTCTATGAAGTAAACTATACGTATTGGCTCTGCAAGAATCTACCAATCACAAAGAAAAATGAAGCCGAAGACTGCGAAATCAAGCTCTTCAGAAAAACAACAAAATCTATTCCGAAAACCTGCAAAATCAGGAATCTAATGGCAACAACGGAACTATGGCGTTCTCTACGAGACAACCGAAATTCCGTTCATTGACATCGATGAAGATGATTGCTGCATCAAACTCCAGGAAGATATTACTGTCAACGAAATACACCTAGACCCCATCAAATTAACAGGCATCGTGGTACACCACAGCTCTATCGCTACTAGGAAGCATCATCGTTCTAATTCTGACCTACAACTTATTAATATTGTGCGGATTTTTCCAAATTCTACGAAGGTACATATGTCGTACAAAAGAACCAAGAGAGCCAAAATCTTGTCTACCATATTTTCAAATATTTAACCAATGTTCAACGAAAACGCCACAGATACGAGTCAGGGTTGGCATGATTAAAACAAAATGTTTTAAACTTGTTTAAAACAACGCTTCTGTTTAAAACTTTGTTTTAAACAAATGTTTGAGGCATTTATTTTAAACAGTGTTTTTTTGTCAATATTTTAAACAGTGTTTTTTTGACGACTATTGTATGTGATTCATTAATTATTACTGTTAAGCTCGTTTACTCTCCACAAATAGATAGACAAGATTATTAGTAATTATATATCTACTTTAATGTCACCCCATACTTGCATTAAAAATTAATTGAATGCAAAACCAGGCCTAAAATACGTAAATATTTTTTCAAACATGCAATATTCTGTTAGGCTTTTTATTGATACAAGAACAGTTATAGAAATGAATAAKTTAACTTTAACATTTTTTCATAGATGTAATTTACAAACATTTTAAGACAAAAAATTAAAGCGTTAATCTTAACATAACATAAAAATTTGTATTTCTGGTCCAATACTACAAAACAATAAATAAGACGTTCATTCAACACTTACTAGATAATTATATCTTTTGTCAAAAAAAACAAATTGTTATCTTTGCACCTTTGAATCCATTCAACGTATCCCAAAAAAAAAGAAATTATTCCCTAGACTCAAACAAATTAATAGTAACCTTAATAATAATTAATGCAAAATGAATATAAAGTAGCGGCTTGCGGAGATAAATTTAAACAGCGTTCGACTTTTGTGATGAAATAAAATCAAACATGTATACCCGCTCGAATTTTAATTAGATAAGTCGTGAAAAATTGGCTAATTAACAATACCAAATTTATAAGTAACTAAAAGCCAATAAAAATAACCTCACAGCACCGCAGCTGAAGAATTCTCGGAATTCGGGGCCCAGTACGTTCATCAGAGGTTTGACAACCCAAGGCCTACCGAGATTACCGCTTCAACACCACCGAGCTGAAAGTTTGTAGATTGTTACCAGCGAGCTCAGATTTAATTTCAAGGCCTTAAATATAATAAGAAAACTAGTTAAAGGGGTTGTGAACTTTAAGTAACTAACTTATCATTATTGTGTATTAAACGTGGATAAAATTCCATCTGTTGCTGTGTCTGTCGATGATTTCGTAAACAACCTCAGTCAATCTACACGTTTTTACTTCTGTAGTTAAAAAGCTGACGTTTTTTTCGAAGAGCGCGCTAATGAGATCGCGGTTAATAAAATATGCCTTTTAAAAGCATTTCTTTTATTTCTATCAGTTCCTCCCAATGATTGCTATGGTTGTAATTGTTGAGCCGCCCGCTTGTGTTCGGAAACCTAAAAATATCTGTTAATTAATAGTCGTTTTTTATGCTGCTGCACTGAACTGAAAATGGCAAATAAAAGACAAGGACGAAGGCAACTGAAATTGCACAAAGAACTTTCGAGATAACCGAATGCAGTCGTTTCGGGGTTACACAATTACGAAGGCGATATTTATTTCAGCCGTAAAATTTAAAGTATTTCAATTTATGTCCGATCCAGTCAGAGTTTGCAATTTAATTGCCGAGGTATTATACAGGTTTATCCACTAAGCAGAAATGAGTTCGTAATAACCGAATAAGTGGTGCATAGTAATAACCAAACTCCTTTAATTTAAATTAGTATGAAATTCTTACTTATACTTATAACCTGAAACAGTCCTTAGATATGCCAGAAATGAAACTTTAGATTCTGTGTGCTAATAATAGCGAAGTTTAATAAAAGCACGTTCAGTTTTCGAAATTTACTACAAGAACCATTGCAGAATACAGTATCCAATTTTTGTTTTGAGGTCTGCAATGGTCAGTTATTATTATTGTGCAACAATAAGCCAAAGTAACATCTTCACTTGAACCTCTTCGTATAGACTTATTCCATGTTTCGCCTTACCAACTAGAGCAAAGGTTTTATTAAAAGCTACAAACCTACTAAACAAAATAGATACATTTTTGAGCGGCATATTTTGATATAATCAAATAACTTTTGTACATCCACACAGAAACATTGAAACATTCATTTTCTTTATCATCACAAAAGAACCGACGTGCTAGTGTACAAGATATTTGTGTTCTTTTTTAAGATATACAATCTTCGCACTCTTCAAAGTCCTTTAATGCCATTTTGATTTCTTACAGGCGCAATTTAGAAAGGGATACATTGCGTATGCTTTCAAATTTGTGGAAAATAGTTGAAGTTATAAAGCCATGTCTGAGATGAGGCGACCGCAACAAATGAGGGAGATAGTTGTGTATATTAAAGAATGCTGTGTAGCTTCGTACAGTCAAGTTATTGCTATTACTTACCTTTGAAAGAAAAATATAGCTGTAAATTGTTGGAAAATCTTTATAAAACCATCTATTTGGTGGCTATAACTTTATCTGCAACCTTCAATACAGTATATGACAGTTGACAGTATATTGTGTTTTTGTAGCTTGGCAGCAAATACAAAAATGTGGCACAAATAAATCAGAAATCAACGCGACCCTCGTTGCACGAATCATTTATAGAAACCCTGTATATTGTCTTTAATAGCTCTTGTTTTTCTCTGAAGCATGTTTTTAATGCCTATCAATAGTATAGGAATTTTGATTGTGTACGTTGAGTTATAAGACAATCTGTTTTCACTCCAGTTGTATGCGAAACATATTTTTACAAACCTTGGCAGGGAAAGTATATACTTGCTGTGTGTAAGTCATCAATAGGGTGGTGGAAATTGAAATGTCTGTGGAAGTACAAGAACACATTATCACCGGAAATAAAATGGAAACTTGTCAATGCACTGGTACTCTGTCACATAGATTATTGTAACACAGTGTACTACAAATTTCTGAGCAACTCAGTGAGGGACAAACTTCAATTATTGCAAAATGCATGTCTACGGTTCTCATTTTTAATAGGTTGTAGGGACCATGTCACCCCATACTACAGACAGTTTAAAATACTAAAACTTAATGAGAGATATATACTGTCGTTTTGTGTGTTTTTGCGGAGGATTATTTGCAGTGGGTTGCCAACATATCTTTGCGAACGTCTGACTCGGAGATCCGATATTCATGATGTAGACTTGCGTTTTGTTCATAGTCTTTATATTCCTAGACATAAAACTCAGAAATTCAAAGGTAGTTTTGAATATACTGCCGCCATATTGCATAATCACTACACTGACATATTCTCTGAAAAATGTAGCCTTATAACGTTCAAGAATAAAATATCTTGTAAACTGCTAGAATTATATGAGAGGTAGCGACATTTGTATCTGTTTCGAGTACCTCCGTTTGCTATGTACTCAACTGTTGGTTTCTAGACGTTTTGGATTAAATTATTCTGCTAATTTTATATGGAACTGGCCCTAATGTAAAACGGCTCTGCCGATTTAGAGGGCTTTTGAATTATGTATATCTTTATTGCTTTTATTGCTCAATAAACAGTATTATTATTATTATTATTATTATTATTATTATTATTATTATTATTATTATTATTATTATTATTATTATTATTATTATTATTATTATTATTATTATTATTATTATTATTATTATTATTATTATTATTATTATTACTCGTATTATTATCTTATGTTTTCGAGAGAAACATGTTTACTAAGGAAAACCAAATGTAAGTAGCCAGAAGTGGGAATGAATTAAGCGTGTTATGTCTTCATTAACAAGAGTTGATAATTTCTTCGACAATTACAAGGCGGAAACAGATTGTATTTAAGACTATACTTCTATAACTTATCACTGCGATCGAGTTCTTTCCCTTTATATTTTACAAATACTCGTTTAACTGTGTCCTCAAGAATAATTTTAAAATAATAATTGTAGAAATCTGTGTACCATGTTTTTTAAACTAGGTATGGTAATTTTGAACTGTTTCCTACGTAAATGCTTTTCAGCTCTTCAACAAAATATTTGGCAAGTTTATGAGGTGTATATTCCGAGGTAAACGCATGGGTTGCAATCTCAATCGTCAGATACTGCACATAGGTACTCCATGTCAGTTTCAATCAACAAGTTGAGGTTAAATTATCGCCGAATGTAAACCTACTGATTTTGCTGTTCGTCATCTTAGCCAAGGGTGGTCTAAGCCAGCTTATGAAGTACTAGAAGGACATAACTTCATAATATAATATAAAGTGGAAACAACAAACTTTTTTGTATTGTATTATATAAGCTCTTTCAGAGCCGTAACGCAGATATCATTAGAAATATGCAAACTCTAGAAATACATATAGATGGAGCTTTTCGGTGAAAGCGCATTTTTCTGTGGGTTAAGTACATATTGATCGTCTTTGGGACAAGACATATTCAACGTCCTGATTCTTTGAGTCGTTTTCCACATATTTAAGAAAAATCAATGAAGGGCACATTTATGGGGGACCAAGTGCATGCTGATCATCGTTAGACCACGATCTATCCAACGAGTCATCAACGAGCCCGATTCGTTGAGTCGTTCTCAAGCTATGAAGACAGGACAAACTAATAATGTCCGTACCGGCTTACCTGCATTATTCTCCGGTATGTCAAGGTTTACCAAAACGAAGGAACCTTTCCCGTCCAACAAAGCTGGATGCGCACGATAAAGCGCATGATAATAATAAAATTCCCTAAACACGACTTAGCTCTTGTCAAAGAGTGTATTATACAACTCGTAATACTTAAAGCACATTGGACGATGCCAGACTCCTCAGCATGGATATTTTTGCAATGAATACGGTGCTCAAAAAAGTTAGTCTCCACTAAGAGCTTCGTTGTGTTTATGTATTTAACTGATATATTATAATATGAGAAAACGCATGGGAGTGTATATTTTCAACGTACCCTGCAGTGTTTAAGGTTACAGAAAGCTTAGAAGCTCACATTTCGGAGCTGTGGCGTGACGCGTGACATTACATTTATAATTAATAGGATCGACATTTCTTGTAGGGTTCAGGAATATAGGATTATGGTACCAACATAACCCATTAAACACGTCCGAGTCGATTTAAATTCTAAGAAGGAAAACGCTGGAGTAACGTTGTACCTGGCGTTACGAGGGGGGTGGGGATACTTCGACGCCAGAAGGGAAAGATTGTGAAGAGGTTCCATCTTGACATTTCTATGGCTTCTCGGAATTTTCTGTTTGTAAAAATGGAGACTTTCGTTAGAATTGAGACCTTGTCAAACAAAATGTTGTGACCGGTTTCTTGCTGATGTTTGGCTACTGCTGAGTGGGTGAAGAAACCTGATTTTATGCAGCGTTTGTGTTCATTAATCCTGATTTTAATAGATCTGCCTGTTTCGCCCATATATACGCCACCACACCAACAATGGATGCTGTAGATATCTCTAGAAGATAGAGAACTTATTTTGTCATTCGGAGATGGAAGATAGTACGGATGAGTTGTTTTTTAAGAATTTTACCGTATCTGTCTGTGACACCTTCAACATACAAGGAAGGAAGTAATGTAGTGGATCTATAATTTGAGGGTTCCAGAGTTAGTTTAGATTTAATGGATTAATTGAGTGGCTATGCGATAGACAGGGTGGTCCAAACGACCATCCGGTAGACGAGAGACAAGGACGTCAAGAAATAGGAGATATTTATAGCTTACAATTTCCATCGTGTAGTTTATATCAAAATGTTGGGAACTAAGGTGAACTAAGGAGGTTTGTCGGGGCCGTGAGATCATATAATGAAAGTGTCATCGACATAACGAAAGCAGATTTTAGCTTTCAGATCTGATGACTCTAAAGATATTTTTTCAAAGGCTTCCATGAATATGTTTGTCACTACTGGTGACAATGGGGAACCCATAGGTGTACGGTGTACCAAAAATTTGTCGGTATGAAATGTGAAATACGTCCAAGTGAGGCATAATTAACGGATTATCGTCACAGATTCCGCAATTTGAACTTTTGTAAACAAGGATGTGGCTTCGAAACTGACCGAAGTGTCCCCTGAGTCGAGGTAGATAGAATATTTACAAATTGTAGTCCTTCAGAAGATTCTCTAAGATCTTTTAATGTTATAAGTAGTTGGAGTGAAATTTTTTAATGAAGTTTTGAAAGACTGTACAGACGAGGGGGTTTTAATTTCTTTGGGGCTGGTTGGATATGTTGAGAGGTTTATGGATTTTTAAGCTTCGAATTCAGTTTTTTTGGTCGGGAGGATGGTTATCTCTTTATTGGATTTGAGATTTTTAAAAGCAATTTTCGCCTCTCTGGAAAGATTGTATGGGGGAAGTTTCGGGTTCTGAAGAACTTGGGCTGTGTTTGACTTGCTCGAAAGGTATTTTGCTAGGGGCTACAGCATCCCCACCCCCTCACAACACCAGGTACAGCGTTACTCAGGCGTATTGCTTCTCTTTCCTTCTTGAGATTTTGTTCGGCTCGGACGTGTTTCCCGCATTAGGTTGGTACCATATTCCTGTCGTGATGATGCACCTTATAAGAACGAGCGAAACGTCGACCCTATTTCAAAAACAGACGCGGTCTAACCCAAAAAGACTAGGATTTTAGTCGAACTCTTAGAATAATGCGATTGTTTCTTTAATGTACGGTCGTGCATTTGTGTGATACAAATTAATACCATAAGCAAGTGAAAATCGACATGCGAAAGGAGGACTCATAAAAGAAGATTGGCATATGTATTAATTCCGATAGGTATCGAGATACATGGATATATCGGATATCCACACACCAAAAACTATTGAAATATCGACATTTAACGATTAGCCACATGACCACATTAGACGTTTCATCACGTATCAGTCCATCATATGCTGTCTTCATTGGGCCTATTCGATTTTCATCACCGCATTAAATATTTATGCAGCAATCTTTCATGCTGAGCTTTATTGCCTGCTCGCCTTCCGATCATGCCGGTAAATCAACCCGTGGAAAACAAATCGGATCACTTTATTGCAACAAATAACTGGCAAATTATAATTGGAATATTCGTTCGCGCAGCTGAATTTATTGCAAGCATTATCTGCAATGTTAATATCGGATATCGCCAGTCCGTTGGTCGGGGCCTATAATGTAACGTAAAACGAATTATCCCTAATTGGTGCTGCATTAATTATTAAGACTTACGCTAATGACCAATTTAACTAACTAATATGGGTATACTTTATATAGAAAACTAGTTCCATATCGAGAAGTATGCGGCTTATTTGTAGATTTTACCTATCTTTAATTCTCTAGTTTTGTTTTGTTGGCGTTTTGGAAATATCATTTATGGAATCTGTCAATTAAATGTATAACAGGTAGCTTATCTAGTAACTCACCAATTACTATGGAATGACGTTCTGTTTCCTTGTAAGAAAGTGTTTCTATATTTGTGATCAGTATTCGTATTTACCATTTCATAGTGCTGAATTGCCTTTCTAGTTGCTACAGAATTCTTGTGCATAACATAAGGAATGCCTATACATAATATTAAGCATTTGCAGAATTTAGTCTTATTTATTGTCATAGACGCGACCTGAAGAGGCAAAGAGGAAATAGAGGCAGTCAGTAGTGTGCGAGTCTACCTCTTTTGCACAAGTATATAGCAATATATAAAGTATATAGTAAATATAAGGTTTAAAAGAACACATACGTGCTACTAGGCTGCAATAGATAGATAAATCTTCCGTTACTGAACACTTATATTTGACTAAACACATGATTGATTTTGATAAAACAAAAATTTTACATAGAGAAAAATATTATCACAAACGTGTAATAAAAGAAGCTATAGGAATTTGTAGGAATACTAATAATTTTAATAGGGATTGTGGACATTTGGTTATCTTTATCACGTAGTTTGTGTATATCTAGTAGGTAGATAGCTCGTCTTTGGTCGTTAGGTTCATATTTTATCAGGTTGGCACGTTGTTTCTATGATGTCTCGTTTCCTTGGTGATTTGATTATTTACTTTCAAAATTCTGTTTGATCTTGTGTCAGGCGATTTTTGAGGTTCTTCGTCTTTGACAAAGATTTTCGCTTCATATTTTGCGATACTTCAAGACTTTTGCGAGACTCTTGTGCGACGATTGCTACGCGAAGCGACTGCGTCTCGTACTCGAAGTCGAATACGTATCGCACGCATAATGATCGTTCCGATCGGATGGCGTTCCGCACACGGGTCGATTTGTATTCGTCAGTTTGCCTGCGACATTTAGTTGTTAAACGTTATTATAATAATTTATTATAAGTGGTTTTGTTCATTTTTCTTGTTATAATGAGCAGTTCTAGTGATGAGTAGGACGCCGTTATGGCTTATTATTGGTGATTCAAATCAAAAGGTACGTTCTTAATATAAAATAAAATAGTAAAAAAGAAAAAAATTATTAAATAGGCACATAAAATAAGTGCTTTAATAAGTAATAATAAATGTATACGTTACCTTTGTAGGAAGAGATTATGGGTACATTCTTATATAGAAAGAAACTTTCAAAACCAATTGTCTGTTGGAGCTTGGAAGTTACAAGAAAGTGATGCAAGATTTTTGGCATTGTATAGAATGTCAGAGAATTCGTACCTTAGGCTTGTGGAAGCTCTAACTCCAGCCTTTCATTATATGGATACAAATATGAGAGAGGGTGTTTTAAGTGCAGAAGAACGCGTGTTGCGCTCGTCGTGTGCGATTTTTCTCGTTCCAAACACGTCGCACGAAACGACAGACGCTTGAGACGGAATCGCTTCGCATACGTTTCGACTGCCAGTCGACCCGTATGCGAATTCCCCACCATTTACATTAGAAGTCGCAAGGAGAAATAACCGCTTCGAGTTCGAGACGCACACACTTCGAGTAGCAATCGACCCGTCTGCGGACGGCCTTAAAGTATCGTCTCGAGTCTCGTCTCGTTTTCGCGACGAGAGGAGACAAGATCATGGGCATCACTAATCTTGCACTGCATTAGGGTAACTAATAACTACAACTATTGGTTTTACGTTTTACACTGGGTAGGTTGCTAGCCTGGCCCACCAACCCTTATCTTCATCCAGCCTTGGTACCAAGTCCGCTCAGCAAGCCCCTGGCGGAGTTCATTATTATTTAATTATGTAAAAATGATTTAAATATTTCCTAAAACCCAATACACGCTCTTCAGCCAATCCGTTTATTTCATCTGGCAAAAATATAGGAATTCTGCATGGAACACACTCTGATTTGTATAGCTGTCAACGCACGCATTGTTATAATGAGAACGCCGCACGACCTAAGCGCTTATGGAGACACGTATAGCGCGGCATTTGTTTACCGGTACAATTGTTCACAACTACGGTCGATTGTTTAGGTGTCAGAATGATTATCTCGGCTAACTATGTAGTTAAGTGTTACGGCCGTAGTCGGCATCGATACCCATCGTTACAARGCCTTATAAACGTAGGCGACTAGAAACACCTCTTATTGCTTTATAAACGGTACAGTTATCAGATTACATAATGTTGTCAACGCGACGCACCGATCATTATCTGCGTATGACTATCACGAATGGTGCTTGTCGGCGGACAGAGCATTTGCGTAGCAAGTGTCAACCGATATTAATGGAGTTAATACGCTTATGAGTCTATAATGGCGTGCTCTGCTTCAGCTTGTTTGTAGCTTATTTAGTTCACTGAAGTCGACAGACAAGCCGGTAATATTTAGGTACTCGAACAAAATGCTTAAAAATAATTTCAAATAGAATTAGAGTTAAATAGAGGCAAAGTTGCAGATTTTTATGCCCTTTAAGAAACTAAAAATATATCACCTGTATCTGTTACACTTTTCGAAATATACACTTATATAATTCCTATAGTAGGTATCGCGTAAAGAAAGCTTGTACATTATTAAGGCACTTTTTTCAAAATCATCAAGTGTTAACAGAAATTTAGTACGACGTTCCATCAGTAAGTGATCGCCACCAACTTTGTTTATTAGTGTGGACGCCATATTCCGAAAGACACTGCTGTATGGAGAATTTTTTCTGAGTAAGATGATGTATTATACGTACCGACTCTTTCAACAAATAAATGCAAAATTAATCAAATAGTAAACGAAAAACAAATCAAATAACCATTGCAAACGGTTGCCTTATCGCGGTCACACAGGATACTAGAAGTTCATTAGTGATAATATCAATAGTATATTAATAAGAACTGTTATAGTTTAAATTTTAATTGGGAAACTTATAATTGTTATCAGGCAGCCGTTCTTGTTGCCCTGGCTATCTTTATCCGGCTGTTAAATGCGTATATTTCGAATACAATCCAATCAGCTGAAACTGTGGGTGTGTGTGGTGCTTTGGGATGCAAAGGCAGCTCTGAAATTCACATTTCATCGGTAAAGTGCCGGATTCTTTTCCTGCTTCCCTATAGTGTAGCATTCTTCACGTTGCCGTTTCATATTTCTTTTGGTGAAGATATACAKCCAGAAAATCTGGGATTCTGCATCTCACCATTTGCTAATTATTCCAGAAGCTATTTATCATCTGACAAGCTWCATCTTATCTGAAACTCTTCTTTGGAAGGGCAGCTGCCCCCCCCCCCTGGACCTGGGTTACCAACTTTGGGCCCTTCCAATTTCCCATACATTTAACTGGTTAATTATGTGTGTACACCTAAAAATTGTCTTATTTACAAAATTGTAAATACAGTAACATTTATAGGCATCCAGAAGTCATATTTGACCATTGCAAATGACCTTCTCAATAAGTCGTTGTCAAATGGTTTCCAAGCTTAATCGATGCCATGTGCGTTTTGAAGCTGTAACTGCAACATTCTTGTTGTTACGAATCGTTGTCTTAGGGCGGATATRGCTTTAAAAGACTATCTTGATCAGGATGAGTCATAACACGATTTCTGCTTAGTTCAGGTCTTATACCTTTTCCTAGAAAGTTTGTTCAACTAACTACTGTTATATGACATCACATCAGAATCTGCCATATATTCGGTGATAACTCTAACTTTTGTACCAAATTTCTAAATTCACATTACCTACATTTTAACAATTAATACAAAAAAAAACAAAAAAAAATAAAAATCCATCCGAACTTACGTTTATGAGAATCAATTTATTTAATATAAACTTTAGGAATCCAGTAAAAGCATTATCAGCACGAATTAAAACCTGGTGTGTTGTTAAAAATGCAATTAAATATATTTCAGTTTATTTAAATGAAGCTTATTTTGGTTAAAATATTAAGTAGTCGGTTAATTTTTGAGAGCAATGCACTGGCGATCTAAGAAAGTTGGCTTGACGCATAATGCTGAGGCATTTGTCATTCTGCGTTTTAGTAACGTTAGTTATCCATTGAGTCTATTTCCCTGGGGAGTAAAAATTACTACAATTGTATCTTTAGCTCCTATACATATGATCTCCTAACTTAAATTTCTAAAGATTCTAGTGTGAGAAGTTGAAACTGTACTAAAAGCGCATCGGTTAATGCATTAGTCTTTGATATGTGTTAATTCTGAATCAGAAATCGTGCTCCTATTAGTAAAACATTTAAGGTGAAATTTATGTTCCTTCACGGATCATTATTCTCCCAGATAAAATGTATCAACTCATTTTTGTTAAACGCGAGAGCAATGCAACTGAATGCGCCTCACCTAACTGAGTTCGTCAATAACGGAATTAGTAATAAAGGGGCTTTGTATGATCAGTGTACATAAAAAACATATAAATAATTTGGGTCTTTATTTCACAGAAGATGTTTTAAGTCCCCTTGCAGAAAATCCACGAAGATTATTCATGGAATAAATACTTCATTAATTACTTAAGTACCTATATCTTCTAAACATTTATTATTTTTATTTATGTTGAATTATACTCTACAGCACGTTCCTGCTTTGCCCCCCCCCCCTAGACCAAAAGCTGGGTACGTCCATGGTTTTTATATTTGGCGTTAAAATCTAAGCCCGCCGAGGATCAAGGCAAACACTGTTACCAGTTCGGACCTATTCAGGAAACTCCAGCTTTCTTGGCATTCTTTTCATTTCCCGTCGGTTCCTGTCCTGAGAAGAGCTCGCTGGAAAACCTCAGCCGACCATCAGACCAAGGGTTGGAACATCACCACCAGCAGGCCAGATCTTTCATATTTTTTTTATCTTACTGAAGTAATAACAATCAACTTTAACATAAATCTCGCAAGATTGTGGAAAAACTATACTAAAAGTTAAATTCTTACTTATTCATTCTTATTATTTTCTTATTTTTCTAGATTTACCTCATTATTACTGATGTTAAATGTACAGCCTAGACGAGTTTCATGGCCATGATTTCGACGCGGCTTAGTTATTGATATCTAATAGGAAATTATACACTTTATTCCAATATTACGGATCTAAATTGTTGCATTCATACATTTTTTTGTTAATATTATAATAAAGTCTTGGTTGAGCCAATAAATTTTTGAGCTAAAATTATCTAAACATTTAGTATATTTTCGAGGTCACTACCTCTGAAGATTTTCGCGTTTTTTTTGGGTTTTCGTTTAATTATACAAGTGGGTGATTTAAAACACGTGGCGCTCTTTTTCATTCTGTTTTAACTGATTTATTGATTATAAATTTAAAAACTGCTGGCAATAGCGCCTTTGGAATTATACATTGATGAAAACCTTTGAGGGGAAAAAGACTTCCTTGTATCCAGGGCGCTTACGAAAATTATAGATTGAATCAATTTGCCGCCTCTCAGGAACGTGACATATACTTGTATATTTTTAACGTATTCTGTGGTGTTTTGTGGGATAATGCAGAGCTGTGGGGTGACATTGATCTGCGATGTTCAGTACTATCGCCGTGCATATTGTAACTTGGCAGCACTTACAAAAAGGCGGCACAAAGAATTCAGAAATCAACGCCGCCCGCGTTGATTTATCATATAATCATTTATAGGAGCTGCTTCACCTTTATTCAAGCATAAATGATATGAAGGACTTTTAAATGGACTAGCCAGTACGATCTTAAAACAGACAATTTTTCACAAATATTTTGATAATATTATACAAAACCTAGATAAATTTTATATTTTAAATCATCTTGTTCATTTCACGTGTATTTCAGTGCATTGTTCAACTTTTGTTGTGGTTCTGTCCCGACGACCCTTGTCAACTGACAAGAAGTTCAGAGGTCAGCAGGACGCGCCCAGGCATGCCTCCTGCACTGCCTCACGACGACAGCGCACCAGACACGAAGTTGAATGACGTTTCCTTCATCTCGAAACAAAGCTACCAACCCAAAACTCGATTTATTAACGTCGAATCAATCGAGCAAACCATCTGGTATGCAGCTACACCGATTTACATTGTAAAGAAGCGGCCGAGTGAATGTTTTTCACGTTAATGGAGGTCGGACACCTTTTCGGCCGGCCCGTCTACTGCTTAAACGTTTCCGCTGGATCTAGCCGTTCCATTTGTTCGAGGGCGATTACTGAACACTTAATTAGTGGTTAAACAGAAAGTCCGTTAAATGTATCGACCGTTTAAACTGTTATGGTGCACGCGAGTTGGCCACGAAGCGATTTCTAAAATTCAACAGGCGAGGCTTCGTGCTAGCCACGAAATCCCGAATTAGCACGACCGCGATTGCTCAACAGGTCCGCTTACAATGTAATCTGAAAAGATGTAAAAAGTGGAGTAGATTAATGTATTTTAGTCACCAGAGGCTGGTAAATGATCCCTTTCTCGCACAGATAACATTTTGTTGGTAAGGTAYTGTTTTCGTTAGATAAATGTTTTATTCACAGTTTTAGTTCGTGCAAAAGTATTTCATATCTCCACATCAGGACAATTCTTCTTATTACCATTTACCGATCAGCAAAGGGTAACTTTGAAACATTTTTAATAACACTAAATAACCTACTTAATGACATAAAATTTACAAACAACAAAGTAATAATCGTCTGCATATGCCTTAGAAACGACACTGTTCAATCTAAGATGGTATATTGCAGACCGATAAGTCCTTCCGTGGTAAACAGACTTTTCGCGGAGATCAGGGATTGCGACTGGACGTTTATCGATAATAATGATACTTCCATTAACCACAAATTCTATAATTTCATTAATATTGTCAAACAGAGAATATTTTCCAAATTTATTTCTATTCAATTCGACTATAATCCTTAGTTCATTTCATTGTTAACGTCAGGATCAGCCTTTTATGTTCAATGCGCTTCCCGTGAACGGCGGAGTTCAGCAGTTTACGCGTCGTACGATCTATGTGACGTATGCGCTTATTCTAGTATAAACAGTGCAAGAATCAATCATATGTTATGACCCACCCCTATTTATTTGGTTGGTTGAAATATTTGGTAGCGATTTAATTTCTAAACAGTGGTGTAGTCCTAGATTTAAAAAAAAAATTAGAATTTTTCTTTGCTGCCACCAGAGACACTTTGGAAATCGGCTGTGCCTCGAATAATTTAAATACTTTAACAACTTTTGAATGAACTGAATGAGATCTACTTACTGTGGTTTTTACTTCACTTAACACTCACTGGTTTGCCGCTACGAAGGTGGGGTCTATTATGAAAGGTGTTTAAAAATATCTTTAAAATCAATTACCTAGAAATCTATTACACTACCCAAAAAAAAACTCTACAAACATACAAATACACCTTATCAACTTGAACAATTATGGACATTAAATATTACTCACAATGCGACAGAATTATAAAGTCTCGACAATTTCGAGTATCTAGGAAGTAATGACCCGCAGTTAATTTTGAATTTTTGATCTTACCTCTTTGACGGTTAGTAAGCGACTTCGTTGAAGAGTAAAAATTTCGTTCTCTATGGCCAAAAGTGCATAGATGGCATTTCCCGTCGAACTTAGGCGGGACACGCGTTTACAATAATTTTGATGAGACCGCGGTCGTTACCTCCTGTTGCTAAACCTTCCGCTCGCAATTCGGAGCGGAACTTATTCAGCAATTTGAAAGATATAATAGACCACAGGATTTTTGTTTCCAAAAATCCGGGTTATTATACATAAACAGTCTAATACTTAGACTCGAAGACCCCCAGGCAGGAGCTGACCCTCAAGCAATAATGTAAGTTCCAACAATGTTTGTTTGACAAGTCGCACCCTAAACCCGAGGGTGCGACAATATCATTACTGACGAAAAGTAATGAAAAGTTCAGGTAAGCACACTTTCAGAAGTACCTGGTTTAATGATAACTTAAAGCAAATGAGAAATAATCTGAATTAAAGCAACGTAATCCACAAGATAATGCAATCAGTTTATACTTTAACAAACTCCGCAAACAGTACAGACTGGCCATAATGCAGGCTAAACGTAAATACAACGAAAACAAAATTAAATCAGAGTAAATCAGCTTAGGAAATTATAAACAGAAAACGACACAAATCAGGCTGGTGTTGGAAATCCAATATCTCAACTGAAACTTTTAATGACTTTCACTACCATTGCTCATAAAACTGTTACAGATATCAATATCAATAATTCAGATCCAACAAAAATAATGTTGCATAATCTCAATGTGAACGACAGAACAAAATCTAGCTTTACATCTGCCAAAGCAAGTTTTATCAATATGAGATACACAATAAATGACATGACCAAAAATAATGCGAAAGATTTCTATGACAAACATTTCCATAGTAAAGTGTATTAAGGACCATATAATAATCCCTCTAACCAAATTAACAAAACAGATCATACGCGAGGGTGTATTTTCTGATTGCTTGAAATTAGCTAAGGTGATTCCCATCTAATAAAAAGGGCGACATGGAAGATCCGTCCAATTATCGACCGATCTCAATTATTCCGGCTTTTGCTAAAATAATTGAAAAAATATTGTTCAAGCAACTACCACATTTTAGCGAGCAAAATGATATCTTTACACCTGCCCAATATGGCTTTAGAGCGGGCATGTCAACCACATTAGCAATTAACGACCTAACAGAATTTATAACAACTTGTTTTGAAAAGAAAATGTACGCCGGGGTTAGTTTTTGCGACCTCTCCAAAGCGTTCGACTGCGTGAGCCCAGAAATATTAATTAACAAACTGCAGCACTACGGCATAAATGGAAAATCATTACACCTTTTGCATAGCTACCTACGCTATAGAACACAAGCTTCTTGTGTAAAGGGTGAGGTATCCTCCCCAAAAAAGGTAACGTTTGGAGTTCCCCAGGGCTCGGTCTTGGAGCCCCTTTTATTCCTATATATCAGAAATGATCTTCCATCGTCTTTAAAAGACAAAACTATACTATTTGCCGACGACACTACGCCGCTAACATCACAAAATAGCGCTAATCAGGCAAAAGAATCCATGGGCTCCATGCGGTCAAGTGCGGGGCGATGGTTTAGTGCGAACAAATTAAAACTAAATGAAGCGAAAACCTCTAATATGATATTTTCTACTCGCCCTCTAGATGACGCCAGCTCTGAAAAGGAGGTCAAATTCCTCAGGGTAGTCCTGGATCCGCGACTTACATGGGAGCCACACGTTAATCAGTTGTCGGGGAGATTGTGCAGAGTTACCTGTTAAGGTGTCTAAAGAAGGAGCTTTCCACCGACGTCCTGTTCTGTGCCTACTATTCACTTTTGAGGCAGCTGCGAGCTACGCAATTTTGGTTACAGTAGTCATGCTACCAGAATATTTGCATTGCAGAGGCGTACGGTTCGAATCATTACTGGATTACACTATCGAGCAGCATTCATGAAATACAAAATCTTGACTATTCCATCCTTGTATATTTACCACTGTGTTATGTTTATATACAAACACAGACATCATTATCACACTTCTAGTGAGGTACGACCGTAAATTACACGTAATACATACAATTTGAGTGTGGATTTCTTAAGATTGAAGAGAAGCAGAAGCTTTTAACTACCACGCAATCAAATTCTTCAACAATACCCGGCGGAGATCATCGCTTTGCCTCCAAACTTGTTCAAAAGGAAAATAAAACAACACCTGATCCGGGGTGCCTACTATGACACCAACCATTTTATAATGTGTTCTTGAACGATATATATCTATTTAATGTCTGTAATGAATGAAATGTATGTAATGTAATTAATGTATTGCTTGTTCSTACTTTCTATTTAATTATATAATGACGTGTGTAAACCAATTCTGTAGTAATAACACGAATAAACAAAATACTAAATACTGCTAAATACATAATCGCCACTTCTAAGTACTTTTTGTACCGCCGCATAAGCTCCTTCAACCCCTCTGCATAAAAGTTCTCCACATGGAAATTGAACTATTTCTTTCATTCATCATCGTCGTTCTCCAAGCTTTGACCACAAGTCACTAAAAAATATCCTAACCTTATCAAAAAGTATGCAGAAACCCCCCATATTTTTCTACTGCCAACTTTTCTTATTACTACAGTGTTTGGTGCAGATGAACAATGGTGTGCAAGTAGCTCAGTGGGTTAAGAGTAAGTGTTAAAAAATATTATTATTTTTAATTGGGCGCCAAGAACTTGCAAGGTTACCTCCAATCAGTTTACCAAGTTACTTAAGGTGGTCATCCCCAACTTCTAAAGAACCAACTAGTTGAATATCAACTATATCAATAAAAACTAAATTAAGCTTGTAATATTTACGTTTTTTAGATACCTAGATTATTTAGGTTTTGGCAGAACCTATACTCTAGTTGCAAGTAGATTTCACTTAGTAATCCGTTGTAATTATAGACTTCGCATTTTACTCATTTTACTGTTTGCATTGTTTTTAGGCTTGATTTAAATATTTTTATTAAACTCGTTTTATTCTTTGCGCTCCTTGTATAACATGAAACAATTTTAAAATATTTGCCCTCAGTTTGTCTTAATGAAACCGTAACTTTTTTGCGATAAATTAAAAGACCAGTTGCTCTAGTAGTGGTTTCTGATTCTTACTTCGCTCCTTACTATATTGATTAAGTACTCTTCTTAATTCCACTTCGATCATCTTATGATTTTCAGTTTCACACAAATAAGTATTTAAAATACAAGAATTTTTTTAATTCAGTCCTGCCCTAACGAGTTACTTTCAAACCATACCAAGCGAGGGAATGAAAACAAATTCATAATATCTACCAGTGGAATACGCCACCTTATGGCAGCAAACTCATAAATAAAAATATCGACATCAAGCAGTATACTGTTCCAGCAATACATAGGAGTCTTCTGTGGGCACATAAATCAACATAAATGCAGCGAATTGAGCGTGGAGAACGGCAAATGCCTGCAACTAGACCAATACTTACAAGGTGATCGTGACGGTTAAAAACTACCAGGAAACCACATAAACAGCAAGAAACATGGTCTCTTTGCCTTATCCTTCCGTACACAAAGCATCTGAGAGCTTTAACCTTTGTCAGTGTGCCAGTGCATAGGTTGCTGAAGACGATCTCCAGGCAATACAGTGGAATGCATAATAGAAGAAATATAATTTAAATGTAAACAGAAAAATTATGCACTTTGATTTGAAATACTTATTTATACTATGTTTTCAAATCATATTTTATATAATAAATGTTAATTTGATATATTCTAAATTCAATAATTGTATTAGGTTTCATTTAGACGGGTGTGAATGGCAGATACCAAATTTTTTAATTGGCTACTGTTTCGCGGGATTTTTAGCTGATTACGATGTAAAACATACCCCAGAGAGTGTATTAGATGTGGTGCTATTTATCATTATACAAATTGTATATTTATTGATGACACAGTGATGGCGGTCAACAACAATTTACGGTAGAACCGAAAGTAGAAAGTAAATTGATAAATAAAGTAATTAAAATTAAATAGATTTGGTTTTGTCTCACTATAGTATACTGTTGCAGGCATAATTTAATGTTGGATTTTTTAATATTTTAAAATATGATTATATGATGCACAGGATGTTTATTTATTAATAAAATAGCATAATATAAATCAGTGATTCGGCTACACTTCGACTTCCATATGTACTTTAAGGCGTAAAACTTTTTACAAAAGCTTCAAAATTAAGGCATGCGGATAATACTAAGATGCGATAACTAGACATTGGCTTGATTTTTTGTTTATTATTCTTTTTCTTATTTTTGTTAATGTTAAGTTAAGGATTTGAATACAGATAAAATTTCAGCCACGGTAATTTTAGATAGCATATATTATGAGACTAGGTTAGACAATTATTAGATGAGGAAACATCAAAAATTATCCCGAGATCCTACCTCAAGAATTTCCAAAATTTCTATAAAATTTTTCAAATGAGGAAAATCCTTTCTTGTTTGTCCAAAATTTATAAAACTAATGTCCCGTTAAGACAATACATTTGGCAGTCCTTGTCGCAGATTGGCACAATTTTATACTTAATATTTAAAGCCTTATATAGGAAAAAACAGTAGTTTCATTAAGAATTCTTCAAACGTTATTGATGTTATAAAAGGTTTAAGTATTTCAGAACCTAATAATTTAGTTAGTTTTGACGTGATTTCTTTATTTACGAAAGTACCAATACCTGAAACGATAGATATCAAATCTAAACTTAGTAGAAATCCCCCAGGTGACACGATAGCCAGATTATTTAAGCACTGTTTAAAATCTTATTTATTTTGAACGGTATTTTTTAAGGACAAATATGCTTATGGAAAATTTGAAGAGTTTTCAGTGTATGCCAAAATGTTGATGTAGGTATGTAGATGATACTTTTGTTATTTGGCCCCACGCTACAGAAGAATTAGGTAGGTTTCTAAATCATTTGAACAGTCAAAATCGTGACATAAAATTTACTATGGAATTAGAAAGCAATGGTACCTTTCTTGGATATTCAAATTTACTGAGTAAACACTGGACAGTTAGGATACAAGGTTTACAGAAAACCAACACACACAGACGGATATTTAGATGTCAAATCTAACCACGCTCCCACTCAAAGGAGTAGTCTTATAAAGACGTTATTTGTTAGAGCACTAAGAGTTTCAGAAGAAAGTTGTTTACACTATATCATCTTAAATCAGCGCTAGTGAATTTTTAGTAAAAGTGCTCGTCCAAATCAATTAAATTAAAGTTGAGTTTGCCTTATGTTCAAGGCCTTTCGGAAAAATTAAAGAGGATACTTAGAAGGCATGATATTTTAATTGTTGATAGTACTCGTTCTTGCGGTATTACATAGGTCAAACTAAAAGAAAAGTAGGTACGCATTTGAAAGAACGCATACGTGCCACCAGACTGCAGATAAAGTTTCCGTAGCTCAACACTCATATTTTACAAAACACATGACTGACATTGATGAAACAGAAATCACATAGATACATATTTACATATTATTACAAACATCTAATAAAAGAAGCTATAGAAATTTCTACGAATACTAATAATTTTAATAGGGATTGTAGAAATTATGAGTCGGGTGATATTTGTAAGACTATTTTGTAGTTCTCTTTTATCAAATAGTTCATGTCTAGTAGGTAGTTCCTTTTTCAAAAGTAGGTTTAAATTTAATCAGGTTGGCACGTTGTTTCTAAGACACCTCGCTTCCTTGGTCATTAGTTTGTTTACTTTCAAAATTGTGTTTAAAATCGTGCAAGTCGATATTTTGAGGTTCTCTCCTTTGATAAGGATTGCAGGCGATTCGAAACGTCATATTAATAATCTTTTGTCAGTGGTTTATAGTGACAGCGATGCTTCCGAAAACATAATATCTATGAATTTAATATATTCAAATAATTGTGACCCAAATGTATGCCATATAAGAATGGTCAAGTGGGCAATTTTATATCATATAATTTCTAACCATTGTAGCTCGATGGCATGATATTTTTCTGAAAGCTTACTAGTTTGTTTTATCACGTTACTAATAAAACATTTGTTATTATCAATGTAGCAAGATTAAAGCATCTATGTAAATACAAGTATAGAAACAAATCATCTGTATATCTACGTTGTATGCAGCGAAGATGCTTGGATAATTTATGTTGCATCCAATCAACTAGAGAAGAAAACAAAGAGACTTTATCATGACAAAAGGCTCCGCCCCTTATGTTCCCACTAGTTATTAGAAGCCTTCGTTCCGAGTAAATTCATAGCACGACTTATTATTCTGCTCCCATTCTCTCGAATGAGAATATTGCAATCACGACTAAAATGGAACTAGTTGTGGCAGTAGTAGAATCATTAGGATTTGGCAATTTTCACAAATTATAGCAATTGAAACAGTATTAATTGCTCGTAGATACATATTAATCAGGACACTAAAATACTAACACAAATCATAGCATAATGAACAACGTGTCTACTTAGAAGTCATCACTATCCGTTATGCTGATACGATCGTGTCGATTAATGTTTCTTTCAATTAAGTAACAGAATCAGTAAATATAGCAATTGGTAATACAAACTGGGGCAAATATAGGTTCTCGATTTGTCAAGTCAAATATTACACCTTTGAAATAAAATCTAAAGTTATATCCGGGAAGTTGTTGCTACTAGTTCCGGAAAGATTTACAGGACCACGTAAAATTACCGATAGAGACCGATAGTGCGCTAACTGGCGCTGAAAATATTTTTCCTGGCTTTTATTAGTTTTACAAATGAAAAGTTCTGTCTATAACGAACTAGAAGAGTTCTCAACCTTCTTTTCCACGAACATACCAACCATTAATAACTATGGCTAACGAGAATATTTATTGATAATCGATTTTTTTATTGTTGGATAAAAAAAAAATTGTCGGCGATCTTTCCGAGAAAATATTATCTTATTTAAGTGTTTGTCTTTCTGTGTTATCCCTTATCGGTTATTGTTTCATTTGTATCTTTGATCTGTTGCTACTGTTGTGCAGCTTTCACATTAGACTATTGAAACTGTTTTGACTATTTATTGAAAAATTATCCTTTAGATTAGAGCAAGGTGCAATTATAGCTTTCTCGATTATCAAGTACATGTTGATCATAAACAGACAAATTACAATGAAACACCACAGATTTTATAGGTCCATGGTATTTGAAATGTGTAGCTTTATACACATTGTGTATTTTGTAACAATCCTGGTCTTAGCTTTAAAGTGTACTTCTTGCATAGTAAAATGAACTCGAGTACTTGTAAATGTATTTGGGTATTTTCACGGTATAAAATGCGCCAAGTACAAATACAACTACTTATAAAATAATGTATTCGTGGACTGAGGGTTGAGTGCACGAAAAGTACTCAAAGTACACTGTATGAGTAATTGTACTCAAGTACCGCTCATCTCTGCTCCCAAATATGTGAATATTTAGTTGGTTCTACCTGTTTAATATTTAATGTTATGAATATTTTCCTCTAACCATTAACTTCATTTCTTGGTGTTTATTTTTAGGTTTTATTTAAGTATTTATTCTAAATTTCCAATTTTGCTGTAATTCTTACCTACTTCCTGCATATACCTCGAAGTTGCTTGTAAATAATTATCGCTATCAGTTCTAGATTTTTGTATTTTAGGGATTTCTTTTTGCTTTTGTTGCTTTTGTTAATAGTCATCTTTCTTTTACATCCAAATGCGCGCGTTAAGATACAAATTTTATATTATATGTTATGTAAGAGATCATTTCGCATCAAGATTTCTTTCATCTTTTTTGTTAACTGAGCATTAAACTAAAATATCAATCCGAAATAAATTAACATTTTCAACACCGTTGTTTTTTTTGTATTCAATTAAGATTGACAGCATGCTGAGCTGCTTAATCTGCTCTAGAAATTTGTATAGTGAATAGAAAATATGCTAGAACGAAGGAACATCTTATTAATTATTTTTAGGTTTCAATAATGACAAAATATTTGGATAATGATGAGCCCTTTCCAACAAAACGCAATGATTTCTACCTCGGAATCTTACAGAAATTTGTCAAACATTCCGAAGAAAGAATAAAAAAATTATTAATTTGTTTTGATAAGTTATGAAATTTGATTTCTTACATTTGAAGAAATAACGGATGTTACTTATTCCTCACTCCATATACCCAAAAATTTCTGTGTACAGTTTTTCTATTCTAGAAAGGATCACTTGCTAACTGAAGATCTGAAATAATAAAAAAATATCAAGTAAATGTAAAAAATCAGAGGCAATAGCTGAAAAACACGGCAGTTACGGAATTTAATTTTGTATTTATAATTTAAAAATCAAGATTATTTAACTTTTAGTGAGACAATGTATTACATTTACCAGAAAATGGTTTGCGCAGAAAACTTCTAGCAGAAAAACAGGTATAATTTATTTAAAAAGGCGTTAGCTTGGATTCGTTACGTAGATAACTTCTGGTATCTAGACTGGAACAGAAAAGCGGTAGGGTCATTTTTAACCAAAAAATATAGTTCACAAGTGAAAAATAAGACAATAATACAATAAATTTTCTAGATGCAACTTAAGGAAAAAATCACAAAAAAAAATTCTATTTATAGAAAACCAACCATATATTATATTATTATAATACAATCATCTAACTAATCTATTCAAATAAAGCTTAGTGCATTAAACAGTTATATAGAAAGACTGCTAACTTTTTCTTAGTGAAAAGAAAATTATAAAATAGATCAAACGCTTTAAAAATCATTGCATCCAACAACGATGATAATCCCTCAGTTATAGATAAAATGATGTTCAAGAAGAAAATGAAATATACGCGAAAAATAACTTAATTCGTCGTGTCCTATTATGTTGCATCTTTTTGATACCTTTTTGGTTTTGTTCTTTACCATTATTACTTATTTAATTGTGGTTCGAAAAAGTCTTACCAGTTATAGTTGTAAATGATGACTTAATAACAACCAATGTCCATTACTATCTTACTTATTAATTAATGTTCGTTTCCGTATAACCGATAAAATCAATAAATATAGCAGTTGCTAATATAAGAGCTTATCTTTAGTAGAGTAATAATTATAGGTATAACAACATTTTGTAAATCCCAAATAGTTTATGAAACGAGTTTGCAAAACTTTCAATCTCAGTTTCCCCGAACATAACATCAATAGTTAATTACAAATCAAAATAATTATTGATGATCGATAAGACTGCATTAGAGAGGTTTTAATTATTGGCCGAACAAATCCGCCAACGGAACATGCCGCCATCGTTGAACCGTGTAATAATGTAATAAATTAATACCAGTTGCGATCATGAGGTTGTTGGGTTGGGTCTCAGCCTGCATGATGCAACATTAGAAAATTTTCACAATGAAAGGTCATAAATGCAGGCACATTCGCATAAGGGCAAAGCATAAAGATCGTGGGTACGAATGGGAGAGCTCGGCTGCCATTGGAGTCGTTTATAGATGGAGAAATGGCGACCAATCGGATCAATTGAATCTGTGCTCTATGTTATGCATTTAAATCGAAAATATAACGACTTTGTTGATGCAATTATTACAGGCAAAATCTCCTGAGCGCCAGAAACATAATTTTTGTTGATTGTTGTAAAGAAAAATTGAAGTGGAGCAAAAAAATTACGCATGTACTGTTTACAGATGCCCACCCTTTATTTACTACCTATTTTTGTTAAAATGAATTTCAGCAGGAAAATATAAGAAATGAACTTTGCCCTCACTAAGCAGCATCAATATGATGATACCCAGTGATAACTGAATTACGAGTGATATTAAAATTACTTCACAATAGGTAATTAATTATAATTACTATTACAATTGCACGCTTTGATGTAATTTTAAATAATCAGTTACATCTGCTTATAAAAATCGTGTTGTCAAATAAGCACTTTGGCATTCTTGTAGCAGTCATAATGTGGTCGTCATAGGTGGCTTTCAACGAATGTCATTTTTGGTTTTATTGATATTCTCATTTACATTTAAACAGGTATTAGTGGGCAACTTGGATTTGCTATCTTACTTTTTCTGCAAATTTTATTAACCGCAGGCCTAATTTGTTCTGCCACATTAACGTGATACACAAGCATTTTTGTTATTGCTGAACTAATTAATGTATGCTTGAAAATTTGTAGTTAAACATTCCGCAGACTAAAAGTATTAAAAATAGTTTTGTAGTACCGTAAAGGTGAAAATGTAATTGTAATTGTAACAAAACGAGTAATTCAGCTACAATTGCAGAACAAGTAATTAATTACTTCATTAATTACAATTTAGCTAATTCAATTACTTTTTCAGGTAATTGGAACTAATTAACTATTATTTTCTACGTTGCATGTGTAGAAAGTGTAGCCTAAAGCACTTAGGTGGATACTTTGAGTAAAAAAATATAAGGCGTGTATAATACAGCTAAATTATTTATTGACTGGCTCTTCTACGTTTCAAATTCCTTAACGTTTCCAAAATCTAAAATCAATTCCTAATATACAACGGTGAATGTTTCCAACTATTGCCTTTCTTTAAAGAAACGCTGACAGTAATTTAAACATTGACAAAAATTATTCATCTGACCTTTAGATTAACAATAATTAATAACTTTGAGAGTGTTTTATTCCAAAAAAGTTGTTTGTTTCTGATTATGTATTATACTATTAATGCACATAAATTCTTTTAGCACGTCATAATGACATCCAAACGGTTTTCTACCTTCTTCTAGACACAGAAGTCTTTCCTTCCACAACCCTGTTATGCAGGTTGCCAAATTAATAAAACGATAAGTAGTTTTAAATCTTCTTCAGTAAGCTAATTATAGCATTAATTTTTAACCCGGGATAGTATATTCCTAATGTTACTTTTTTGACGTGCAAGCACCTTTGGAAGCTAATTATTCGAACACAAGTTGATTTTTCCTTAAAGAGATGGCTATCACTTCTTCCAACCTATTTCCTAACAACTGCTACTGTAAATATATCACAATACAGTAAACTTGTGATTAAAAAACAATACAGTAAAAGGCTAAGATAGCACTAGATAACAGAATAAAATTTATCGTCAATTCCTCTTTACAAGCAAGAATGACCATAAAATCATAGTTGATGGTCGTTGAATGGCCCATCGTCGTTTGTGTAGTTGCCATAAAATAAAATAATGTTGCAGTCAACAATGGCGTAACTTACGTGCCCTACTTTACGCGCCTATTACATCCGATAACTTGAAAATAGCATATTAACAATATATATCTGCCTTTGAACATACAACTGCACCTAAGAGGCTCTAAGATCATTAAGTATTTATACGCTATATCAACAGATATTTTATGCAAATGATTTAGACTAATGATGATACCACAAACAGGAAATATCTCTCGCATAACTTGAACTATTAAAATAAAATGTACGAATCACAAAGCAATCAAGCTGAACTCTTGCTAAACTAATCGCAGGCAATGAGCGGAACATATTACATTAAACAGTCATGCAAGCATGCGAGTTTTTATGTGTAATGTGATTAATTGGCAGTTAATAATTTCTTGAAGCCAAATATTTTGTTTTCTGAAAATTTTTATAATAATCTTTTTGTGTAAAATCTATTACATTGCCGAGGCTATGTAACCAACCAGAAGAAAGTTATTTATTAGAAAGATTATGTGTGAAAACGTTATATCAAAGTGTTGTTAGTTATCAGTAAATATTGATTTGCAAATTACTCTACCTAGATCCTTAGTAAAAGATTTCTTGTGACTTGATAATTACCTTACAGTTACATAACTGAGTGTCACTTCTATTATTAAGGTACGTAATAGTTAAGTAATTTTTAGACCGCAACTTTTAGCGTTTTGAAGACGTTGTGTTTCGATTAMTAGTAGGTAGTGTACTAMTAAGTATTATTAACAATAACATCTTACAGTAGCAAACTATTAAAAGGTGATCAAGTATACAGTATATCCTACCACAGCGTATTTCTTTCATAAAGGCTTTCCCGTTTAAAATACGACATTGGCTTTGTACCAGGTTTATCCAAATCCTTCACCGCACACTAACTTTCTTCTTTTAAATTAAACACACAAACAAATATACTTTTACCAACTTTGATTATTGCACCACTTAGTTTCCACATTAAAAAAATAGCTTACGTGAAAATGTCAATCACGAGTTTTCAAATAAGACCATTTTCAAAAATATCGATGCAGTAATTATGGAGTGGTCCTGCTTTGTAAAATAATTGTGGTTCTCTTTCTATTGTTATCTCGGATGGATCTTTCCTCTTTCTCCAAGTTCTCATCGTTAAATAGACTGAAAACAGAAACTAAAATGGTGATTTTTTGGCAGATGATGCATGGTATGACGGCTTCAAGACCAGCAATGAAAACAATCCTTGTCCGAAAACTTGTTAATCTTCCCTTAAAAACTACAAGTAATTTTGGCTACTATGATGTATAAAAAAAGAAATAATCTATAAGGTTATCCAAAATTTCGTCCTAAACATTTAACGACCAGCGATGCTGTCGATCTACAAAGTTGGATACTTACGCAAATTATCAACGTCTGCTGACAAAACCTTTGCAACTGAATACCATAAGGGTGTATTTATATTACTGGAGTATCCTTTGAAAAGTGCATTTTTCAGTGCACGATTGTACAGCACCTACTTCTTCAACACTGGAATGCCAAAAATATAATGTACTGGTTAGAGCATTCAAATGCTATGAAATTTCAATTCAGTACCTCGCTAGTATAACAGTGTTTTTAAGTGTTCAATATTATTACATCATAGAACTTTCCTTCTTCTAGCAAACGGGGAAAAGCACCGTCCATCTTTTACATCTTGGGAGAATTTTCCAGAATTGCAGCTCAGTAATACAGACAAGCATATTAAACGGTATAGGGATCACGAAAGAAACAACACAGTATAAACATTTACCTTTACGAAGTAATATGTAATGTATTTTACTCAATGAGCTTGCATTTCCACATTATCTAACTCTAAAATAAAAATTTACAGAATTGAAAGATTTTGTACATGTGTTAATATTTATATCAAATTGATAGATAATGTAATCAGAGGCAGGTACAATATTAAAATGTGCGTCGTCAAATAATCCGAGAAAATTAGTTAAATTCTGATTCGGTAAACGACATTCAAATCTGGTACATAATCATTCAAGAACATTTGCAGTAGAACCAAAAGAAAACTGTAATCAATTCAAATAGTCCTTTACATAACATACCATAATGACTCTCTAGAGCCAGTTATATCGTCATCCAACAGCAATAAACCTCCGAAGCCAATAAAAATATTCTAAAATTAAAAGATGCAATAAGTAAGTGAAAGAAAATGCATAATAATAAAAAGTTTTGATGCGATATGACATTTCATATTCATCCATAAAGCAAAAATGTATGTTGCATTAAATTAGTTTATTAAAAGGTGTAAAAACTCAAATTAATCTAATTGAGATCATTTACATAATAGCCAATATACATAGTACTCGTATACCTTTGACACACTGCATAATTTTTATTTTTTTTTATTTAATCATTCTTTACATTCCCATAAACATCAGCCATAAAAGCCTATTAAGGCCACATCAGGCTTCATCCTAAAAATAGTTTAACTAAACATATAATAATTGGGAGAGAAAAAAAAGAAAAATAATAATAACAAGATATGCGCCTATAAATTAACAATAAACTTTCAAAAAATAAAAATCCTAAAACTAGTGACAAATAGTTTACATCTAAGAAGTGAGATCAACGGTTACATCAGTCTCAAAAAAAGAAAAAAAAAGAAATGAGTAACAAAATAAATTCTGGTACTAACTAGTATTACATTATATAGAGGAGAAAAAATTATCTATTCTTTATTATGTGTTCCTTAGTAAGTGCTTTGAATTCGTCATATGCTTTGGCTTCTCTAATTTCAGTAGGGAGGTCATTAAAGAGAACTGCACATCCATGTATTACTCTATGTCTTCCAGCGTTATTATTGTTTTGGTTAACATAAATGTTATTTGAGTTTCTAGTATTGTGATAATGCATATCTGAGTTTAACTGAAGGTGTATACTACTATCTATTAAGTTATTTTTCAGTTTATAAATAAATTTTAGTTTTTCGTGTCTTATTATTTCATTAGTCTTTAAAAATTTGGTGCTATTGTACAAAGTTTCTGTTGATGTCCTTATGTCCAGAGCGAAAAGGTGCTTAATTATAATATTTTGAGTTCGTTGAAGACGGTCAAGTTCTCTCTTGTTCCCATCTCCCCAGATATTTGCAAGATATGTTAAGTGCGACTTAATGAAAGCCATATATATAATCCGCCTAGTTCGATCGTCAATTAGAGGGCCTATTCTTTTGCAGACACTACTTAAGGACCTTAACTTGTTATTTAATTTACTTATGTGTGTTACATAATTTAACTTATCATCAATTGTTAATCCCAAATATTTCATATTATTAACCTTTTCAATTTTTATGTTGTTTATTTCTACAACTTCATTCTCACTATGGTTGTTTCCATTACTAATATTCATGTATGCACATTTAATTTCATTAAGTAGTAGTTTATTTTTTGTAGTCCATTCTGTAATTTGGTGTACATCATTTTTCATGTCTTTCAAAGTCTCTCTGGCAGTGCCTGCATATAATATCACTGCATCATCAGCATACAATGTAACTTTACCTAATAAAGAGCATTTTGTTAAGTCATTCACATAGATGTTAAAAAGCAGTGGACCAAGAATTGATCCCTGCGGTACTCCACTTGTTACAGTTCTGTAGTTGCTTTTTGTGTCACCTACATTTACATATTGTGTTCGATTCGTTAGATAGTGTCTAAATATTTCTTTGGCTGGTCCATTGATACCAAGCTTTTCAAGTTTTTTAATTAATATTTCATGGTTGACAAGATCAAATGCCTTGCGAAGATCTAAGAAGAGAATTCGTATATACATCTTTGAGTTTAAACCTTCGTTAATGGCTTCTATTAGCCTCGCTACGGCAGTTTGGGTTCCTTTTTTCTCCAGGAAACCATTTTGTGTGGCATCAAAGAAATTGGACATATTAAGGTATTCGTGAAGTCGAGAAAGTAATAATTTTTCAATTATTTTTGAAAAGGCGTTTAGCACGGATATTGGCCTATAATTATTGGGATCCTGTTGGGATCCAATTTTATAGATAGGTCTTATTCTGGCAATTTTGAGAGCATCTGGGAAAATTCCTTCTTTAAAGTTTTTGTTTATTAGATATACAAGGTATGGTGCTAATATATGCTTTAGTTTTCTTATCGTTTTGCATTTTATTCCATCATATCCTGGAGCAGCATTTGTTTTGAGCTGTCCTATAATTCTTTCCATTTCCGTTTCAGTTGTTGGCCTCAGGTACATTGTCATATCTGTGTTAAATTCTAGTGTAGTATCTTTTGTTGTACTTGTTAGTTGTTTTGTCAGTTTTTCAGTTGCTTCAACAAAATATTTATTTAGTTGATTACTTATTTCGTCTGGATCTGTTATTATTCTATTGAACATGCTTATTACAGAAGGACATATATTTTATGGCATATACCTTAGTAACACTGCCGATGATCTAGGTTCACGATTCTACACGAAATAATCTGTAGCCGCTTCCTGCACCGCTAAGTAGCCGTCAAATCGTGACAGGAAACATAACTCTGGACGCATCGTTACGCGCATGCATAGAAAAATATTAGGCAAATAAGTTCCAGGCAGTGTACATCATGTTCACTGATGGATTAACACTCTGCGGGCTATCTGGAATGGCCGGTATGAAGTATGACGTCCCTACGTGTCTATAATTCATAATTTCGTAGTAATTAGCGGTCGCCCTTTTTATATCTGTTTCTTTAACTATCTGTGCATGCTGGCAATTAATCAAGTTACGAAAGGTTACGGAGTACGCCGCGCAACTGCTCTTACTTGATTTGATGTATGATCGGGAATGCTGTGATTTCTTAAAAAAGCAGTTATCATTTAATAAGATAGATTGAGTGGCTAGCATTATTTAATCAGACTGAGATGTAAAAGTGCAAATTGCACCCTCATAGCAAAAGAAAAAGTTCCAAAAGTTTTGAAGATTGCAACAGTGACGTCAAAGCTGCTGTAAGAAAACAAAGTGACTAACAAAAGTTTTTCCACCTGCTTTATAGCATTAAGAATTCAGTTTGCTGCTGGAGAAAACATTTAACATCATTAGGGGAGAGTTGTACAAAACCGGGTATGCGGGTTAAATCGGGTACGTCCTTATTCCCGAAACTGGACACCATCTATGAGGTTGTTAGTAAACTAAGCATTGGTTTCGGCGCCATGGCCGTCGACGAGGAGAACAGCGCGCGTGTAATGTAGTTTTTTTGACCAGAGCAAACATTTTTGGATTTCACGTATTATTTATCGATTCTATCTGTAATTTAAGTGACTGTGAATTGTAATTTTGTTTCTGCAGCCTACAATATAAGTATGTCAAAGATTCATTACTATTTCAAGATCATTTTGACCAAATCACGCATTGTTTATGTTGTTTCAAAGCCGCTTGACGCCATTATTTTTGTTTATGGTTCCGTTAAAGTATAATCGGGTACTATGTATAAGGCAGTACCAGGTAGTACCCGGTAGTGCCCCACAGTTTAGGCAGGCTCCTTTGTCGGCATTCACTGTTTCTTCAAAGGATATTAAGCCAGTGCCACAAGAAAAAGAGCGAGGGGATAAAAAAACATGCTAAAAGAAGGGAAAAAGCAGCAATTTTGACATCCTCGCTGTATAAATCTGAATTGGAGTCAGCTCAAGCTTTAAAAGAGCAAGGTAAACAGAAGCTTTTTTCACTCCAAATAACAGAGCTCCAAAGAAACGCAAGAGGAATGATAAAAACCAATCTAACGACAATGTACCCAAAAAAAACGTAATATTTTAGATCCGGATAGTGATTTGTCTTTAGAAGAAGACGAGGAAGCATGCATTTTTTTGCAACGAACTGTATTCTCGGTCTACAAATGAGGGGTGGATAAGGTGTGTCAAATGCTTGCGTTAGGCACATGAGCAATGTAGTAATGCTGACGAAGAAGGTGATACTTTTATTTGTGATTTCTGTCCGTAATTTGATTTTTCACTGTTAAGTACTAATATTTTTCTACCCTAAACATTCTTTGCGTTATTAAAGCCATTAGAGCATTTTAAAATTACCAGAAGGTTAAAAACAAACTTGTAGTTTTATTGCTATTTCAAAGGGGCAAAATCGGGTATAGAAAGAACTTAACACCCGATTTTACCCCATAGAAAGGGGTGAAACCGGGCAAATACCAATTTGGGAAGAAAATATTGTTATACTGTTGCAGTAGCTTATAATCAGTAAAATAGCTTAGTTTACTTTGCGGTAATCACAGTATGATGTCACAACTTAATTTAAGCGAATTTTGGCTGCTAGAAATGATTTTATAATAACTTAGAGTCCCGATTTTCTATTTTCCTTAATTGGGTAATAGGTTATTTTCTGTAAAAACCAGAAAAGTTTGTTGCAGGCATAGGTCGTTAATTTTTTTCTCCTAAGATCAATCAATGGTATTCTCCTTCATTTCCTAGTTTTGGAAACTTTCAGTTTGAAAAATAGTTAAAAAATGCATCAATTGTAAAATGACCTGCTGTTAATAAATGTAGTGGTAAAGTGGTAGCTAGAAAGTAATTCAATTTTATTTGATAGTGGTTTTATTACAGGTTTTCTAATTAATTAACAAACAATTAATAGAAGTATGAAAATTGCTTGTGAACTCCAAGTAGATATGCATATTAGTGGTATACATCGTTCTTGTAATGGAACTGAACAATCTATTTGAGAATATAAAAGCAAAATTTTTAGTTATAAAAATCTGTATACGTTAGTAGAAAAATAGATGGCAATGTCATCTGTCGACAACAAACTGACACTATGACAAAGCCACGTAACTGCCTTAACGGGTTCTACTTCCTGAGGGAAGTAACCTGTAATCTGACAAGTTACTAGTAGTAATTACTATTTCCGCAAAGCTTTCATTTTGTGCTTGAATGGCTCAAATAAATGCTAATCAATTTCAAATACCAAAAATGTTTTTCATTTTAAAATGGAATACATTACGTGATCCTTTCACAAGAACTGCAGATGAACGATTTTTAAATACATTTTTAGATTGGCTATAGAAGCAGCAAGATAAAATAAGCAAACTATTAAATGTTATTTAACAGTAGATACATTTGGGCCATTATACCGCCGAACTTACGTGTTAGCTAAATTGATGAAAGAATTACTCAAAGCTCTAGGTGATCGTATGTGCCGAATATCAAATACCGGAATAAACATATTTTGAAATAAATGCTGCCTATCAAATAGGGCTATAATTTCTAACCAAATGTTGTGTATATTTCAAMTTTTAATAAAAAGCATGAATGTTTAAATATTACTCTAAAAACAATGAAGAGCCATTAGGTACTCATTCCCTTTTTACCCCTAACGGACGACAGTACATATATGTCTTACTTTCTCAACTTTTTGTTTACTTATTATTATTACTTTGAGAATAACGGAAACTCTTTTTTCACACCTTTGGGGGTGGATTTCCAAGATAGTGAAATAGTTAGTTAAATAATTACCTTTTCACAGCCTCAAAACCTCAAATGACAAAGTTACAAACTTTTAAGGGTGGAATTTTCATAAACGCTGGAATATGTGCTCGTTTATTTCTAATCATAAGCCTAAAAATAAAGTTTTATGATTCTAGATTTCACTCCTTGGGGTAGAATTTCCTAAAATACTTCCTTAGTGAGTGTTTACGTCATGAAAAGACCCTGCTGGCCAAATCTAATGTGTCTAGTTTCAATAGTTTGTGCTCGGTGATGATGTATCGGTCTGTTAAGACATATTGTGTTGCAAGTATAAGAGTTAATTAAGTTCTTTAAGCAGAACAGAGACCTGGGTGAATAGGGTACTTGCATTATTACACTTGAATTATTATATTGTGCAACAATACCAACTGACTATTGGATTAGTATATTACACAACGAGAGTTGTAAGAAGCATACTACACACGAGTGGAAAGTTTGCGTACGAGCCACGACGTCTATATTCTTACAACTTTATATTGCTTTTCTCAGTAAAAACGAATCGGTTAATGATAGTTAGTATTGCAGTAAATGACAGTCACAACAAAATAGTGACAAACGTCAGATCAACTTGGAAAATGGGGTTCATCGGATACAATCACTTACCACTAATTACAATAACTGGAACGTTTCAATTCTAATTTAATGTTATTTAGATATAATCTAATAACTGTCGAAAGACGAAAGCATCAACTAAAAGTCTGCACTTTCATGATAATATTGTAAAAACCTTAACTATTTCTTGTGATATTTCTAACATTTAACTGACATGGGATAACATCCTGTGAGCGCATTACTGAATTTCATCTGTATCTAACATAATAAAAACATTACGTGCTCGTCATTACCTAACACTGTGTGTAATAGCGAATTTACTAATCAAGCACACAGTGCGTAATGAGTAATTTACTAATAAAGGAGCAGAGGAAACATATTTTATGAACTATTCAATTATAATGGTTCAGGATTGCTGTTTTCATCTAATAAACCGTCAACTAGCTGTACCATCTAAGATCCTTGTTAACTATGCTGTTTTATGTCATCAAGTATAAAACAAAACTGTTTTATCTGTTTTAACTGATCCAAGCATATTCTTTCTTGCCACCTATTAAATATTTTTATTTTTGCTTTTTCAGACGGTGTAGTATCAGATGTTAGTATTAGTGTTAGTGTCAGTGTTACCAAATATACCACCCGTCCTAGCTGTAGCATACATTCGGTTGAGAGGTTCAGATAAAATCCGGGTAAAATCGTTGAAAACTGATTTCCTTTGAAGCTGATAATCCAAAATAGCTCCATGGCCGCMACCAGTCTAATAAAGGTGASGTCATGTTATACTTCGTTTGAAAGGTATGCGTACACTCGCACTTAAAAAACTGAAACCGGATAATCCGTTCGAAAGTTATGGAAGTAATATAGATGTGATATTGAGTTTATTTCAAACACAGTAGACAATATAACGCATGCGTTTGTCTACCTAGTCGGCGATACTAGTTGTCCATGTCAGTTATCCTGACTGTTTCATTTTGCTTTGATGCTCTTCTCTTATTACGTATATCGTTCTACGTTGCTATTCCTGCATCGTTTCTATTTTTTATTCACAAGGTTTGAGAACTAGGTAAGATAAAAGTGATGAAGCTATTTTTTTAATTAGGGCGAAATACTTAAGAAGTGGATCGAATATTAGATATAATTAGATATTATTAAACAGAAGAAAATACAACAAAACAAAATAATAATAACAATATAATACAATATTTTGCTATTCTGGATACCATGCATATCTGATCTATCGGGAAGGTGATGTAAGAAGAATAAGCCCTGTATATACGTCCAAGATGATGCGTGGAAATGGATGCATGTTTACTTAATACGAAGTATATCCGCGCTGTACCTCGAAAGCGGTTGATTAAAATAATATTACAAAGTAGGAAACTTACTGTAGAGAATTTGGTGACTTACAATTCTAATAACGCCCGGACGCCAACTCGGCACCAAATAATCCCCTAGAAATTTAGTTACAGTTTAAGACAGGCCAACTCGGCATTGGCCACAAGCGAACGACCGGTGAACCGGGCACTTTTCAGACGGTCCATCTGAGCACCACTGATCTTAATAACACCACTACTTTTTAATACATTTACTGATAATATACAATAATTTTCCACTTTTACTAAAGGTGTGTCATCGTGACGAATCTTTTGATTTTTGAAGCCTTGCATACATCGCATTATGTTTGTTTTTAAAGCTAATTACACATTTTTTACAAACAGCTCATTTATTTCCTTAAAGAAATCATTACTCAATTTTTATGTCGTTCTATGTAAAAAACCTCAACTTTGAGACATAAGTAAAAAACAATAACCTGTCTAAATGTAGTAAATAATGTACACAAAATTGTACTCATAAAAGTACCAATCTTTTCCTCATAAACTTTTGCTTCAGCTCTGCAAGTTATTGATATGATTATCAGGATCACAACATATTTAAATCAAATAAATTTTTTATTCTCTGATCACTGCAGGTCCACAATATTCGTTTACTTTTCAGCACTTTAAATTTATAATTTTTTACAACTAGCACTTATGTTCACGCTAGTTCTGTTCTATACATCTATCAATCTGTGTAGCGCCAACCGAAATGATAAAATGTTCTTTGCGTAGCTAGGTATACAGGGTGTCCGCTAACGAGTGGGCTATACGTTAACGATAGCTTCCTTGTTTCAAAATAAATCGGAATCATTTGCGTGGCTAGGTTATTTTCTCATGGCGCAGCCGACCACTTAGTCCAGCATCAAGCATGAATGTTGGCAATCATTCATAACTACCCTCAAGCAAACACTGCAGTAAAGTTCACGAAACTAAATTTAAAACAAAAAAGAAACATTTTAATGTGTTAATAAAGTTTTCTATATTTTTTTACTGAACTGGTCTAATTTTAGTATTTTTACTATTCCCTTTGCAATATTCAGCAAACACTTGCTTAAAACGATTTTGTAGGGTAGTTGTCCTCAACCTCAACTTTGTTTGCTATAAGGTAAGTTGGTTTATTTTGACTTATTTTGACCCGCTGAAGCTACTGTTAAAGTATGGTCCATTCGTTATATACATATAATAATTTGCTTGGTTTTCGGCAATAAAATAATTAGCGCTGGCTGCCATAAATCTATGCCTAGGGATGGCTAGTGACCAGTTCACGTATGTCCGAAGGGTTGCTTCAAAATTACCTGAAGTTTCCGGTGCTGAGGTGGCCTGTTTATTTTATAGGGGTGCCGAGTTCACCTGTACCCCTAATAACAACCCCCACTGACGTGCATTCAGTGCGTTCATCATCAAGAAAGGCAAATTTGATCCAAACAAAATGAAAGCTGTTTGACCTTACCTTAGGACGCTTTGTAAAATGTTTGTAAATAAATATATGAAATACAAGCTATTACCATTGATAGCAACCTATTCTGAACTTATATGATATCTCCATATGTTTAAATTAAACGCGTTTTGTGTGTGAAACAATTACCCTTTGAAAGTCTAATAGAAATCTTTAATTTTTCAAATATTACTTATATGAAGCAATGTTTTTTCTTGCTGGCATTTGCGTTTAGATATAAAAATATGTAAACGCATTGAAACTTTAGTCAGTCGATAAAAACATCACAAAGTAGCTCTTCACAATGTGTATAATATTTGCCGATTCCTTGACCTTCTGTCCCTTATTATCTCATTACCTCTGTTATCAGACATTTTCAAGTATATGTGGAATATTAAAGTATAGGTATTTGAAAGCCGAACCAATCCACCCGAAGTGAAGCAACATTCACCAAGCGAGCATCTTGCTTCACATCTCATTTTTACAGACGCCTTATGTCATCCATTCCTGATGTTCAGTTGATCGTGCGGCAGTAAACGCGTAACGAATGACCACTAATGTGCGCCACACGAAATAAAACAGTTGTATGTTTCAGATGGATGCATTAAAGTGAAATGACGTGCAAACTGCTCGACATCATTAGGAAATGCGGAAGTGGCCGTGTTAGAGCGGTTCCAGGTGACCTTTGGCCCGCTTGCGTGCTGATCTGCAGGACCGTGAAGCTGCGATTTGCCCCGCAGGCCGAAGAGGTGTCCTCTTGAAGCAGGCGCAGTCACACCACACGCACTGCCTAATATCGTGAGCGTCGAACTAACTAATCGTGATAAACTGCCTAATTGTGTATCAAATCGGTTGCTTTAGGTAAGTCTAAAAATATGGCATTAGGTAAAACGTCAGTTTAAACAAAAAGTATACAAACAGCACTTTAACAAAGTCTAGGAACAAAACATTTGAGAAATTCAATAGGTACCATTAAACACAGTAAGTTCAAATCATACACCATTGTTAAGAGGGTAGGGTAGGTAGAGCCGAAACTCAAATTCCGCTAGGGAGCGCCACAAGTTATTTTCATCGTATTTCGGTCTAATAGTGGTTTAGACAAACCCTCAAATATTAGGGTCCACCCACCAAGACCACCTGCATTTATTGCGCTCACTTAGTTTGGGGCAATAAATTTCCGTACCAGGGTGGATGTTCTATAACGGAGAATTTCTTATTTGGGTACGATTTGTATTCTGCCGTTCAAAGAGCAGGCAGACTGAGTTAGTAAAATACTAGTATAACTGTGATGTCCTTATTATTTTCTAATAAAACTGTTTCTGTGGGGACGTGAGGTTAAAGATCATATTAAGATGGCGATTTTAGAAACTAAAAGGCCTGAAAGAGTCAGCTTGTAGGTATATGAAATGTTAGGATTGCATAGATGATAACTAAACATTGATTTCTAATATGCTCATAGGTGAGGCAGTGTGGTATTGATATCAATTATAATTATCCAAAGTTCTTGCACAGATATAAGGTACGAGTGTTACTGGATTCAAAATAAAAATGTCTATCAAAAATGTGTTCACAATTTTAAGGATTGCGGAAATTGTAAGGTTATTATAAAGTTAGGTAGAGCTTCAAAACAAAAAAAGGTTTAAAATGGTAACGACGCAATTCAATTCCCATCAAAAAGTAAGACAGCAATGTCGGAGCTGTAACGAACAACGAATATGAGACTGACAAGTGTAATTTCAACTCATGACAAAATTACTAMAAAAGTGGTATAAGATATGCTGCAGATCATATAGAATTTCAAAAAGTAATGGTAACAGTAATGTAATTTGTACAAATACTATACGGGCTGGGGCTACCTGGCTTTTATTACACTAATCCAAATAAACTGGCATAACGGGACACATTCATAATATTCAAAGTATACAAATATTTGATGCCGCTCAAAAGATTTGCAGAATTTCATCCTTTCTGGGAAAATAATCGGCAATGTATTAGAAGTTTCTAGAAAGACAATAATTATTTCAGTTAGAAAAGGGATGTAGACAAGAATCTATTGTTTTCTTGTACATATGTTTATAATATCACAAGAGAGTGAAAATAAATTGAAAATAATTCGACAGAACTGTGAGAACTGTTGCCAAATGCTAACAGTTCAAATTAATATTTTGTATTCTTCTGAAGACATGAAATTAGGCCGGCTTGGTACCTACCATGAAAACATGTTTACAAATATTCTTAGCTATGTCTTTAAAAATAGGACAAACAGAAAATATGTACTAATATGTAGGAAAAACAACGGTGTAGTTATCTTCAAAAAAGCCTTCTGCATAGTCACATTGAATTTCTAGCCATTATATTTACCTATATGTCTTTGCATTGGATAAGCGTTAACTACAAAAATTTGTAATTTATTTAAGTACCTTTCCATATATTTAGTAAATTTTGATGCTCAACTTTCGGGTCTTGGGTATAGCAATATATTTTGAATTTGTGACCTTATGAAAATAAAATATGGTTTGTTACTCAAGTCTGTTTTGTGCCATACCTATAAAATGTGACCCCCTGAAAAAAGCTTTGGATTCAGAATAACAATATCTATCAAAAACGCCTTTATCTAGAGTTTTTTTGTATCTGCACACCTAAGCGTGATATTGAGAACTGACGCAATATATAAAAGTTGGCTACAGGTTTAGAACAAAAGACGATATAACAATCACAATGGTACAGTTCGACTCGCAAATAAAAGCTAAGACAGCAACGTTCTAACGGCATCTCTCTTGTATTAATAATTACCGAAATACCTTTAATTGCACGAAAAGTGGGACCCTCAGTTCAAGATATCGATTGCGGCATACTGTATAATCGTAACTTAACAGTGACGTCGAAGCAGTAGCAGTTAACATTAAATAATTAATAACTATAAAACTTATCGGTAAAAACGCTGTAAAAATGACACTGGCGTTTCGGTTATACCTGTAATCTTGAAAACATCTGTATAACACAGTCAATTTTTTTACGTTTTTGCAAATAGTATAATAAGTCAATTAGGTGTTTTTATGGAATAGCTAGAACTTCTGCAATATTAAATTTACCCGAAACTACTCTCGTATCAATAACGGTCTAATTGCCGTATGTAGGTACACAATATGAAATTGCGTTCACAACAGTTTGCATGTTATGTAAACATAAAAATATTAGCGTAAAGGTAATCAAATCGTAAAATTTTAAATTAATTGCTTAAACACAGAATGCTTTGCTAGACGACGTGTTATCAACGTTCTGTGTTTTTTCGTATACCGCCCAAATATTGCAATGTATTAAAGGGTGCAGTGCAATAAATCTTATCATTCACCAATGAGAGAACGCCTCGGGGCAAATTCTTTGCAGACCTCTCAGGATAGGACGAAATCTACTTTGCGACAGGCAATTAGGTATTGCTAAGGGCAATTACCTGTGTGGGGCGCGAAATTATGCATTTTTCTTATGTTTTTTAGATTTAACTCCTACAATACTTCACATACAAAATTGATTTCACGTTTACACATTATTGTGTTTTACATGTAATAGCGTGGGCAGAAACGGGCTACCCTACACCCTTAAAACCTACATTAACAACACTGTGATAAACCTGTCAAAAAGGAGTGTCTCAAACGCTGTTGTAAATATTTTAGCGAAAGGGATGAACTTTACACTGAAAAAAGTAACTTGTAAAAAATTGCTACGTGATTGTAGTGCACAGCTTTGTGTTACTCATTACTAATATTGTAGGAAATCTTACATAAACGTCTTGAAATAGGTCTCTGGTTTTTGTAGTATAACCATTGTAGCAGAATGTTCTACACATTAAGTAAAGTTTAACAAAATAATATTAAAGTATTTTATAATTCGCGTTGATAATGATTATAAAGTATTGGGTTATTAGGTTAGCATACTAATTAAATTAGAAATAGTAACTCGCTACGGTCGGGACTCGAACCAGAACCGAACGAATCTCTGGTGTTTACATTATACCATGCATCTTAGAGCTATTCTAATTAAAGCCCATATATATAGACTCAGAGACCCGTTCTGGAGCGAGTTACTTTTTCAAATTTGATTAACCTGCTTAAACCAATACTTTAAAAAATAATATCATTGTAAAAAATATAACAAAAATCATTTAGTAATTATTTATAAGTTTTTTTTTGTAGATTACTCACTGAAGCATATTTTTTACACGCTTAGAACATTCTCAGGCATTATTAGTTAAATTACAAAAAAACAAACATTACACTAATTATAGATGATATTATTAAAAACGAATAAAATGCATCAACACATATTGCATGCTACAAATCGCATTATTATATACAACTTTTGTTACTCTACAAACAATGATAAATGCAAACAACATCCATAGGTAATATCAATAATTTAAAGTATAGCTTTTTTCAAAACTATGTCGAGCATTGGAAGTTTTATTAATTTATACCTATATTACAAAGTCTACCTATGTTTTCTAGACTAAAATGCATTCAATACTGTAATTGTCTGGAAATTAGGGTTTACGGTATAACGTATAACGACAGATGAATAATAATCTCTAAATTTGATCTGTGGTACAACGTTAGTGAGAAAATTAGTAGCTAAGGGTTGGCACTATTGTTAAGTTGGTACTTATAGTCGCTCGGCGGCAGCGCGCGCGCAGGTCATCACATCGTGGCATCACGCCATCCGCCATCACGTAAGCCTCGTCGACTCACGTTCTTGTTTTAGATGTGCGGAAGTGTTAGTGGTTATTGTGTTTTATATTATTATATTGGATTTTCTTTATTAAACAGCCCCTAATTGTTGTGTACTGCAACATGGACGATTACGTTAAATGTTTAATTTACAGGTACAAAAATGTAACCTTGTTTGTCTAATGAATAAAATCATAATAATGCTGCATTGGTTTCATTTATTTTTGCACTATATCCACTATATTTTTAGTAAATTATAACATTAATTTATAGTAAAGAAAAAGATTTAACATAGTAAAATTTAGCATACTGGAATATTAAATTTGACTATTATAATATGTTACAATAAACAAAACACTAATAAAGTACACTACATCTTGTAGAAAAAATTGTGTTACCCTGCCTAGTAAATCCTACAAAATTTGTATTGAACTGTACTGCATTCTCTAAGAACATACACTATAAAATGGTAAGTACTGATTTCTACATTTCTAGTAAATACAGCTACAATAGTTAATCTACAAAAGTATAGTATAATTTTCTACAGTTTGTATCTAGTCGTATTTGCACTATATTTTGTGGTAAATATTATTACAATTGCAGTTAAATTTACTATAATTTTTTTTCAGTGTAGTGTAACGCCACGGACAATTCCAAAAATGGAGATATGTCATTTGTGGAGTCTTCCAAAAGATCAAACGGATAAGATTAGGATGGATATATGATATGCCATTAGAAATGCACGTACGCCCAAACCTGATGTAACATCTGAGCAAATGGAGGCTCTGAATACAGATAAGTCCATTATAGTTACTAGAGCAGATAAAGGTTCAGCCACAGTGATTTTAGACAGAAAAGATTATGAGACTAAAGTTAGAGTTCCTACCTCAAAAATTTCCAAAATTACTAATGATCTTACCAAAACTTCAAAATTTCCTATTGCAAGGCAGCTAAATTGTATGGTTTGCCCAAAATCAGTCAAAAAAGTCAGTACGACTGACAGTCCTTCTTACAGATTGGCAAAATTTTTTGCTAATGCTAATTTAAAACCTTATGTAGGAAAGACCAGTAGTTTCATCATTCTTTATTTACGAATACCTGTAACCATAGATACATCAAATCCAAACTTAATAGAGATCGCCAAGGTGACACAATAGCCAGATTATCTGAGCTCTATTTAAAATCAGCTTATTTCTATTTTTCAATTTTTATGAACAAAATTCAGGTTATGCAATATTAGCCAATTTGTTGTGGAAAATTTTGAGAGCGAGCAACAGTTTTCAATTTAAGCCAAAATGTTGGTATAGGTATGTGGGTTATTTGTCCCCACTGTATAAAATAATTAAGTATATAGGTTTCTAAATGATTTCAACAGTCAAAATCCTGACACAAAATTTATTATGGAATTAGAAAGCAATGGTAGTTTGCCTTTTTAGATATCCAATTTTATAGAGTAAACACTGGACAGTTAAGACAGAAGGTTTGCAGAAAACCAACACACACATATCTACATGCCACATCTCACCACCCTCCCACTCAAAAGAATAGTTTTATTAGGCCGTTATTTGTTAGAGCATAAAAAATTACAGACGAAAATTTTTTACACAAAGAAGTGTAGCATCTTAAATCAGCTCTCGTGAGAAATGGTTATAGAAATAAGAATATTTGGTCAATTTTTAATAAAAGTGCCCCTTACAAATCAATTAAATTCTCAGCCAGGACAAAGTAAACTAAAGTGGAGTTTGCCATATGTACAAGGCCTTTCGGAAAAATTAAGGAGGATACTTACGTGTAATAATTTAGATAAAATCTACGAGTTTGAAAGAACACATACGTACAACTAGACACAATAACTTTCGAAAGACTTAATACATGAACTTGAAATTTGGCAAACCTATAAATCTCAACTACCCAAAGCGACCTATTGTTTTTGGGGTAAGTAGGATATCGGGAAGGGGACGAAATTGGGCGATAACTACCCTGTTTGCAAATTTTTATTTTTTATCGTTTTATTATGTGATTAGTAATATAAGTGCGAGTATTATTCGCCCTTATAAATTTTCGGTGCAGCAAATTATTTAGAAGATATTAGCAAAAAAGCGTCAATTTGAGGAAACAGTTTTTCTTAAATACCTCCGAATATATTTAAATTTAATATATTCAAAACATGAAAATACCATCAGATAGGAAATAAAATTTCTCAGAAAAAGTGTCTTAGATTTATTTTTACATTTTCGACATATTTCCGAAAAACGTACCCTGTAGCTACGATTTTTTTTAAGATTTTGGTATTATATAGAAAATCAAATTTATTATCGGAAAGCACACACTTTTTTGTTAAGTTAATAATTTTCGATTTATTTGGAAGAAACCGATTTTAAAGATTAATGTATTTTTGCCAGGACCGTTTGTCTTAGAAAAAGTGTGTAGAGGGAACAAATGCTCAAAACCTGATTACTAAACATATAGTATAAGAAATAAAAACGTAAATATTATTGACAATTGAATGTGTAAGTATTGATTCAATTTGCAGCGGTTTTTTGTCAGTGTTTTATAGTGACAGCGAAGAATAATTAAGATTTTATGATCTAAGGCATTTAGTTACAGTAAAAAATAAATTAAACGTGTTCTGCGAATAACACAAATTACATATATTTTGTTGAAGGAAACCCGCCATTTCTTAGTCCAATCTCTTTTCTCTTGCTAAGTGTAAATTCTTGTAAAATTATTTAGCCTGGAGAGCATAATTAATGAAATGCACTTGTCATACCCCCTGGACAAATTTATAGGCACTCTTGTGTTCAATGTCCCGTGTAATACCTTGAAGATATTGGGATCGCAGGAGGGCTGCTGTGGATATAGCAACAAAAAACTACATCAGTGGCGTACTCAATTTTTACGTGCAAATGAAGCACAACGTATTATGTAGCAAATCAATCAATCCTACATTTATTACCCTATTTTGAGTATGTTATACCAAACAACGTTTCAGGGAAAAATCAAAGTCTAACGTTGCTTATCCGTGATATTATGATATTAAAAGCAATGAGTCCAACTACCGGATCATTAATTCCAATTATTAATTTTAAAAAATTGCAGATGCGGTCTATGAAGTAATTAGTTACATAGTAAGAAGATGAGGAGCATTTTCCTTGCTCCATGATTTGAAATTAATTAGAAATAATGCAACTTTCACAAAATCATAAACTCTGTAATCTTCGAAAGTTTAGCTAGATGCACATAAATCGTTTCACATCCGCATCAATTTCATTGTAAACATAACTCAGAACAAATTCAATACATATACGTACAAAACAAGCTGACGTTAGCCTTTTCTCGCAATTTGGCAAAATTATCTTTAAATTTGAATCAGGAATAGAATTTTATGGACTCGGTTACATTACTAAAACAATTTACCAAAGTTCTAGAAAAATTTTTATTGTGTACGGATGGGTGAAAAATTTACACATAATATTTATTCTCGTTCGAATATGACGAACAAAATACCACGCAGTTTATTTGACACTGGCATGTATGAAACATTATCTACTAACAACCGGCGGGGCATTACATACGCCACTGTGGTAACATCGTGTGTTACAATGTCATGAGATAGATGGCAGCAACCAGGTGGTAAAGCATGCGGATGGAACGAACGAAACGTAGCGACAGGACGTCCACACCAGATGTCCTGTTCATCTCTGACAACTGACCAGTTTCTTGCTATGCACTCGTTCGTTCAGCTTCTTTAGCTATAGCACTCTGTCACTTTAAAATAATAATAATAATGATATTACGTGAATTTTAGCAAGACTTTCGATCAAATCGATCAGTACATGCTTCTTTCAAAGCTGAATGGATTTGGTGGTAGTAATGGGATTTTATGCTTTTTCACAGCACAAATTATTAAAAGTAGTGCAATGCTGCAATAACTTGTAGTCCTATATCTGGAGTTCCTCAAGGTTTCAGTGTTGGATCTTTGTTGTTTTTCATTTTTATCAAAGATCTATAACAGTTGCAACATCTACTTTTTTGCAGATGATGTTAAATAGTGTCTAAAACAGTCGCTTCCTCCAGACCCTTTTAAATGTTTTGTCTAAATGATATGTGTATGCACGTAACATTTAGAAATCAATCACCTATCCAGCTCCACTACTGTGAAGGATTTGGATGTAATATTTAACAGTAAACCGACCTAATAATTCAGTTATTGCAACTGCTTCTACATTATTGGAGTGGGATAGAGGATTTACGGTTTTGCCTTGATTTGATAGTGTATTTTAGTTTAGCTGGATCGAATTTGGAATAGGTTTTCTTGATGCTTTATCTGTATCAAATGCAGATTCTAAAAAGCGTACAGAGAAGAAGTTATTGTTTCTGAAATCAGGTTTAACGTTTAACACTCATAGTAACTTGTACTAAAATGGTTAGTAAAATCAGTTTTGACATTCTGCGTCAGGCATTTTTAAATTGTTTTCGATACAAAATCGATTTTAAGGCCTCAGTGTGGTAAAAAGGATTGTTGAAGCAAGGTAAGGTTGTTTTTGGTATTTATTTCTAGATTTATGACTATCAAACTCAATCAATACCCTTAAACATTTTTTACTTAAAATAAGTAGTAACACGAAGTCATATTTGAAAGACGCACTTCGAACACTTTAATCTGCCTTTGCGTGAAAGTACATAAATCCCCTTGGGGAAAAAATCCAATACTTTACTTAATTCAAAGTTACTGGATTGAAATCTTAATGGTAATTGGATATGGAAAACAAGAAAATAAAAAGAAGTTTTATTTATTTATTCAGTTAATTAATTAATTAATTAATCACTATCATCAAAATGATCTATAAACAAGGTTGAAGTACAGTTCTGCGAAAACGGACGTGCAAGGAAAACAAGTATTCATTGACAGTATTTTTGTTAAACAGCTAGCTAACGAAAATGAAATTAGTAAAAGTAACAATATTTTTAAAAGAGCAAAAAATTCATCTTTATTTACTAAGAATTCTATCGTTTTATTTTTAACGTCTACGGTTGTACAGTCAAATTATGTTTTTAAGATAATTTGGGACATTCTTGAAAATATTTTAATATTTAATTTTGCGCATAAAGTAATGATAATAGTGAGTTGTAAGGACTAAATAGGTAATTTGAAATGTCAAAACCTAATGCCTTCGTACAAAAATTAAGCCTGCTGGGCAGTGTATTTGTAAAAAAATTATATGACTGGACTAAATATACCATTCAGAAATCAAAACATCTATCTGTGTATAATGTCATATTGAGGGTTCTTTTGTGTACAGAGATCAATCGCTCTCATAAGGGGTTTGCTGCAGACACGTGCAACTACCATAAATTTGCATAATAGACTTGTGTTCAAACCTAATATTCGTCTCCTTACCTATGTAAGTACCTGCTTATTAGTATTTAAGCGAAATTTATAATAAATCGGTTAATCATTATTTAAGTGGACTAAATGTGGTATTGAAGCAATACATGTGTAGTGCATTTGGAATAACTATGACCTGCTTGTCGATATTTTCTAAAGAAACCTACAGTGGTAAGTAATCGCCCATTATTGGAGTTACAATATTTTACTGCACCAGTATAACCTTAGAAGACTGGAAGAACACTGCATTAGTTCTAGTTAATTTCCCCTGGAGTAATTAAAAATGTTCAAAAAAATAAAACTTTCAGTATTCGTTGATGTAAATGGATTAATTAAATTTATTTTCTTAATAAAACGTTATTGGTGTGGTGGAAGCTCAAATTGGGATTGGGACACACTACTTACATTATTTTAAACAAAAAAGCAACTACTTAAAATTAATAAAAAAAATTTTGAAGTCAACCCTTATCAATACAATAACACTATATATTATTGAATAAATTCTCTAAACAGTGCATAGTAGCTCTGCCCTCGAGAATACTTTCTAATGTTTTTTAGAACTTTGTTGTATGCTTTACTGGATAGTAGAAAAGGATTATTTACACCCATATTTGTTCTGGAACTTATTTGGTATTTGTTACATCGTTAGACATTATAATAGTTATATTTAATTTTTGTGTTTTAGTATTTTATAAGTTAATTGAATTTGTTCAAATTCTAATACAACACTAAGCCTAGGAATATTAAGTATATTATACAATCTGTTATGATATAACCAACTTAAGTAAAGATTATTGTCACCATTTACAGTATTGTTTAATGTCAGCTCTTCCTTGCCCGTATAGACCAAGACAGTATCATCAGCAAAAGTAAAATACCCAACCAACCCTTGAACCCTGGGGTACACAGTACACCCTACTCACTCCTTAGCATGTCGCTATTTACATCATTTAGCCTAGCCTGTTAAGTATGATTTAATTATACTATGTAAGGTTTCTCTAAATCTCATATAATAGAGCTTTCGTAATAGAATTTCGATGCCAATTACGTCAAACGCTTTTCTTAGATCAACAAACACTGCTACAACAGATAGCCCTTCATCTAGTGCCCTAGACAAATAGTTAGCATAATCCATGGTTGCTTCAAGTGTGTATTGAAACGCACCACTTCTTGGAAAAGTATTCACTAATTCCGTTAAAATTTGTTGTTGTAAGCTTTTACATATGTCCTTGGTTTTCACCCCATCATGGCCCGGGGCCGAGTTTTGKTTCAGTTCAGATATAATTTCCTCRATCTCCCGCTCATCAGTAGGCTCTACAAAACTATTATTTTCACACGCAACCTCAACAAAATTAGTATTTATTCCTAAAGCCTCAATTTCATCATTAAGCTCCACCACAATCTTTTTTTATTATCTGTAAAGTTTTGTTTAAGTGGTTTACAATATTGTTTGTTGTTTATATTATGAATATTTTTCGGTACCAGTAGGCAAACTGTCAATATGAGTTTTTACATCCTTATTATTAAAGTAGTTATTTACAAAATTCCATTGTTTTTTTTCACATTAGTACCTGTCTGTTCCCACTGCGTTCTGAAATATACAGGGTGATTTTTTGAAAACTTCACACCTTAAATAACTTTAAATATAGCAAAAATTTAATATTTGCAAAAACAGGTAAACATTTGTTTGCAGGGGGACAACTTTTCAGATAAGTTTTTAATGGATAGCGCTTACTCTCTGAGCAGGGTAGATACCCCTTTAATAGTATATTATGAATATTATGATACAAGTGTATAAGAGGGCCTATAAAGCACGCGCGACATATTTCAAAACACGACGCGCAAGGGCTTTAAAGGCCTCTTATTTTTACACGCGTATCATACGCTATTTTTTATTACGAATGCATCATAAGCTCAAAAATGTTTTAAACATTAAACATTCTCTTTTACAATTTTGTAATTATTTTTAGTAGGCTTAAATCATAATATGAAATATCTAAAAATACAAATTGTACAATCAATGTTTATTTAAAATAAGAGTATTATAGTTACTTAGAATAAAGAAATGTTGTTTTTAAAAGTGTTCGTTCATTTTGATATGGGTACAAAAGGTATACCTAGTAATTTAAATGGCAGGTAAATATCTAGGTAATAAAAAAGTAGGCGCATCATAATCATCATTTTACACACGCTGCAGCGTGCGATAATTGTTGATTATGATGCATGCGTAATAAAAAAATTTTTAATGGAACTATCCATCTTGTGATACATCATTTGAAAGCTTATTTCACAAAGAGTCTGGCCATGTAATTAGTTTTACCACGTTTAACTTATTGACGGGGCAAGAGATTAATAGTGCCTACGAAACAGGTTGCTTATTAAATTGAATATTTTGGACTCTTTTCAACAAAATGTATTTTATTTTAGAGCGGAAATAAAATTTATCCTTACGAGAACCCAAAATTTAAACAAACAACTTGTAAAAAATATGACACTTAAAAAAAACTCCCAGAATACTGAAAATTTTCTTTTAACATTATTATTAACATTAAAGTATTTATCATGTAATTTTTTAGAAAGTCCATGTCCACGAAAAAGAAAATTATTTATTTGTAACTCCAAAAACAGTGTGAACAAAACCATAGAAATTCAAACCTTACAATAGATTCTCAAAATGTGCACCACCTCTTTCCATACAATAATACAAACGGTTCTCATACTCCTGCTGCACTTTTCGGAAAGTTTCAGGTGGAATCCTCCTGCACTCGTTAATAATTCTTTCTCGCAGATCGTCCAGGCTACTAGGTTGTGTTTTGTAAACCACAGATTTTAAATGACCCCATAGAAAGAAATCTAAAGCAGTCAAATCGGGTGATCGTGGCGGCCATTCAATTGTTCCACGCCTACCAATCCAGTGAAGAGGAAATCTATGATTTAACCAATTTCGCACATTAATGGCGTAATGCGGTGGGGCTTCATCATGTTGGTAAAACAATTCGTATTCATCCAACATTGGATTTCCTTCAGGGTCATGTTGGTTTTCTAATTGCTCTGTGATTAAAGGATCAATAACGTTATCAAGTTCCCCCATTTAGCGTCCCATCAATGAAAATTGGACCTACAATTGCGTTGCCAAGTATTCCAGCCCAGACGTTCAGCTTCTGAGGAACTTGTGTATGACCTTCTCGAAAAATATAAGGATTTTCGTCACTCCAGTACCTGACGTTATGTTTATTTACAGAGCCGTTCAAAAAAAATTGCATTCATCACTGAAGCAGATATTTTTTATTAGATTTTGATTTACTATAATCTTTTCTGTCATAATTTCGCAAAATTGCAGTCTTCTATCGAAGTCATTTTCGCCGAGTTCCTGGAGAGTTTTCATCTTATAGGGATGGAATTTGTGCAGTTTTGTAACTTTCCTTACAGATGAATAAGAAAGTCCAGTGGCTGTAAAAATGTTACGCAAAGAGCTAATTGGATCCATTGCAAAATGACCAAGTACTTCAAGTTGGGCCATTTCATCAACGACTCTATTCCCTGCCCTTTTTTGTTTACTACAGATCCAGTGTCTTGAAATTTCTGCACGAGATCGAGGATGTACCTAGCGTCAACATTTTTATCGGGGTACCGTTCGTTAAACACCCTTGCTGACGCACGAGCACAGTTATGCTCAGCACCGTAAATAAAAATTATTTCTACCCTTTCGGCAATTGAATAAACCATTATCACTTGGACTCTCACTTTAAAATTTCACGCGATTTATAAAAAGGAATGTGAACAAAAAGATGGTCGTGCCAAAGAAGTAGCCAAAAAGTTGAAACAAAAATTGGAAACACAAAGTAGATAATTATTTAGCCAATTCAGTATAAACTGCCGAGTTGCAATATCAAGTAATGTCGAAAGAAAATTTTAAGTATTTTTGGCATTTTGCTTAGGTGTAACAATTATTTTTTAACAAGTTTTTTTAGGCTTAAGTAAGGACAATTTTTATTGTAACTGCAAGACAATAAATTTTGTTAAAAAAAGTCCAAAATATTCCATTTTATAAGCCACTTGCTACAATGCACTTTTGGACCCACTACCCCGTCAATGGGTAAAAAATAGTAATACTAATTACATGGCAAGACTCCTTGTGTAATAAGCTTTTAAATGATGTATCGTAAGATGGGTAGCTTCATTTAAAATTTTTGAAGGGGTATCTACCCCGCTAAGAGGGTAAGCGCTATCCATTAAAAACTTATCTCAAAAGTTGTCCCCCTGCAAACAGAAGTTTACCTGTTTTTGCAAAATTTTAAATTTTTCCTCTATTTAAAGTTATTTAAGGTGTGAAGTTTTCAAAAAATCACCTGGTATATATTTTTCGGGCAACTTATGTTATTTTTTATTTTATATTTTATTGCTTGGGGCTCCACATTTTTTAATTTTATATAGTTTATCGTTTTGTTTTATTAGTTTAAGTGGTTCTGAGTTAATCCATTTGCTGTATTTACGTATTGTGATTGATTTCATAAACACCGATTTCTTTGGATACAAGGTAGGGTTTATTTTCGAAATAGAGCAATTTAAGACAGATGATTTTATACAATGTTTAGTTAAAATATTAGCCAAGGAATTAGCTCCTTCGATATGTCACTAAGCCACACCACGTTTATAACTGAGTATGACCTGCGACCAAAATGGAGTTGCCGCAACAACCTTAACAGAACGCCATTCCATTTGCTTCTGAGGTTCCATTTCATGCCATTGTAAAGATCGTGCTGATGGTTACCGGGACGACAATTAACTCCAGTGCACAATAAACGAAAAAGAATCACGTTTTTCTGAACAGTTCGTGCACCACAACATTTAGCAATTTAGGCCAATCTCCAGAGAGTAATTATTACTGACGAACGATTCCAAAGTCGGCGCTGATTGCAAAACTAATAAAACATTTCAAACGCGTGGTAGCCCGCTCTCATTACGAGATATATCGTTAATAATTGCCAACTCAAATTTTTATCTTCAAACCACCGTGTAGTGTTCGCAATTAACGAGAATTATTAATAAGTAACGTTTTGATTAATTTACTTGCTAACTGGTATATAGTCCTGATTGAAACGGCAATTAAAAATCTTATTATTTCGGTAGACTGTAATCAAGGATGATCAAGACTGATTACGTTCCACTTATTGTTGAAGACGAAGTGTGAGAGGCATCATCATGTTGACGTTTGCTTTTACCCATAAATCAAAACACAAAAGCATTGCTAAATACTGCTTCTTGTAAACAGATCGTTAAGAGTACTAACTCTACCGAAATTGCTGTAAATATAAATCATTTATACCCAACGTTGTGTTGATTGTTTCTACATATATTCACATAGTGGTTCAGAGGAATACATTGCATAATAAGCCCTTCTATATTATTAGTTTTCAAGATATCCCTAACACTAACCTGGCTTCCTGAAAATCGATTTTATGTTAGGTCTAAGAACTTCAACACTTTCAATGCTTTTTCGAATATCTTAGCCAAATTTTAATAACGCTTATCGTCATTTTTAGGCTAGAAACGTTTTCAGTAGATTCCATCAGAGAACATTTGGCCAGCGGTGTCACAATATAGCTTTCGGACATCCCTTTGATAACCTAAGTCTCTATTGTCCCTATTGTTTCAGTGGTTTGCAATTTTTTACGTAATTTGCAATTTTTGTCCACCTCTTAGTGTAATGGGAAATGACTCATATGATCTCTTTTACTCACTTGTTGTTGGACGGTACTCACAAAAAGGCAACGATTTGCTTAACGACAGAGTATGCTAAGTGAAACAGACGTATAGCAGGCCGGTAAATTGTAGGCCCCAGTCTTTTGACCAAGCATTCCATACATTATTGGCTTCCATATGTTTAGTGAAACACTTTGAATGTTATACAAATTTTCGATTCCTTATAAAATTTTAATACTTCTTTCTAAATACAACCTTCATGATAACGAACTAATAATTATTCCTTAGCAAATTAAAAGCATTTCTGACTCGACCAACACAATCGTCTTGATTTTTCTGTTCCGCCCTATACATAAAAGTTTCGTGGTGTCACTCTATTAATGATTTGGAAGGGGGCACAAATGTTAACCTCTATTTCCAAATCAATTACTGTTATAACTTCCGCCATTCTTATGGAACAATGAGGTTCTGTTAGCAATACCTATAAAGAATTTGTTTTGTTGACACTCCAAGTAACTTGCTTACAAAGAAAAAACAACCTGTTAAGTTTACTGAAGCAAATATTTTTGACTCATCTGGCCATATTACTCTTGATAAAAATCCCATTCTTCTTGCATCTTTATTGACGTGAGCAATTCTTACGACACACTTTCGGAGTTATTTTGTTCCGATGGTTAATGTATCCTATAGCGGTGGCTGTACGAACTAACTAACTAACGAACTAACTAACCTACTAAGTAGGTTGTTACGGTAAGCAAGTACATACAGAGACCTACATTGTCAATTGCCTAATGAGCGTTTGAGCCGATTGGAAAAACCCAGGCCGAAATGAGCCAGTGATAAAATTACTTGATTAATCTTTGTCATATTTATCTTAGGTCAAAGTTAACTTTTACCTTTACAATGTATTGAAAATTGACGTATCCATGTAAAACTGGATGCATTAAACGTACAACATACATCATCACAGATTGTTCGATTGGGTGAAGAATGTTTTGGAAAATGGATATAGTACGATTTTAACAAGAATGCAAATCTTCTTTTAAAGTATATCCCTTTTCTATGTTGAGCTAACTGAAATTTGTAAGAGATCATATAACATCATCATATCAGGTCTTATTATATTTTTGCGATGTGTCTAACAACAGTGCCACGCTTGTTTTATATACAAACGAAGTTATAAAAAGGACAAGAAAATATTATTGATTTCCAGCGGACTCTACCGGAAAACAGGCGGGTTTGCTCAACTCGAAAAAGTAGTAGAAAATCAAACGCAATCTTTACAAGTGAAAGGCAACAAACAATTAATCCCTCAAAGGCTTGAGATAAGTATTAAAAAAGCAATGCTAAGAAGCAATAAGTAAATAATTAACATGCATGTCTATGCTGTGCTGTCTGAACCTCAACCAACTGCAGATAGAACTATTTCGCTGTCATTACAGTTCATCAGTGCAGTTTAGGTCTAGTGCAGACAGCACGGTATAGAACTGGTTTTGCCTATACCAAAGCAAAACAATAATAATAATTATTATTGTGAAAAGCAACAAACAATTAAAGCCTAAGAGGCTCAAGGTAAGAATTTAAAAAAACAACAAGCAAAACGCCAACCTTATATGTGAAGTCAATTGCGAACACGATAAAAAAGTAATAATCAAGAGAAGGCAATCGCAACTACATGCGCATGCGCGACGCACTCGGAAAACAGGAAAACACACAATATGAAGCGGCAACAACAAACAAGTCCAGTAAGTTTAGAGTTTTTACAACATAAACTTTAACTTTTAAATTTAATAGATAGATAATTTGTAAAACAATGTAAATAAAGTTTCTAGCCTGTATGTGGTGGTCCTTTTATCTGGAATCGCCCTTCAGCGCCCGTTGTTAGTGGCGGTAATCTCTATCTGCCGCCGATGTACCCGGTAACTTTATACGTGTTACGCCCCTGGATAAACGTCGTTTTACCGTAGAAATTCTCGTCAACGAGCCCATCCACAAATGTTTGGCACTCGCATACGAGGAAAAGATTTTCCCCAAACAAAAAAAGCCTACGAACGCGTGAACAAATTAGCAACAATGTATAGTATCAAAATAATTCAGAAGTTACCTTGTTGTTGTGTGGCTTTAAAGTAGAGCGCGTGATAAAGTTTCAAAAACCGACAAACGTCGATCAGTGCTTTAGTGGCCACAAATAAGCAAATTTACAACCCCCAAATCCACACAGCGTTAAAATAATCGCAATACTAATGATAATTGTAATTACAAACACTCGCCGTATCATGCTACTCTGAATATGAATCTGGAAACATATTCTAATGCCCGGCAAAAGGGAGATCCCAGCAAAAACGCTATCAGGTTCACAAAAAGGTATTCCACGGTGAGGAGACGCATCCGAAATAATAAAATGAGAATCTGACTACAGTATAGGTGACCACTATTGTAATATAGCTTTATTGTAAAATTGAAATTGTTACAATAGGCCATCGGCTATAAAAAAAAATTGTGAAGTGCACGAAAACAGACAACCCCATTGGCATTATTTGATTCCTCGCCCACAATTATCGGTTTTTCGTTTTCTCCGGCGTCTTTTGAAAGACTCGAAACTTCGGACCATCATTTTCTATCAACCAGGCTACTAATCTTATATACATATAAACTAACTCAATCGCTCAAAAGTTTTGATATTATTGCAATTGAGTATTATCACTTCTTTTTAAAATTACCTAAAATGAATCTTGAAGTCCATATATATCGTACGCCATGTTAAAAAAAATGTACATGTCTTTAATCGCAAAGTTAAGTTTTTGGTTATAATACTCAGATATATACGTATGTCCTCATTTAATAACTTTAATTTAAACACAGCACGGCGTTTTACTCCTAAATTGGGCCAAAACATCACACATCAATTAACTTAATCCTTAGGTATTACATGAATTTAAAATTCTTAAGTATGTGAAGAGATAGCACCTATTGGGTATTATCACTTTTTTTGAAAATTACGTAAAATGAATCTTGAAGTGCATATATATCGTACGCCATGTTAAAAAAAAACAAAAAAAATATTTGTAGGTAAAGAATTTTATGTCTGAAATTTGAATCTTAGGAGTCACCGCCAAATCGCTTTCTATCCAAGGTTATTCAACTCGTGACGTCAAGTGTCATGTAAATATTACAGAGGAACGTGCTGTTTAATGGTGTAGTATCATTCTTGTATTGGAAAAGCTTTTGTGTGGTGTTCATTGAAAGGACGTTGTAAGAGGTCGCACTAAAAAGTGATTTGTGTAGTTTTACAAGCATCTATTATGTATGGAAAACAAAACAAGTGTTATTTTATAAATGGTTAGAAAAGTACTTCAGTCCGTACAGCTAGCAAAATTTTTGTAACCGTTCCTCGAGATTATCAACGTATGAAAAAGTTGTTTAAGGCCCCTAGACGTGATACGCCGAAATCGCAAAGTTTGCTTTTCTGTTGCGAAGATCATCTTAATTCTTACTGTAAGTTTTGTTATTCTTTTTGGGGTTATAAGTGTTCCACTTTGTTATAGCTTAAAGAGGATATGGAAAATTAACTTGATAGAGGGAAATGTTATAATAAAGAACGACGTTGTTCTCCATATATTCGACTGTTAGCCTGACCGGAAACGAACCGCAAGAGCCCCGAAAATAAATGCAATTTATATTTATTCTGACCTCTAAAATAAATGTCAAGTTTAGGGTACATTTTTGATTCTTACATTTTTATGTTTACAAATAGTATGTTTTCAACAACCCACTGTGATCAAATTATCAATGCTACGTTAATTTGATAAAAAAATCACTTGTGCTGTTGCTTTTACGTTGCTCATCTCCGCCGCGTTGAACCGCTTGTCGCTGTACACAAATTCCATAACAATGGACATGCCTTCAGAAGTCATAACTCATAAATATTTCACTTTTTCTTGGCGTATTTAGTTCGCTTGTCACAAAATGAAAGCAAACAATAAATTGATAAATTGACGGGCTGAGGCTGACGCGTGACGCGCTGACCCCAGATGTAAACAAGCGTTCATTTACAAGACACCTGACGTCACAGTCAGTATGTTCGCGTTTTGGCGGTCCCTTTAAATATTCACATTTGTAATACTAAAAATACACCTTACGATCCATTTTTTTTAATTTATAAGCTGTCACAGCTGTTTTGTGGATTAGATGCTACCTATTAAATATGCAATTTAATAAAATATAAATACATGGCAAATATCCAATTGCGCGCTTCATCTATTTTTTGTTAAAGGACAGAGCGTATTAAAATTTAATACTTGTAGATATAATTACTTATTCACTAATATAAGCTCTAAGAGGCAAACCAAGTATCACCTAGTCAGACAATGCAATTTGGTAGGTGTAAATGCTGAGCGTTATAAATTATATGCGTTAGTATTAATAGAAAATAAAGCGCAATTTAGGGTGATGACAATAAAAGATGAAATATGGGCATTTTAGTGGCCGGTTGGAGTTAATATGTCGAGAGTTTAAGGAATTACTTAACGCATTCCCAGCAAAAATTTTGTTCTAAATTTCGAATAAACGGGTACAGTATTGTATCTGATCGAAACTTCTTTGAATTCCAGACATTTACACCCTCCCTTGGATGATCATTGTTTTACACCTTTCATTCCTGCGCATTTCTTGGTTGGCCTAAGTTAATTCTTCATAAACATAGGAAAGTGACAGGGCATAAGTATGAATGATAAATACGTCACTGCGGTCATTTGATGCAAGCTAAGCGATGTTGCCTCATTTAATTAGCATGAAATACACGCACGCATCTCCTTGCACGCTTAAGATTAGACTTAACGACTGCCGTGTATGACAGTTGCTATTTTAATTACAAACCGTACCTCTGTATTACCAGTTACATTAATAAACGTTATAATAATAAACTACACGGAGATACCCGCAAAAATGAAGATCTCACGACCACAAATCATTGTTATTGGTTGTTATAGAACTCTCCAAGTAAACTTCTCTAGGAAGCACTGTAAATCTCCGCTTTATATGACGACCAATAAAACTGAAAGGGAAGGATATGTGCTCACTTACTTATTCAACAGGTGTTATAAATTCGAACGTAATTATTGAATTTCTATACAGGAAGAGCGAGAAAGTCGTTATTGCGTGCTCAGCATACCGCTACGTCATACTGTTTTGATATTAATTCTGGTATCATCTGCATTAAATGAGCGAGACACTTCTTACGTTGCGAACTTGCTCTTACATTTATGAATTGCCAAAGCTGTGGTTTTTTTATAATATGTTTTTGCCATATCAGTTTGTTTCCTTAAAAGCTGATGGCAGTATGTACTCATATAAATATAATATATTTGAATAAGTAGTGTCATCGCCAATCCTATTAGTAACTGTAGTAATGATTATTTCTGTGAAACTTGTATCTCCCAAATAATGCAATAATGTCATCCGGCCGGCACGACGGTGCTCTTGTTCCGTAGCAAATCTTCTTTACCCTATAACAATTTTAAAAAGGCCCGGTGCTTATAATTTTGTAACCACAAAATATAATCTCGAATATAAGTTCTAATGATGTAATTTTAAATGGCAAGCCCCTTCTTGTGACACATTTTTGGAACGCCAAATGAAAATTGCGGTTCACACATGTGCTACAGGATTTTTTACTTCCTAGAAATTAATGTAAATTCGTGAAAAAGATGATTTCATTTCTGCCACATAGCGAGAAGAATATCCAGTCAGCCATTTAATATACTATCTGTAGTGTTGATTACATAACAATTTCGTGCTAGTCACATCATGTAGCGTACACGATCTGACACGGTGTTGCTATTTTTTGGTGTTCGCTGTACTTTACTGAATGGAAATTCTGAATCTGAACTAGATAAAATGCTAATTCGAACTTTTCCTGCTTCAACGTATATACGTATATGCACATTACTCTTCCTCAAAAATAACTGAATTTAAATCAGATTTATGTAAAACTTTGTGGCCCTCATCGGTACATCACTGATACTGTGTCAATGGAGACTCGCACTTGACCGTTTATCGTATGTAACTGAAAAATAATCTAGTGCACTGGCCTATTTCAACCTGATAGCACCTATAAACTGCCGCAACAAATGTTTTCCTTCTAAATGACTGATAAATCACCAGGCGCCTGGATTTTTTTAATTACTAATAGCAGTTCGTACATTTTCGTGTAAAGTATGAAGCAACGATCTATGAGACTCATTATACGAACAGCCGATTACCGCTCACAATGGTTTACAAGTATTATCTGAAGCTGTCATAAATAACAGACGGGTTTGGCACGTTCCACTGTTTTGCAGCGGAGTGGACCGTATCCAAAAATTGTGTTTAGGCTTTTTTAGAATTGTTTTCCGTACACATAAATCAATGGGCATTATTTGGTATTATTATTTGAACTACAGATGTTTCTCATCTAATAGCTTTTAACGTATGACTAAATCGTATTCTTTCCTAATTTAATGAGTAGTATCTATTTTTATAACCATGAATGGTAAACATTCCAATTTCAATGCGGCAGCCCATTTTTTTAATTTTTGATCGCGGCAGGTCCTCTGTCCTGTTTCTTCACAGGTTAAAATTTTCTTTTAATCCGGAGGGTCATAAACGTAGTTCGTACCTGTATATTTTTTTGGAAATAAGAAGAAATCAGAACTATTCTACTCCTACTATAAATATTTTATTGCCCAAATTGCCACCAAACAGCGTCACAACTAATAAGGCAACCATTCAAAAGTTTTTAAGAAAAGGAGATTTATATTTCGAAAAGGACTACGCAAAAAAACAATTGTTGGAAGTGCTTGGCACAAAGAAACTTTCGAAGAAATTTAAAATTGACATTCTCGCTTCTGAATGTGGACACACCATTCTACGATTACCCCCATATCACTGCATTTTTAACTCCATTGAAATGATATGGGGGCAGTTGAAACAAAGAATTCGATGAAGGAACACCGGTGGACAATTTATCAATGAAATGCTGCTAAAAATTAGACACGAAGCTGAAATAACAAGTGTCGATGCATGGAGAAATTCAGTGCGGCATGTACTGGACATTGAAAATCAGTACAGAGCGAATCATGTACAAGAATTAATAATAGAAGTTAATCGTGATTTTAGCAGTGAAAGTGATAGTGAGTAATTTAGTTTGTGACTCTTGTAATGTGCTTATTAACAAGCTGTAATGAACATAATCAATACCGTGTATAAATTTTATTGTGCACTATTGTAAATTCCTTCTAACAAATGTAAATAATTTTCCACTTACTAATTTGTATGTTTTCATATTAAATTTGTATAAATTCGTTATGACATGCAAAGGCTTTTATTTTATACATCGGAAAATTGAAACCCAATAAAGTATCACATAAAAATAGATCGCGGGTCGCGCCAGTTAGCATCAGGTCTGCATTAAACAATATTTGTTATAAAAGCTTCTATGCTTTATTGATTGCTAAATTATCACAACTAACAAATTTCAAAAATTTATAGTAGAAAAGTTAAAATTTTAGCCAACAAGATTTTTGTGAATACGGTCCATTTAGGAACTTTAAAGCGTGCCACGAATCCCAATAGTCTAGGACGGCCGACCATCAAGCTGTAAAACCCTCTGCATAAGTCAGTCTCATAGTTCGATGCTTGATACTATACAATAACAGTCTCTTTTAACCTACAAACCATCGTGAAAATAAAAAAAAAACATTTTTCTTAAACTTAAACTTTTGCAGTCACATAGTATACATCTTCTAGTGTCATTGTCAATTGTTAACAAATTTGGCACATTGACTACAAAAAACAACACGCCACAATACCAATAAACAGTATAAATCAGGAGGGCCCTTGAAATTTACTGCGACTTCGCCGACGACTTGAGGGTTCCTGTTTTAAAGCTATTCCAATATTTATGAGCACGTTATGTGCAAATATTTAATCTCATAAAACCTGTCAGTGCACCAGTCCGTCCTTTAAATAAAGAGGAAGTTATACGTGTGCACCTCAAGATGTTAATGCCGCGAGCTCTTCAGCTATTCAAGAAGCTGTGCACGTATCAATACGGTATTTTTACGAATCAAGACCGTTCTCACGCTGCCTAGATCTGAATCTGCGAAAACACGTGCATGGCAGCCTTCTATGATCGGGAATGTGAAAAATAGCTTGCGCGTACAACGTCACTAACTCATCAGGGCTGCCATGCAGAAAACTTTAAGCCCCACTAGTGTAAACGTGCAAATTTAGAATTTTAAATGCTATCTAATTAATCAGTAATAAAAATTTCTGTTTATTCAATAAAAAATGCAGAAATGTCAGAACTTCGTTTCTTCTGTTGTCTTGTTTCAAATTACGGTAGTTACTTAGCTGTGTCAGGTAAAAATAACTTACGGAGTTTATTATTCTCCAACGTATTGTCATACAACAGATATAGTGAATCTTGATTTTAGTTTAAATATTGCCAACAATGGGGGTAGGACAGACGACGGTTAGTCGGCAATAAAGTGCAAATTTGTATTTTTTATTTCTACCTGATTGTCTTTACACCCTAAACCTGTTTATCAACGTCAGTGGTGGATCAATATCTTCGGAGGCCCGGGGCGGCATCTAATAGTAGGCCACCTACCCTGTGTACGTGATAAATAATTTCCCCATTTTGAAAATCAATAAAAATCAGATGGGATCTATTATCAAGGTCCTCATGGTATCTCAACTAAGAACGATCCTCGTGTACCCACCTGGGGTTTAAGAAAGTCCTCCCACAATGGAGCGTTTACCCGGAAAACTCCTGCTACTTGTCGCGATTTACAGGATTATTAAACATTATGGAAAGAGATTTCTGGGAATTTTTTTAATAATGTGAGCTATTAGGCTGTTTCTTATCTCCTGTAATCTTTAAAACTCACTGACTTTTAATGCCATCATTAACGCAAAGAAAACAGCTAAAAGGGCGTTTGTTGAAAAAGCTGTGTATAAAAATGAAATTATTAGATCAATCATTGTGAAAATTAACAAGGCTCTATTCTTATAGTTACCAAACGATTAAAAGTTATCGAAATCAGTCAAGAATGGTCACCCATTGCATATGATTACTTATGCTTGCAGAGATACAGAGACGACTTATTTTTTCAAAGGCAATTTGTAACGGGTTTACTTATTCTCAATATTATTGTCACTACGGGTTAGCGGACCGTTACAGAAGTTTTTATAGTGCCTCCCCGTAGGAGACACTGCCAACTTCGTGGAGACGGCGGGGTTCCAAAAAAAAGAAAGAAATCCAAAAGGAGCTAACTCGTTAAATTACTATTTGCCTGATGGGCGATGAAAGGAAAAAAATATATATACTAATTAAGTGTAAACATCAGCGTGTATATTGTTTCTAATCAAGTTTAGCAATCGCCACTGATCAACACAAATACTTATATTCTTATCCTAACGGGTGCGCACCGGTAACCTTAACTTTTACAGCTATAACTAAATCCTATGTTATAAATTACAGGAATCAAATATTTGTTATGCTCTACAGATGTGAGTATGCCTTATAAGCCAAAAGGTATCAAACTATAATAGGGCGCGTCCGTKTCGATACTAACGGCGGAACTCGAAAATCGTCTATTTAGTGATAACAGTGTACTTATCGTAGTGCTCCAATATCCAGAGATCCCTCCGGGATACTCCTTTCCTAAAAGCTCAGGAATCTCAATCCTGACGAAGATTGTGGCTAGGATGTCCACGAAGATGACGTCACGGGATGACGTTTCCAGCGACACAGGTAAGTATAGGAGACCCGAACGATGACGTTTCAGCGGTGACGTTAAATTGATGACGTCGTAGACTGCCGTGCCCAGCGGTTACAGGTAAGTATCCCTTTTTATAACAGGAAATGGAAAATTCCGCCACACAAGGCGATTAAGTCAGTGGATATTCTAACGGCTAAAAACTCCAGGACTACGACCCAATCGGCGTTGTACCCTCAAAATCTAGACGAACTGATGTGCAACCACTACTCGAATTTCTAAATTCAACCAGTGTGATTCCACAAACGAGGAGATACAAGTCCACCATTCGTTCACCAACCTTTTACACCGCAAAATGCCTATCTCACCTGCTAGCGAGCATCGCCAAAAGAAACGTGCAAAAACGACGCTGGAGGACACCGATAGGAGCGTCTTCGCTATATTCAATTAATGGAGTTCCTTATTATATACGTGCTATTAATTTTACCCTTACAAATTTTAGATCATAGTTAACACCAAAACATTAAATATATGCTATCACTTGATTGGTAAATTGATTTATACATAATTTTTCTATTCTTTCAGAACTGTTTTTGTGGTACTAGTCAAGTATTCACAAGTATAGTTTTCGCATTAGAATAAGGTTATATGGAAGGTTCTTCTGTGTAGAAATCAATCGTAAATTTGTCCAAAAAACAATCGTTATCACAATTATTTTACTGCAGACACGTTTCTCTATCATAAATTTGCATAATTAGGGTCATCTACAAACTTTCCAGTCCCGTATTGGAAATTATCATCATGTTTAGAAAAGAAGATGTGCCATTTAGAACAGTTTTAGATATGAATTTCAATAATATTCGTTACACATATTTGTTTTCTTACATGTATAAGTACTTGCTTATTAGGGTTTAAGAAGAATTTGTAATAAAGCGCTTAACCCTCATTCAAGAGGGCTGAATTCGGTACTGAAGCAATGCCTCTTCGTGGTACCTGCGACTAATTTATGACTTGTTTGTCTGTATTTTCTAAAGGGAACTGAAGTGGTAAGTAATGGTCCTTATTGGAGTGAAARTATTTTACTGACCTTAGAAGAATGGGAAAAGTATAATGGTGTAGAATGTTCAATAATTCTGTGAATTCGGAGAAACCATGTCACTGATATACAAACTGACAAAAATTCTATTCTGACGTTTCGATCACTTCAGCAATATTTGTCAAAGAACTCCAAATAATTTTTTAAACATACAGTTCAAACAAGTTTTTAAAGTAAACAAAAAAATCACCTAGAAAGAGAGGCGTCATAGAAATGATATGCCAACCTGATATTATTTAAACCAATTATAGAAACACCACGTAAATTTGAGTGTAGGTGATTTTGATTAGTTTAGATCTTATTGAAGTATTGTTTCTATGACGTCTCGCGTCCCTGGTGCTTGGTGTTTAATTATTAAAAAAAATTGTTGGAACTGCATGTATCAAATATTTTTCTTTAAAAAGAAAAAAGTCATTCTTTTTGCTATGTTCCTTCGTCGGAACATAAATGCTGAATCGGCGCTCACATATAGTATGCTTATTATGTTTTGATAGTTATACTTTTGTTATTTGACTACTCAACTGCTTTAGTAACAGAAACAAGTAATTTTGATACTCAAMAGATATACGGTGTCATTAAATTTTAGTAGCTGAGTAGTTTACTAATGTAATATCAGCTAATATAATTTAAGCATTAGGTACTTATTTTTTCCATTAGATCGCGAATGCAGAGATATAGGATAGATTTAATACAGGTACGATCGTTCAACTCACTTCAATTCAATTCAATAAAAACAAAATATCGTACGGCCGGTGCCCATTACCGTTATCTTTAGTAAAGCCGATATTAGCTAAGTAATATTAAACCCGGTAACCATACAGCGCATTCAAGTAAGGCAGACGGTTGAGATTTAAATGACGGGATTTTGATATTAGCTTAATACAGAGAATACGAACGAACCACCGGGGCGTAAACTATTTGTATTGCACTTTGCCACTACATTTACAAAGGATGTCCCAACCTCTCCAGGGTTCACCTGTATTATTTAATTTCACCCACAATAACCTGCAAAACTAATGAATTGGTTGACATAAATAGTGTTGGCCATGATGTCTACTTAAATAATAGAGTCATTTGTAGATCTTTCTATAAATTTTACTATATAATGCTAGATTTTTTAGGACTAACGCTTTGAGTTTATTTGATTACCACATTTTAATTTAGTTATTAAACTCCTTAAGCTGAAAATTGGGCCCCCTACAAGTGGGGCCCGGGGGCGGACCGCCCCTCCCCCTTAGTCCGCCAGTGATCAAGGTCTGTTTTGAAGAGGAAGGCAAAACAAAAAATCCTTAATTTTCACTTTACCGCCAAATAATCCCCGTCTGTCCCACCCCGCATTATTGGCAAAATTTACACCGTAAAGTGAAAATTCATTTTATACAATGTGGGCTAGTAAATCTATGGGTTTTGGGCTCTTTGTCGAAAAATTGCCATTGGCTTTTCTCTCGCCAAAAGTTTAAATACCACCCTTGTTCGCTATTATTATTATTATTATTATTATTATTATTATTATTATTATCTGGTCTCTGTTAGCAGTTCCTCAGGCACTATGTATATAATATAAATTTGTGGTTTGAAACCAATTTGAAGATTTTGTAAATCATAGCTGATACATCGCGCATCGTGAGGGTGAATGCTTTCAGCGTCCATAAATATAAGATAATATTTTCTCGGAAAGATCGCTGTCTCTTGAAAACACTGACAAAAAGTTATTAGTCTGACGTTTCAATTACACCTGTAATCTTTGTCAAAGGCGAAGAACTTCAAAATTTACCTGACACAAGTTCAAACAAAATTTTGAAAGTAAATAAACAAATCACCAAGGAAGAGAGACGTCATAGAAACAACGTGCCAACCTGATAAAATATGAACCTAACGACGATAAAGGAACTACCTACCTACTGGATATACTCGAACTACTTGGTAAAAGATAACTACAAAATAGTTTTCTAAATGTCACCTAACTCATAATTTCCACAATCCCTATTAAAATTATTAGTATTCCTACAAATTTATTTAGCTTCTTTTATTAGACGTTTGTGATAATATTTTTCTCTAGGTAAAATTTTTGTTTTATCAAAGTCAATCATGTGTTTAGTCAAATATGAGTGCTCAGCTACGGAAGATTTATCTATCTGTTGCAGCCTAGTAGCACGCATGTGTTCTTTCAAACGCGTACCTACTTTTCTTTTAGTTTGACCTATGCAACACTTGCCGCAAGAACAACTTCTCACTCTCTAAATGTACTGTATCTTTAGTAGAACTCAAAATTTTATCTAAATTATTATATGTACTATCAATAACTAAAATATCATGTTTCTAGGTATCCCCTTTAATTTTTTCGGAAAGGCCTTTTACCTAAGGCAAACTTAACTTTAATTTACTTTGTCCTGGCTGAGAATTAACTTCATTTAGACAAGCACTTTTATCAAAAATTGACCAAATATTCCTATTGCTATAACCATTTCTCACCTGTGCTGATTCCAGATGACATATTTCTTTTTATAAACAACTTTCGTCTGAGATTCTTTGTGCTTTAATAAATAACGCCCTTATAAGACTATCCTTTTGAGTGGGAGGGTGGTGATATATGACATGTAAATATCTGTCTGTGTGTGCTGGTTTGCTGTAAACATTGTCTCCTAACTGTCCAATGTTTATCTGTAAATTTGGATATCCAAGAAAGGCAAACTACCGTTGCTTTTTAATTCCTAGTAAATTTTATGTCAGAATATTGACTGTTCAAATGATTTAGAAAAATTGGATACTACAGGACTTAGAGGTGGTTTTTGTTCACAAAAATTATCGTTCCAAATTTTAAACAAAGTTCAGATAATCTGGCTATCGTGTCACCTAGGCGATCACTATTAAGCTTGGATTTGATGATATCTACCGTTTCAGGGATGGGTACTTTCGTAAATAAAGAAACCACGTAAAAAATAACTAAAATATCACCTTCTGAAATACTTAAACCTTTTATAATATCAATAAAGTCTGAAGAATTTTTATGAAACTACTGGTTTTTCCTACATAAGGTTTTATATAGTTAGCACAAAATTTTGCCAATCTGTAACAAGGACTGCCAACCGTATTGACTATGGGTCTTAACGGGACATTGGTTTTATGAATTTTAGGCAAATCATAAAATTTTGAACTATTGATAAGATCATTAGTAATTTTGGAAATTTTTGAGGTAGGATCTCGGGATAATTTTTGATATGTTTCCTCATCTAACAATTCTCTAACTTTATTCTCATAATCAGTTCTATCTAAAATTACTGTGGCTGAACCTTTATCTGCTCAAGTAACTATAATGGACAAATGGACTTATCTGTATTCAAATCCTTAAGAGCCTTCATTTCCTCAGATGTCACGTTAGGTTTGGGCGTACGTGCATTCCTAATGCCGTGGCATACATCAATCTCATATACGTACACTTGTGTCAGGGAAATTTTTATGCTCTTCGTTTTTGACAAAGATTACAGGTGTATGTTACAATATCTGTATTTTTATACTTATTGAATTGTTTTGGATGTTCTTTACCTCTAGTTAAAAAAGATCTTCCCGTTTGGTCTACATAAACTGAATTGCAGTCATTGCATTGCATGAAAAACTATAAACGCCTGACATATACATACAGACATTGTAACAACAAATTCTTCGTTAGCTAACCATTTATTGTTGAACAAACACACTGCCACGCTACACAATTTGAATTTATTATATTTGTGCAGTAAATCCTCAAAATTATTTTTTTTAATTTTTGAAATCTATAAAATTGTTAGTGAACAAAATTTCAGTATTTTAAATGATTCTTGGAATTTCAGTTATCCTGTTTTAAACTATTTATTTGATCTAAATGAATTATACGTTTGTGTTGCTGGCATGTAGGTTACTTTTGGTTTGAAGTCAAGTTTGCTTGTTTCTAATTTTTTTTACTTTGTCAATCGAATTATAAAAGTTTCTTTTTTCAATATTTTGACCTTTGTTGTACTGACAATGACTACCTTGTCGTCGAAAGCACTTTACAATAAAAGAATATAGTAGATTACACTTGAAAAACAATTTTTTTAGAGAAGAATTGCTATAGAAATTTGCAGGAATACTAATAATATTAATAGGGATTATGTAAATTATGAGTTAGATGACATTTAGAAAACTATTTTGTAGTTATCTTTTACCAAGTAGTTCGTGTACATTCAGTAGGTAGGTAGTTCTATTTAGTCGTTAGGTTCTTTTTTAACAGGTTAACACGTTATTTCTATGACGTCTCGCTTCCATGGTGATTTGTTTATTTACTTTCAAAATTTTGTTTGAACTTGTGTCGGGCAAATTTTGAGGTTCTTCGTCTTTGACAAAGATTGCAGGTGTAATCGAAATGTAAGACTAATAACTTTTTGTCAGTGTTTTCAAGAGACAGCGATCTTTCCGAGAAAATATTATCTTAATTCTATTAATACGACGAAAACCTGCTTACAGCCATTTGAGTAGTTATAGATTGTTGTATACAATGAACTGTGCATGAATTATTTTATTTACAGTGCACTATACTACAACCCGAATACGAGTTTATTTGTAAAATGAAAAAGCCCAGCTAATATTCTGAGATCAACTCGATTTTACATTTAATAACTATATCAAATTTTATTTTTACATATTACATCACCCTTTATCTTTTCACAGTTAGGCGATTATCTAGCATGTGTTTGAAGTATTCTTATTAAACTGCCAGAAATAATAATCACTACGACTGGAATAGATTTATTTCAAATGAACTGTGGTACTATTACAAGATATACGATGTCAGGTTCTACCGTTTGCTAAATTACGTGGTTAGATCAGTGTGGATATATAGCTTCGTGCCACATGAAGCTACACGGTCGTTGGACCCCTGCACCGTGGATAAAAGTCAATTTAGGTTCACTTTATTGCTTTAGCAACGTCGACCATGCGTAAACATTCGTTCATCCATAGCTGCTGGAATAAGACGGGGTTGAGATATAATATGATATGTGGTAAGTAATTTGAAAAACTCTTGCTTTGATGCTATAACACAGGTTGAGGGGACMAACCTTTTAAAAAAAATTTCAAAAATTTTTATTTGCTCATTCGCTTTAAAATGATCGAAGACGCAAAAAAAAGTTTTTATAAATTTTCGGTGCAGTAAACTGTTTAGAGGATATTAGCAAGAAAGCGTCACTTAAAGAAAACGGTTTTTCCTAAATATCTGCAAATATATTTAGTATATTCAAAAAATAGAAATGCCATCAGATAGGAAATAAAATTTCTCACAAAAAGTGTCTTAGAAAATTTATTCAAAATTTTGACATTTTCGAAATATTTCCAAAAAACCTATTTTGGTCCCTGCTCGTACGATTTTTTTTTTAATTTTGGTATTATATAGAAAATCAAATTACTGATATATTTTTGCTAATATCACGAGGACTTTGTCTTAGAAAAACTGAGAGAAAAATGCTCAAAATCTGATTACTAATCGTATTGCAAAAGAAATAAAAACGTAAATGTCATTTTGACAATTGGATGTGGAAGTATTGATTCAATTTGCAGCGGTTTTTAACGTTGAAATGGAAATTTTAAATTCCTTATAATCCGTAAGCTGAAGACGAGCCTGGAAATCTAATAAATTAATGAAAATCTAAATTTCTTAAACCTGTGATAAAGTGGCTTAAAAAGGTGGTATGTTTCCATGAATCGAATCTCTATGGCTGTTCGGTGCAATAAATGTATGTCGACATAACTTAGGTGCGGTGTACAGCGCCTTCAAAGAACCCCAACCACCTTCCTGTACATACACCAGATATAGATATATAGATATGTAGTATAGCTGAATAGGTAATAAAACTGTTAAAAGAGCCACTTTTTGCGCATACAAATAATCTACCTCGTAAAAAACAACATTTTTACACCGATTTACAACGTCCAGTATATGCCGCACTGAATTTCTCCATGCATCGACACTTGTTATTTGAGTTTCGTATCTAATTTTTAGCAGCATTTCATTGCTAAATTTCCACCGGTGTTCCCTCGTCGAATTCTTTGTTTTAACTGCCCCCATATCATTTCAATGGGGTTGAAAATGCAATGATATGGGGGTAAATGTAGAATGGTGTGTCCACATTCAGAAGCGAGAATATCAATTTTAAATTTCTACGAAAATTTTCTTCCAACAATTGTTTTTTGTGTAGTGCTCTTTGAAATATCTTCCTTTCTTAAAAACTCTTAAATGGTTACCTTATTAGTTGTTGTATTTGGAATTTTATCCAGTTGCTCCGAATGGTAACTAGCGTTGTCCATTACTATGACGCTGTTTGGTGGCAATTTGGGCAATAAAATGTTTTTGAACCAATTTTCAAACACTTCCGCATTCATATCAAAATGATAATCGGCGCTTGCTTCTTTTAAGTTTTTACATCCAAGATACAGGGCTCCAGGAACGAAACCATTTTCACCTACTGCGTATAGAATAATTATTCTTTTTCCTTTTGACCCCGGAATATTGACGTTGCACTTCCCTGAGTCATCAACCCATCCTTTTTTATTGTATCATGAGTATCGTACCATGTTTAATCGAGGAAAAATATCGGACCATTTTCCTGCCTATACATTTCTATAGATTTTAAATAATCGTATCTCCACTTTCTTATTACCTGGCTTTCCATCAAGCATTGCTTCTTCTCCACCTTTTTCATTGAAAAGCCAATGGTTTTAACATACTTTTACAGGGTATGCTCGGAGCAGTCGATTAAGCACTTAGGTATGTATATGCCGAGACAGATTCTAGTGATAAGAATGAACATATTTAATTGTTTCGGAAGTACTCAGTTGCCCCACGGTTTAAAATCAGCAATAATCTGTTTGATCAGTTGCCCTACGAAATGTATTTGTCACAAACGCCTCTTAATAAGTGGCTAAATGTAAGCATATATGTAGATATGACTCAATAAGTAAAAAATATTGCACTTGGTACGCTTATATGCTGTAAAACTTAAAAATATAAATAAACACATATGCTTTCAATACCGTTTATAGCGGGAGTAGAATAGTTCCGATTTCTATACAGTTAGAAACTACGTTTAACCCCCCGGATTAAAAAAAAATCACCTGTGAAGAAACGGCAGAGGACGATTGCACACCGCGATCAAAAATTAGAAAATATGGGGTGCCGCATTGAAATTGGAATGTTTACCATTTATGTTTATAAAAATAGATACTACTCATTAAATTAGGAGAGAATACGATTTAGTCATACATTAACAGCTATTAGATGAGAAATATTTGCAGTTCAAATAATAATACCAAATAATGCTCATTGATTTATGTGTACGGAAAAAAATTCTAAAAAAGCCTAAACACAATTTTTGGGTACGGTCCACTCCGCTGCAAAACAGTGGAACGTGCCGAACCCGTCTGTTATTTACGACAGCTTCAGGTAATACTTGTAAACCATTGAGAGCGGTAAACGGCTGTTCGTATAATGAGTCTCTAGATTGTTCCTTGCAACTATAACTGTGCTAATATGCATATGTCGCTCAATCTGTACTTTACAGTCGCAAATAAATACCAAATAGGTTGGCATATCTAGAATTAGGAGACATATCTCACTTCCAGACAACGATTAACGCTTCGGAATGGAAGTATTTTATTTAACTTTTCGGACATTTTCAAGGGAATGTTTTGAAGCCAATTCCCATTTATTACAATGAATTATAGTCTGCTTCCTGGCTTACGAAATCATGCGCCAATACATAAAGTTCATTACTTTAAGGTAACAACAGGAGACGGACCAATATCGATTCATTTTCCCTGAGAGTATCCAGATCGGTTGGGTTGCATACGTCAAAAGCTTTTGACAGAGCAACCATATCTAGTTTTGTCTACTTAACAACTAATTATCCCCAATATGAATTTCCTAGGACACACAGGTCAAAAGTCAAACTACAGTCTTCACCTGTCAGTAGCTAAGTATATGAGCTGGTAGGAGGTCCATATGTATAATGTATCGTTTTCTAGGTTTCTCTGCTTTTTAGAATGAATAGATCGGGATAACATGTTGTGAGAGCGGCTAATGAATCAATCAATAAACAGGAATTCTGTAATAGTTCGTTGCATCGACTCCAGTTACGAAAAATAATATCTCATTTGCATAATTATTTGCCCAAAGAATAATGGAACACAATATGTTCCTAATGGGTCAGGTATTTATCTTCGCAATCAACTTCGGAATTTGATGTACTGGTTACGTTCTTGGCGTCAAAATGTCAGAATTACAAATGAAAGGAACAACAAACAACGCTGCAAATGTGCTTGGTATAATATTCTTATCGTGCTAGGTTAATTATTTGAATAGATTGCTATCTACAAAAAATGTTAATGATTTATGATTTAAACAAGACACGGGTATGTGTTATTTCACATGCCTAGCAAAAATGAAAATATATGCTCCAGATATTTAACTTTATTTGGATTAAATTTCACATTTGCCTCTTTTCCTCCTTTTAAAACATTTTGAAATATGTGATCATGTTCCTCAACAGTAGAACCTTATATTAACAGGTCATCAAAATACATTGTTACATTTTTATGTCCTCAAATTTTTAGTTTATTTTTTAAAAATATTCTGGTCCTAAATTGACACAAAATGGTAGTCTCTTAATCTATAATAAAATCCGTCTTTTAAGTGTAGTACAGTAAAATAGCGTTTTCCCGCTAAGCTTCCTCAACTGTCGGTAGCCAATAATACTCACGTTTGATAGCTTTATGAAGTTCAGATGTGTCCAGGCACACCCTAATACTACCGTTTGGTTTTTGTACCAGTACCAAATTGCTTGCCCATTCAATGTTTCCTTCTGCTTTTTCTACAATTGCGTCAGCTTCTAACTTCTTTAGTGCCTTTTCTAGAATATAGAGTCAAATGTACCCGACGAGGCGGTCTAACTACAGGTTTATCTAACGACACTAAAAATTTTTCACTAAATTTTCCCAGATCTGTGAACTAATCTTTTTTGAGATTCTATATATAACATCATTTAATTTCACAGAATCTTTGCGTTTGCGTCCTAGTTTGTGACGTCCATTTCAAAATGTCAAAAGTTTCCTGTTATTTTAATTTTGTCCCGGTAATTGCTGCCTCCTAGCGATCTCAGCTAAAACGTTTAATTCCGCTTAGAACAGCGTTTTTACGGGTAGGTTTTTGCGGATCAACAAAAAGCTGGTTCAATTCTGTCGGCTACGGAAATGCATTCTTTGGCATTCTGATTTTCACAACGGTGTTGGTTGAAACAAGTGCATACAAGATTTAACAGTTTGTTTATTGTTCGGAGTGATTCCGGAGTAATTCTTGTTGCACATTAAAAGGCTATTAGGGGTTGAATTTTGAGTCTTGTTAGGAGGCAACCTTAGCCGAACCAGAGAAAAGTGCCGAACCGCTTTGCGGGATTCAGTTTCCACCGCCGCTTGTGCACCATTAATAAATTAACGGGATTAAGGTCTCCTACCATCTAGAGAACTTTTTTTTGGGGAGCATTTGCTTGAAGTCGAAATATTAAACTGCTGCCCGCATATTCTGGAAAATTCCACAGTTGCCAGCCTCTCCGTAAATCACAGGCGATTAAGGTCCAAATTCGCATTCCTAGTTTTGGGTATCGGAGTTTTCGTTTACCTTGTGCCGATTTGGGAAGTACGTAGCCGCCAGGATAAAGGTCAGACCGTTCTATGATTTACGAGGGTTTTATTTCGAACTGGTCCATTGCAAGTGCTAAAATAGACTGAATAAAACTTAGATTAGTAACGTAACTAGTAATTATTATAAAGTTCACTCCATTGGTGGATATAATATTGGAGTTAATTTATACATTCATTCAACGCTTAACGTAAATTTTGCTGAACAGTTAACAGGATCAGCGCCGTAAGAATTTGTGTAGGTTTTTTTTTGGTACGCCCTGTAGCGTAGCGTATTCTTTTGACTTGTTGATCAGAACATTGATTAATTTCTTCTAGTACACTGATAACAAGCTCCAGGTTTTCGAGTGTGTATTTCTTTTTTGTAAACGTGGCCGCGCGCTTACGTAAGCCTGCGTCGCGTACCTACATGCCTATATTATACAGTTCTAGCAAGTTTATAATAGTAGACCTATACCAGTCTTGACTGTTTTACTGCTGTGACGCATTGAATCTAGTGTACTGTTCACAAAATAAATATTTGTTATCGCATAAATTGTTTTCTGTATATGGAAAGTGTAACACCCCGACTTGGTGAATATAAGGGTGTAATTTATCTTCCTTCTTCGCCGTCTTCACTGTTGCACGCCGGCAAATATCCCAAACTGTGCGGTACTTCTACTTAAATATTTTGTGGTACGTAACAAGTTCCACACAAGAACGTAACCCTAACAAAGAGTATTAAAATTAGCAACAACAAAATTTTGCTTTTTTCCAATAGTTTCTACCTTTTAAATTAATGCAACCTATGCTATGGAACAAATTTTTTCTCCACCAAACGCTTCAAGTACAATACTAGTCTTGACTAAATTTTGATTACACAAGATATTTTTTTTACAATATTATGAAGAGAAACGTTTACTTCAACCCCAGTGTCCATTTCAAAATTAACTTTTTGATCTTCAATCATTAAATCTTTGTATCACGAGTCTCTGCTATGAACGCTAAACACCTTCGAACTAACCGCTCTGATACTTTCAGCGAAAACGCATCCACTCTCTTCTCCACTTCCTTCTTTTTCCCCTGCTATTTCTCTCACCATCTTAACTCTGCATGCCGACTTGGAATGATTTAATTTTCCTCATCGTGACTTTACTAGCTCGATACAATATCTTTAGTTTTTTGCAGGACCAATTGATCAACAGTAATTAATTTTTCCGGCAACGCTTTATCGCCAATGCCTAGTACTATTCCGTCTCTAATTACATTCGGACCTTCGGACCCAAATACGCATGTTTAAGCCAGTCTTTTCACATATAAACCTTTCATAAATAATATCCTTCTTTGGGCTTAAAAATTTTTCAAATTCGTCTATAACTGTTGCATCAGCAGTTTCTTTTTATGTTTTTCAGCTAGTTTGAAATTATTGAATATTTCAATTGCTGCTTCTCCCATGACATTCAGTAAAATTGCCAGTTTAACTAATATTTCCTTCACTTTTCATGGGAGGTGGGTGCTACGCTTCCATTTTTTAATTCTTTCTTGCACATGTTTTAACTTCCAATTTTAAGCTTAAAATGTTTTTTTCAGCCTCCACTAACTCATTAACGCAGTGGTTTATTCAACTTAACTTTTACTACAATTTATTCAACTGGCAGTTGTTATATCGCCGTTTTTCCACAACTACTATATTATAGAACCCTAAACTAAACCCGTTTAGCCAACTATCTAATAATTCTACTACAGCAAGTAGTTTTAGCGATTGTTCCTATTTAGGGCATTTGCGCAATCTAGCTGAAGAACGGTTCCACGTAGCCGAAGAAGTATAGATGGTATAATAGGGGCTAAATTAGTTCCTCATCTGCTAAAATAAGACAAATGTCAAATACAACCAAACCAGCTAGTCGCAATAATAGTGCTTTGGGTTATATTTTAATGGGAAAAGCTCCGACTTTGACTTCATTGATAAACAATATCAATATCGCTCGTCATCCTTCAGTTAATTCTTTAATTAGGAAATATTGGGAAATTGAGGACTTTCCTGATACAAGCTTTCGGCACTCCTCTTATGAAGTAAATTGTATCCACTATCCACTGTTCTTCGATTGCAATCCGGAAGATTTGTGGTGTCTGAACCTTTTCATGATAATCCTGATTGACTGGGAGATTCATTTGAAATGGCTAAACGTAGACTTCTTGTTTTGGAGAAACGACTGGGATATGAACGTAAATGGGTTGTTATTGATGCGTCAGGTAATGTTGAACAGTATGCAAGTATTCAAAACGTGAGCTTTCATTCCTTTAGTGCTTTGTAAAGGATACAGCTTCTTCAAAAAATAACTATTAGATATAGTTCATTTAGCCGAGGAAAGATAAAAGAGCACTGAATGTCCACAAATTTTATTCTGCCATTGCCCACATTTCGATTAAATGATTAATCTAAATTATTATTATTATATTCTTCCACCACCTTAAAATGGGTGTATTTAAACATGGCGATAGAAGCACTTTAGCCTATTCTAATATCGCAAAGTATACTGAACTGTCATCAAAAAGCTATATGCACTGTATTATTATTAGAAGGATGTTCACTATGCAACTGTAGTTAGTTAATTGCTTGAAATTTATAGTGAGAAAGCAGCGCTGCCGTGTTGAAATTCTCCGCCGGTCGGACGAAATGGCTATCCGTTGTTTTAAATTAGTCTCCGGCAAACACGCCTTTGCACGACTGAAATGTGAAAGGAATTGAAGTTTAATGCTGAAACGTAAACGACGAGGCCGGACTTGGGTGGTTCTTAACGGGGCCATTGCAAGCGGCAAATGATTTTAAGGCGGAGAATCGTATCACTAAGTTGCACAATGCGAGGAATAGATGCGGCTGTTCGAATTCCTCGGAAACGAAAGCGACACGGACGATACATGGGTGCAGATGGACAAATAGGCATTACCTACACTTGGAATAAATAGTAGAATGTTCCAGAGCCTGTAAAGTAAAGTTATAGCTTTTCCTAATTGAGAAACTATGGTTTAGGAGCATTCCCGATTTTGAATATTGAGAAAAAAATTACATCAAACTTKACTGTTGGTCCTGATGTCATAWCTACCTTCCTTGTTAAGAATTGTGTTACGTRTATATGTCAACCTCTATGCCACTTGTACAACACCATTATTCAAAAAGGAATATTTCCCGAAGGTGATTCCAGTCTACAAATCAGGAGATCGCAATTTAATTGAAAACTATCGCCCAATTGCTATCATATCCAGTTTCGCCAAAATATTCGGGACAGTTTTAGCCAATAATCTATATAACCACATTTCTAATCAGCATAGTTTAATACCTAGTAAATCTCCAACTACTGATCTTTGTAAATATGTACGTTTATTTCTAATACTCTTAATGATAGGAAGCAAATGGTCGTAATATATACCGATCTGACCAAGGCATTTGATGTCGTTGATCATCATTGCTAATTTAAAAAATTGAGTTTTTTTGGTTTATGTAATAGTATAGTAGATCTATTTAGATCATTACTTTTAAGTCGTACACAATATGTTGAATACGGTGGCTCAAAATCCAACACATACTAACCCCTAGCGGTGTCACTCAGGGCTCTAATCTAGGCCCTATATTATTCTTATTTAATGACGTCCTTTCGCAATTTAGTTGTCCCATTTATGATGATGATTTGAAAATTGCTAAATGTATAGATTCTGTTGAATATTGTCAAGCTTTGCAAATGGAGTTGAACAATTTTAATTTGTGGTGTATTAAAATCAAACAAAGCATCAATGTGGCCAAATCCATTGCAATTAGTTTTACTAAACAACGTAAATCAGTTACGTATCAGTATGTGTTAAACAACTGTATTATTGAGAGTATCACTGAAGTTAAAGATTTAGGTGTTATAGTGGATTCGCACATTCGCAGCTATCATTTGTTCCTCACATTCAGCACAAATGCGCGCAAGCTTACAAGATGCTGGGGCTTTATTGTCAGGAATACCAGAGAGTTCAGTAATGTTGAATGTTTAACAAAATTATTTTTTCTTTTGTAARAAGTAAATTGGAATATTGTTCACTGATTTGGGATCCAAGTTATGCAGCTATAGAACAGGTAGAAAGAAAATTGTGTAATTATAACTATATTGTATTAAGTATAAGACGTATCCTGTTCGTAACTATCCTCTTAAAGGACTACTTACAGGAGAGCCTTTGTACCAACGCAGAAAGTTATCACGTAATCTATTTTTATTTAAATTAATTCCTGGTTTCATCAATTGTCCAAACTTAGTTCAACAGATTGATTTTCGCGTACCTAGGCCTAATTCGAGATATAACTTGACTTTTTCCAGCACTAACCAACACTTTAATACTCCTGTAAACAACATAATTAGATGTCATATGTAAAAATGTTGATATTTTTGTTAGAAATTTAAATAATTTTGTCTAAAACTGCAAACCTCATGTTATGACTGTATAACCCTGTAATAGCTGTTGTGCAAGTATTTGATGTATTTTTGAAACTAACTTATGTTTTATAACTCTTAAAATGTTGTATTTTATGTCATACCTAGCTACTACATAATTTTGTATACATGTATTTCATTTTGTATCCATTTTGGACCTCGGTCTGTTCGATTGAAAAAAAATTATTATTATTATTATTATTATTAAGAGGTCGTGTCATAAGTATGCCCACATATTGTTTTACTTATACAACAGTTGTAATACGTAGGTATGAAAGTAAAAATGGTAAAGTCTAAGGATATGCATTTTATCGATGTATCGATAAAATTGTTTTCTTTTGTTTGGATGTATTTAAAGCTAATAATGTATCTATCTATCTATATATCCTGCATGCAGTAAGTTCATGAAAAGAAAAAGATGCGGTAGGCTTACATCTAATGAATTTGATCAAATTGTATCTGATAACAAGAAAGGTATTGTTCATAAGTGAAGTTCTAGCGCATGTGCCAAAAGTGAGATTTGGATCCGTTCTAATCCTGATGATTTAGTAAACACTGATAGATTGATCAATAATACAGCTTCTAGTGACACTTCATTATAGATATGACGAATATCGACATTATACTGCAGTCACTTTATAACAAATTTATTGAACAGAGTAAGACAATACAAGCACTGATTGAAGAGGTGAAGGACTTAAAACGATATAATCAAGAGAAAATAATTAAACTGGAGGAAGAAGTATCACTGCTTCACAGAGAGTTACATGATGTAAAGGAAAAGGTTTCATCTAGCGTAGTGCCATCAGAAATAATAAATGAAATTAACGAAAGAGAAATAAAAACCAAAAACATCATTGTTTATAATGTACCCGAGAGGCGAACTGAGGACTAGGATCGACAGTGACTTAAAATCAGTGAAGGAGATGTTTGGTGAAAAAAGAACTAACGCCATCAGTTAAAGTCATTAGAAAGGGTGCCTTTGATGGAACAAAATCCAGAGCGATTAAGGTGTTGTTGGGTTATAAGAATATACGGATTTTAAAATCGCCAGAGACCTAACTCCAATGCAGCTTTCGGAAAGAAGCAGGGTCATCCGGGAAATAGAAGAACGTAGGTCTAAAGGTGAATAGAATTTGATATTAAAATATGCGAATGGCTCTCCTAAAATAGTCAGCAGTAAAGTGTCGAAATAAAGTAAACTGACCATTTTTACATTGCCACTTTCAAAATGCAAATTCCAACTAAGTTATTTGAATTAAGAGATAGATTTATCAATAAACACACTTATATTTATATGTAAATTAAGTAAAAGTTTTTTGTATTTACTTTATTAGAATCTATTATAAGATAGATTAAATGTGAAATACTGCTGTAGTTATAAATTAAATTATCGATAATTCGATTTATCCATAATTGAAGTTGATTTTCTGTATATCGAATCTTATCGATACTTTTAATATTGTTAAAAATATCGATAGTTTTTTAGTATCGACCACCCCTATTAAAGACTACATCTGCCGCCCAGTCCTACATTTACGGCAGACGCACACACACTAACACACACACACACACATCTGCGTTTACTTCCCCCTGACAATAATAACCCAAAATGCTGTGAGGGCAGTAGTATCCAAGTATACACATCCCGGTACGTTGCGTCCCAATAACCTTCACAAATTTTACAATTGGGGTTCGGACGTCTTAAAGTGAGGTGCGAAAATAATGCAGAATGATAGCGAAAAACACCTGACTACAGCTACGGAAAACGGCTCATACGGTGAGTGATTTCTATATATAAGTAAGAGTGGTTAATACAATTTTATTTAAGTATATAGTTACGCATAAAGTATACAATTTTTTTTAAAKACGACAGAGAGCCTCTTACACCTACAAAGTGCAAAAATGAGATCCACGTGTCCCCAACTACTTTGTTTTACAATCATGTGTTCAGATGTTTTTAAAGAGTTGCGACTGAAAGAACTTTTATTTGTTATTATTCTTAGTGGTTGAAAGCGCTTTATACTGTTTTTGTTCCAATGTATACAGGTACCTTGTTGAATTAAATTGGTTTTTCTTAACCGCTGGTATATAAATCATTCTTCTCCGAGATGTACTAATCAGTTCATTCATACAAAATATATCGTTAATTTGTTAATGCGATCACAAACTAACTTGATGTATTATAGGAATCGTGAAAAGGTCCCCTTTGACATAACTGGGAAGTAAATTTTGGTATTTTTTGCCAACCCTAACTCGCTATCATTCTGCGCCTAACAGTCAAAACTGCATAAACTACACTGCACATTGTTGTCGCTGCAACTGAGCACATTATTTTCCTCAATCGTCAGTCGCATAACAGTTGTCTGACGATTCGATATACGGTTGTCACTGGGTGATATACACGTAGTAAAATGCACTGTTTATCTTGCAAGCATCAAATTTTCTAGTTTGAAATAAAGGCGTTCGAATGCCAAATTGTTACCTACTTTTCACCTGCACTAATCGAGACACATAGGGCCAGTTTTTCTTCTCTATTTTAAGCTAAAAATGGACTCTGTATTTAAAATCTCGACCAATCACATGCCTCAGTTTTACATGTTGTCATGGTTACTGGGTTGATTTTAGCTAACATCAACTTTAATAAAGAAAAAAGAAACGGACCCATAGCATTTGTCATAAAAATCAGTCCGATATGAACTGAATAATTTGACAACAGAGCTCGACACTGACTCCCTCGCATAGTGGACTTTTTTTACTTTTTAGCTATATCACTTGAAAGGCAAATTTTTAGCATATTTTAAATATGCTAATAGTCTGATAGCGTTATCTGCAAGATCTCGATTAGAATATCTGTGCTTGCGTTAATATATTCAGGATACTACTTATGGATGGAAAAAATTTACTACTAGTTTGAAGCAGACTGAGATAAAATAATTTATTTTAATTTCATATAGCGTAAAATATACCGGAAATCTGTTTCATATAGTTTGTATATACCACACTGCTTTTTTTGTCAAAGTCTTTTATTCTTGCTTTGTGCAAATCATTTAGAGTACGAATTATGTAATAAGAAATGTGTTTATTAAATTTAATTAAAATTCCTCTGTCGATCTGTCATTGCAGGATATACCTGGTTCCGGCCTCGTCCATTTTAGGAATCGTTTATGTTGAGTAGGTAATGTTAGTAGGTACCATGGCTTCAATTCAATCAAAAAATTGTTCTTTTTAATTTTTCAATAAATTGTAGCGTTTCCATTTTACAGCAGCTTTTTTAAAATACTGAGTAAGGAAGACTTTGCCACAGACTTATAGGTAGTACTATAAAGGAGATTGTAACTTCTAAAAATTGTATTAGTATTGATTTATACACCGGAACCGGAACTGAAAAATAAAAATGGGAGAAACTATCCTGTTTCCACTGAAGAATTATATAGAAGTTAAAACAGCAAGATACTGAAGACCTATTATTTTTGTACCAACCTTAATGTTACAAAGATTTTAATAATGAAGTGAAGACTACTGTTATAAGAACTCTTCCGCACTCACTTTCTTCGAAATTCTCTCAAAGGTGTAGAAAGCTATTGGAAATCATAAAACAATTAATTATAACTTATAATGTTGTTAGGAAAAACTCGTTGTTAACATGCTGGGTATGTTAAGCAAAGTTGGTTTTACCAAAAAAGCCCCCTTCCATAAAGGCGTTACTTTTAACAAAGTGATATTTTCTCATATCAAAATCCTTTTTATGAATGTCAATGGATTCTTGATCGACTATGTTTACGAAGCACCACATACAATCATTTTTATACAGCTATTCTCTTTAGAAAATACATTAGTAAAATGTAACTTTTTCTCTTTCTGTGCATTTCGTGCATCTTATGCATCTATGCTGATTTGCCCGTTTTTAATTTTCAGTTTACCCTGTAGTTCATATGACGTGTTCGTCAAAGCAGATATATGCAGACACAGACTAAGAACTGAAAGCATCAGTATACGAGCGTTTATTTTATTAGCTTGCTAAACTTTTACAACCACTCACAACAAGCTTATCCGCATTAAGAACACCTTCAGCTCTCTGTATACCTACATATACCTACTATATAACGTAACAAGAACACTGACCTGGTACATGGTCCTCACATGGGTTCAAAGGCAGAAAAATCCTAATTCATTTCAGGGGATTACAGATTTGTTTAGAAAAAAACCGGTAAACTTATTCTAACTATGAACTAGTCCTGGGACTGCCGAAAATATAACCCCATGGCTTGTAAACTGGAGTCCGCGTTGTCACATCACATTTAATCCGTCTGAAAATTAGACGAAAGGAAGAAGAAGTTATCTACAGTTCTGGCATATATTCATACAAAAAAAAACTAATTAACAAAAACTATTAATTAGCCAATGAATTTCTGCGGTCAGCATTAGTAAATTACACACCTAAATACTATACAGATATTAAAATATCAAGTGGTAGTAACTTTAGCTGCACTAAGCAAAGCTTTTAGGGTGCAAAAGTGCAAGGGTGTAGACTGTAGACGTTACCACAAGCCTACTTACTATACCAATAAAAATAGCACCTTAAATTTTAAGCCATCAATTTCGTTACTGTAACTTGACCTGCAACCTTCAGTACTGTTGTGCTAATTGATGTTGAGGGCTTGAGAAATCGCTTATTGCTTATTGTAGCTTGGCGGCAGTTACAAAAAGGCGGCACAGAGAATTCAGAAATCAACGCCGCCCGCGTTGCATGAATCATTAATAGAAATCCTGTACTATCTATATAGTTTACATTTATGGAAAATAACGGATGGGTTCCTTCTGATCTTATATCTGAACAAAAGCTCTGGTACTTTAAGTTCATTACATTATTATATCGTTTTTAGTTCTTATTTTTTAACTACATGAATAAAAAACTCGTATATCGCTTACTGCCAATATTCTTAGATGTTGAATGTTTCTAAGCTATAGATTTATTTTTAAAGTATGATTAGGTAATAACGGACAGAAAGCTTGCTTGCTTTAAGACGATTTTTATATCACTTGCTTTATTAAATAAATACTGATTTTAATCAGGTTAAATATATTGTATTACAAAATATCTGAGTGGCAACCCAATAAAAGCATGGTATAGTCATTTTGTTATTTTCAGCTTCCCAGTCAGAAGAAAATACCCGAGACGACCCAGGACATTTATGGTTAGATACGGAAACTACTGGTAAACACCCTCAACGCAAGGAAAAAAACGCGTCCACGCGCCGAGGGCTGCGTATTCGAAAACGACGACGGGAGACTTTAGAATATTTTGAAGATGTTTTTTTCAATGTTACTGATATGTTAGGTGACATATTGATGCTTTTACTGGTAGTCTTCGTATTATTTTGTTTTGCTCTTTGGCACGCGGTCCGTACCTTCTTCGAAAGATATCCTGTCACACAGGTGAGTCTTTAATGCGTGGCCTGAACATAACATTGGGTAGGTTAGTAGTTCTTGGTTATTTGTTGCTGCCACATTCGCATCCCTGTTGCCTGGTCGGCGTTTGGATTGAATTTGCAGTGCTGTCTATTCGTGTCGATTATATTCGCTATGTAAATAAAGTATAACGAATATTCGTTCAAAATTTTTTCAAATAATAATCGGAAACTAATCAACGAATAGTCGTGGTTTGAAGGCTTCCGTGTTTGTTGTCGATGACATGTTGTTTTCCGGGCTGGTTCCCACGTTGGTTATTTGACCTTGACGTTTCGACATGTCGGTGTCTTCCTCAGAAGTAGCTCTGAAACTGGAGTGTCCTAGTCCGTTCGGGTATTTATACTCGTCCGGGTCACTGACGAGTGGGCGTTTTTACGCATGACCGGTTTCCAGGTTCCAGGTAGTTCGATTCCCCGGTCTCGGTTATAATTGTGCGGATTCTTCTGGATTTCGATAGCTTCCTTGTACAGTCTCGGCCAGAATCTCGCTTCCCTCGACAGCATTTGTGCTTCCTCGATTTGATTGTGTGGCCAGTCTCCATTCGACGTTCTGCTACAGCCGACCTAACACCTTGCCGGTCTCTGGTGTCCCTCATGTGCTCCTTGATTCTCGTGCTGATGTGCCTTCCGATGTAAACCTTCCCACAGCTGCATGGAATGCTGTACACACCTTGCGTTTGTAGCTCCTCAGCCGTCGAACGATATTTCGGAAAGGCGTTAGCTATCTTTCCCGGGGCGGTGAAGATGGTGTTTATATGATGTCTTCTCGGTAGCCGTCCGATCTTATCTGTACTCCATTGACGTAAGGCAGGTATGCTGCAACGATGTGGTCCTCTGGTTCCTTCCTCCATGGTTGCTTGTTGATACCCTTCTCAATCTGTGCTTTAGGATATCCGTTCTACTGTAGTGCTCTGTGTAGATGTTCTAATTCCTCTTCTAGGTGGTCTGGTTCGCTGACTAGCTTCGCCCGCTGTATCAGCGTGTTGATAGCTCTTTGTTTTCGGGCGGGGTGGTGGTGTGAATCTGCATGCAGGTAGCGATCCGTGTGGGTTGGCTTCCTTTAGACCCGATGTCCTAGCATGCCGTCTTGTTTCCTTGTCACCATCACATCCAGGAAGGGTAGGGTGCCATTGGTCTCCATCTCTATCGTCAATTATATGCCACTATGGATGCTATTTAGATGGTCCAGGAACTCCTTTATGTTCTGTTCTCCATGCGGCCAGACGGTAAAAGTGTCGTCCGCGTACCTAAACCAACACTTAGGTTTAAGCCGTGCCGATGCCAATGCAGTCGTCTCGAAGGCTTCCAAGTAAATGTTAGCTATCAGCGGAGAAAGCGGTGACCCCATCAGAGCACCTTCTGTCTGCTCATAGTATTCCTCCTGGAACTTGAAGAAAAGTAGATTTCAGGCAGATATTCGCAAGTTGGACTAGTTCTTCATCCAGGTCTTCTTCTTGTAGACGTTTCTTCAACTCCCTTAAGGCATCGTCCAATGGTATCTTCGTGAAGAGTGAGGTGATATCAAAGCTTACTAAGATGTCCTCCGGGTCCAGTCTGATCTTCTTCATTTTCTCAATAAGGTCTCCGGCGTTCCTGACGTGGTGCTCTGTCTTTCCTACGAGTCCTTTCAGGGTCTGAGGGGAGACGGCAAGGTGATAGGTCGGCTGTAGCAGAACATCGAATGGAGACTGGCCACCTCATCAAATTCGAGGAAGCACAAATGCTATCGAGGGAAACGAGATTCTGGCCGAGACTGTACAAGGAAGTAATCGAAATCCAGAAGAATCCGCACAATTATAACCGAGACCAGGGCATCGAACTACCAGGAATCTGGAAACCGGTCATGCGTAACAACGCCCACGCGTCGGTGACTCGGACGAGTATAAATACCCGAGCGGACTAGGACACTTCAGTTTCAGAGCTACTTCTGAGGAAGACACCGACATGAGTGTCGAAACGTCAAGGTCAAATAACCAACCAGCCCGGAAAACAATATTATCTGTTTTCGTTTTATTCGGAAACGAACAAACTTTATGCGGATACGAATAATCGATTATTTGTATTCGTTTTATTCGGAAACGGATGTTTGTATTCGTTTTATTTGGAAGCGAAACAAGTAAATCGTATTCGTTAACGAACGGTAATGTATTGAATAAATCTATTCATTTTCATATTTTAATTACTTCTCAGATGTTATGGGTTTTCGCATTTTATGCCTCTTCGAATACCTAAAATTAATTTTTGATTAATATCCGTCTTCGAACAAGCAATTTTGATTGAGAAGATAGAAATAGATATATGTAGGTAGTTTTGATTTCGAGTTTGGACAGGTATTTTGCATAGCAGCCGCTTTCGTTATCAACTTTAACCAAGAAATAATAGTAGACTCAATTTTAATTCTAAATTAGTTGTTCCTGGATAAGTAACTGCCAGTTATAGAGTACTTTTATGCAAAAATGGAGAGGGGAATGTTGTGCATGCATGGTCCAGTGGAAACCTAATTATTCAATTCTTACATTAGGTACCTGGGTCCCAGGAATTTGGCTACTAACATGAAGCACGAATTATTTGACATTGCCCTTTGCTTAGTGCTTCAATTGTGCCTCATTGTGCTTCATAAAAATCAACAGTCACATCTACTGTTTTCAAGTTATGACCGTTATGATTTTATGTGGCCAACTTCGCACTCAGCCACCAATTTCAAAATTTAATATCTCTATTGGCATCAGCCTTTAGTGTTCCGTTAGTGCTTCATTGTGCTTCAACAATTTATTTACATAATTGACCGATAAAAGTTTCTGACGCACTAACATTTTTAATTCAAAGTTTTTCTCATTTCACCACCTAAACTCCTAGTTATTGAAATCATATTATTACATCATATCCTTTATCTAATGACTTAAAAGCACAGAAAGTAGAGCCACGACAAAGGTCTACTGCAGGGATATGTAATGGCTAAATAGAAGAAACCTTTCAGGTCTATTAAAAATGATAGTGGTATTATTTKTCATTTTTTTAAATAKTTTTGTAGTTATTTTTATAATTTGCGTAACTAGGSACCTAGGAAGTAAAAAAACGAACCAGATACCTCTTGCCTCCAATCTTAAATTACTTATTCGGCTAGATATTTAACTAAAAATTCTCATCGTTATTCTAAATGTGTTGGTCTCCATACCCTTTTCTATTTTCTGAACAACATGGAATATATAGTCATGTCTGCATTTTCCAAATGAGCTTTTAAAATTCCATATATTGTGCTTATTAGTACCTCGTTGCAGTAAAAAAATAAAAATCCAAAATAACTGATAATTTTGTTTTGTGTATTGCCTGCTACATATTATTGCTCTATAGTATAGCTTATTTTGTGCCAAATTAGACTGTAGCATATGAAAAACGAGACCACTATAATGCATTTTGTGCCAGTTCGTACCACATCCAAATACTCTGTAGTGTCGGTAGCAAATCCATTCTACCCAATCGCAAGCATTCGGTAAGTCACGTGATCACTATGTTGACAGCTTACCTCAACTCACTTGTACTAAAGTTTAATATCTGAGTATTGCTTGTAAAACAATTAAACGTGCTTACATATTAAAAATGAGTGATGAGATAGTTTTTTTGAGGCGACGGAAGTCTGATATGAATAAATATGTGACAAAACTGCAGTTTCCCAAAAAAATTCTTAAAAATGTATATATAAACTGTAATGAAAACAAAAAGGCACAGACCTGGCCAAAATAACTCTGAAGGGGACTCAAAAACACCAATCTATATATCCAAACTTTCATAGGCGTACCGAATGGTGGGTCTAAAATTATGCAAAAATTTTGAGTAAAATTAGATGTACGAGTAAAAGTTGTTAGACGTAAAACAACCATTGATTTAATGCTGATTGGGGGTGTTTGGCCAGCTGACAGATAATGCTGGGGTTTATAACTTTTATTTTTTAATTTAACTAAGTTTAACTAAAGCAGCAGCTTTTGTTACCTTATTTTGCGTCTTGATAATTTCTTTTTATCTTTACTAGTTACCTATTCACTCCTAACTTAAATATCTAAAGCTTCTAGTGTGAAAAGTTGAAACTACACTAAAAGCGCATCGGTTAATTAATTAGTTTTTGATATGTGTGAATTCCCAATCATGAAACGTAGCCATATTAGTAGAAACTTAAAAGGAAATTTATCTTGCCTTAGTATTTCCTTTGACATTACTATACATTATGTGGATCACGGATCTTTATTCTTCCAAATAAAATGTATCAACTCATGTTTTGTTAAACGTGATAGAGATGCAACTTAATGCGCTAGATATCACTTAACTGTGATCATCAATAATTGAATTAGAAATAATCGAGCTTTGTATGATCAGTGTATATAAAAACATGAAAAAATTGGATCTTCATAGAAGATTTTTAAGTCACCTTGCAGAAAATCAACGAAGATTGTCCATGAAATAAATACTTCAATAATTACTGAGGTACATAATGAGATAAATGTACTATCGGTTGCAATATTCAWGCAACAACATAACGAGCAACCCTTTACACTCCAAATTTAGTATTTTTTTCCACCAAACGATGGGGTACGCACAGTATCCCTATTGAGCAATAATTCCTGATTTTATGCAACCCAACATTTGAATATCTGCAGAGTTCAATGACAAGTAAGATCTACCCTCGGATCTACCTGTGATTACGACTACCTACTTAAAATAAACAGCCCAGCTCAGGCGGTGCGGTGTAGCTGGAAATATGGAATTAGTGTTCCAAATGGACAGAAGATACTATGCTCATAGGCATAAAGGGTCGGCGTCGCGTCATCGGCGTGAACAAAATCTAATATCAATAAGCAACCTTCTTTTGTAAAACATATAGCAAGTTAATAAAACTTGAAACATTATGAAGTGTTATATTATTGCTATTCATTTAACACTGTGGAATCTGCCAACTGAAGTAATTGGGCTGGTTTTTCATCTCTATTTTATTTTAAGTTAAAATAAAAAATATTACCTTACTTTAAGGCCCATTAATTTTTAGACACATTGAATGATAGTAAGTCGTTTATTCATTTATTTCTGGTATATTATACTAAATTGCACTACCTTAGCATACATGCAATAATAATATTTGAAAAAGAGGACCGATGAGTTTACCAATTACAATTAATTGCAGGAAAATAGGTGTTGTGACGTTAGTAAATGTTTTTGATAATTGTTTGACAAATTGGCACGTTAAAGTACTCTAATCTGGTATATGTATACAGCGGCCATGTTTTTATCGAATAAGTAGAATTATTGCGATCCGGCTATGGAGGGCAAATTATATTTATTTTAACAATTTGTAGAATGGATAATCGAATATTGACAAAATTTCAGATAGTTCTAAAAATTTTTACGGTAATACATCAAGCACTACAACATACAGCGGATAAAATACAATAAAATGTTTTTAGGAATCGCTCGTAACCTATTTAATATAATTACATTTTGGAAGAGTAGCTTTTAAACACTTTAATCACCACGAAAATATTGTTATTATAAGAGTGAATGCGTCCATCTTAGGGCACAGCAAAAAAATTATGGATCCGATGTTTTTTGAAAACGTATATTAATCTATCGAACATTATCTACACCATTTTCAAAGTTTATAATCAAATTTCCAGTAACATATTGCAAACCCGATACATTTTAAAAGTATATTTGCAGGGCAACAGGAGACAACCAGAAAGTTGAACAAGGGAGTGTAAAATGATAATATAACTAATACTAAAGTTGTTAATTTGGGTTTTTCGTAGCATTCCTTTGGCGCTTCTTGTTTGTTTATAGGAACTACCTCTTTGAAACATTTAATTTTGTTTAGTACATTATATCGACATTTATGAAGCTAGTTTTGTTTAATATAAAATTCGTTTTTTGAAGAGCAGTATTGATTGAATCCCATTTTACTGGACTTTTGTTTTCTATTTTATTTTGAAACAAAACCTATTATTATGCTGTATTGCTTTAGTTAATAAAATAATAATACTACTATCAGTACCACTACTTCTACCACTACCACTACCAAAACTCACCACTACTATATGTTTTATGCAAATATCACACAACAAAGAAATCTAAAATATACATATGAGAATTTTGTTGGTTATGCCTTTATTGGAAATATATTTATAATGCCTATGTTAAACGACGTTTCCTGGTTTTGGAGCATATCACGTTGCACTTACAGATTTCCGTGGTATTGTAAAATATTTGAAAAATTGTAACTGTTTTTTTTTAAGATTATTTATGAATTTATTTACTTTAAACGAAAGCTCAAATGAATGAAAATTTACCACATTTAAAAGTATTTTTTCAGGCAAGTAATTGCATTTTGCTAAATCGGGTACCATTAAAATATGCGTTATGGCAGGGTTTAACTAATTTTAGATTAATTAACAACGTTTTGACAAGTATAAATACCAAAAAGTCCTAATAGGATTTTTATAGACATAAATATACACTGCAAGTAAATGACATTAACRAAAATACATCCTTTTTTCAAGAAAACAAATTTTATATTAGTCAAGGAATGTCACCAGTTGAATTTGGTTTCTTAAGCACATCTGTAGTACAATTATGACGATGTAAATGGGAATTTTWGGTTTCGGAATTTTCAAATTTTAACTAAGATTCATATACAGTAAGCTTGACATAGAAAACGTTTTTTATACACCTCAATTTAGCTCCACTTATCCCTCCTGCTTTTAAAACAGAATGTAACAACAATCTAAAAACCTTATTACCTTCTAAAAAAGTTAACTATAAATATTCTGTTAAATATGGACAATTACTTAGCAAACATGCAAGAAACATCCTTATTCGACATAAACAAAATTATCCCGCCGATAATAATAATACTATCCATTAATAATTTGAACGATATATTAAACCTTCCAGTTAAAATGTTTGCAATATTCCAGTATTGTAGTTTCGGCAATTGTTATAAATAATGTATTTTTCTTCAAACGTTATTAAAGTGGCAATTTTCTGCAGCTAGCATAAGAGCCAAAGTGTCAAATTATATCTTAGCAACAATGACAGTCACTTTTGCTGCATATACGCAGCAAAAATCATTTGCAGCCACGGCGGCAAATATTAAGGAAACTTGATTAAATTATTTACAACTTCTGAAGCGGCCTCAGCCACTTCAGGGGGCGTGCATTCGATGTCTGACATGGCGAAAAGTGCAAAATGATTAGTTCCAATGGGAAATATTTTTAGAATATTCGGTAAAACTTACAAAATGCAGCCAGGTTTTGTGACACATCAAATTATTTTTCTGGTTGTTTACATTTCGTCACTAGAGAAACCTTTCCCAGAGCAAACTAAAATAATCACTGAAGCACGATACGCAAATTTAAAATTACTCAAATTTTTAATTAGTGCTAGATTCTTTGTCGACGTTTAAAAAAAATAGCATTTGTTATTTGGAGCTAAAGTGACTTTATGTAGCGCGGCTGGACCTATCTGCCTCGCAAGCTCGGCAGTTAAACTTTATCTCCTCATAACATAATATACTATTATATGTAGTCATCCACGCCATACTATTACATGCATTACGAAGCAATACTTTCATGGTGATTTTTCTACGCTATTATTTTACACGTGGTTAGAGAAATGTATTTTTTTTACTTTATTACATTTTGTTTGCCATATTAGGTGTATTTTGAAACATTAGGTACTTTAAAAGTTTTTAAAAATATCTGAATTTTCTAAATATTTAATTATTGGATATATAGATTGTTAAAATAGATATAAGTTGCCCTGCATAACCACATGAAAGTAATTGTACTTATGCGACAAAATATCGCCGCTGTGTACATATACCCAAATTAGGATACTTAAATTAATTTATCGAACACAAATCAAGGCAGAGCAGCGTTTAGTGACATCACAATAGGTTACTGTCGTTATATCCCAACCAACACGTATATACACACATTAATTGTAATTTGTAACTCATCTTCTCAGTACCCTTAAGAATTGACAAGTTGCAACCACGGGTCCTCTTTTGATATATTATTGTTAAACTTGTGCTAAAATAATAAACGTGGAGAAATTTAGTACCCGAAATAAATGTCTTTCGATATAAATATCTGAAAGCTTATTTTCTTAATTTGATATTAGCTAAAATCTATTTGGTTACAATGACAAAAGTAGCTTGTAATAATTAAGTTGACTTTTTAATTTAAAATAGAGAAGAAAAATTGGTTCGTTACTTAAGTTGACTGATTCCGCGATGTTAAGTGAATCATTTTATCAATAATATAATAATAACTGTAATATTTAAAGTTTTAATAAGTTTAACATTTTACATATTTCGGTTTATTAAATAGACATGCCTCAAAGAGTTTAGAAATGAAGGTAATTGGTATTAAATTTCGTTCACGCTGACCCTTTATACCTACAAACCTTGTATCTGTCCATCTAGAACTCTAATTTCATATTCCTAGCTATACAGCACCGGTTGGCTGGCCTGGTTATATTGGGTGTAATAGTAAAAACAGGTAGATCCTAGGGTAGATCTTACCTGTCATTGAACTCTGCAGATATTCAAATGTGGTAATGTTGGGTTGCATAAAAACCGGGAATGTTGCTCAATAGGGATACTGTGCTTACCCCATCGTTTGGTGGAAAAAGGTACTAAATTTAGAGTGTAGAGGGTTGCCCCTTATGTTGTTGCATGAATATTGCAACCGAGAGTACATTTTTATTTACGTTGAATTATTCACTAACGGAAATATTCCTGCTTTGCCCCCTTCCTTAGACCAAAAGCTGGGTACGCCCATGCAAACTTTATAACATTATCTTAAAGCTACATAAAGTTATTAAAAAAATTTAATTTAATTTTTAACTTTTGCATTCTGCATCTTCGTTAATATTAACTTTTGTACTGAGATAAGTTTAGTCAAATCATTTATTCTAAAACACCTTATATATAAAACTGAGAGATACACTAACCCATCTATTAATTTTATAATTATTTCCTTCTTTAATTTATTAACATTGTTCTTTATACATAAGGTAGTAAAACTTCATCATGCTGCATGTACAATATGTAAACATATTTTGCTTTATTAAATATTATAAAAGCCAAACCCGGCGATTGAGTTTCATATTCACTTTATTATTTTCAGCTCCCCGGTCAATACAAAATATACGAGACGACCCAGGACAGTTAATAATGAAAATGGAAGCTACTGGAAGACGCCGACAACCCAAGCCAAAAATAATGGTTTCGCGTCAGAGACTTCGTGTTCGAAAACGACAATCGAATATGGATTTGCTTGAAAATACTGTTGTTTCAGTTGCAAACATTTTTAATCATATCTTCACTCTTTTCTTAATGGCATTCCTACTTTTTTTATTTGCTTTTTCCTACGCAACATATATCTATATTGACATATACTATTAGTAAACTGAAATAAACAAATATATATATGTAAATTTTTTGACAAGTTGCCTAATATAAAAAGTTTTGTTTCTTGGGTCATTAGTCCGTCGTCATTTTTTCTATTGTAACCTGACGTTTCGAAGGCGTCTGTGGCCGGCATCTTCACAGGCGCCATTTAACTGACTGACATTCACGGTCAGTTAAATGGTGCCTCTGAAGATGACGGCCACAGATGCCTGCGAAACGTCAGGTTACAATAGAAAAAACCGACGACGAACTAATGACCTGAGAAACAACTTTTTATGTAAACCATGTCCGCGAAAGCCTTAGAAGTTGCCTAATAGTTGTTCATTGGATTGGTCATCAGTATCTTATTATACAGGGTGTCCTGGAAAAGAATTTTAAAACTTTTTTCGTATAAAAAAAAATTCCCGAAAACGCTTTGATTTTGATATACAGTGTTGCAATTAAAAACGATTTTTTAATACTATTTCAGAACTATAAAATATATCAATTTCAAATTTGGTGAGAATCATAAGGTACAATAAAAAAAGTAATGGGGGGTTTCTAAAGCTCCAGTGGCGTGCGCTGGGGTAACCCCCCCCTTTTAATATAACTTTTAGGTCTGTGGATTTTTAATAAACTAATACAATTTTGTACTCTCTAAAAATTGATTTTTGATTGCAAACACTACATGACCATTATTTTGTGAAATCATAAAAATGTTTTTAAAATTGTGTTCCACATTACTATTCAAGTTTGTCAGTTTCAATAATATATTTGTCATATCACAAAATAATGGCGCTGTAGTGTTTTTCAATAAAAAAAATCAATTTTTAAGGATGAATGGATCGTTTTCGGGCAAATTCCAAAGAGACATGTTTTATTTAGAATTAATTAGAGAATACAATTATTATTAGTTTTGTCAAAAAATCCACAGACTTAGAAGATCGGTTAAAAAGGGGGAGTGCATTACCTCAGCGCAAGTCACTGGTGCTTTAGAAACTTCCCGATTAATTATTTTTATTGTACCTTAGGCCGCTATGATTACCACCAAATTTTATAGTTCAGGAATAGTCTTAAAAAATAACCCTTTATATAAAAAACAAAGCGTTTTCTGGAATTTTTTTATTGAAAAAAGTTTCACCTATCAAACACCCTGTATATTAATGCACAACTATACTTCAGGAGCACATTTAAAAATAATACACTAAACCATGGGCTTACCCAGCTTTTGTACTTGGGTTGAGGGGGGCAAAGCAGCAATTTCCCGTAGAGTATAATTGAACATAAGTAAAAACTAGCGTTTATCAGATTAGGTACTTAAGTAATTAATTATTTATTTCAAGAACAATCTGAATTTTCTGCAAAGCGACTTAAAGCATCTACTAATTATTTACAAGTTTTCTATGTACCCGTTTATATCTATATCTAGCGCATTCAAGCGTTTTATAGCTTTACTTCCCCCTCGAAATTTTTTTATATGCAAAAATGGTATTAATTAAATTATAATATTGTACTATTAACGGATAATAACGACCACGTATATTTTTGTACAATACACAAATTTTGTGTAAAAAAAATATCCTTCAATACCGAGTTGTATCTAATATACTTTTTACCGATCTCTTGTTAGTAAAAAATAATATTTTTGACGTCAGATTAATTAAAGAGAGGATCAAACCCTGTTTTGTGAAGTGCGAATTAACTTCATGTAAGTTGTAACCACAAATATGACAGTTTTTATTAGGTACCTACAAAATCATTTGTAATAGGTACAGCTTTTTGTAAGTTGTCCGGGCAATATGACCGTCCCTCATTTATGGTAGTAAATATACAATGAAATTTTTTTGTTGCTGCACTGTGTGTTTTATTTCCTTTCAACGACTTTTTCTCCACAAATTTATGTTTGCACAACTGTCTCATATCAAATGCTAATGAATTGACTGACGTGTTTTTAGTTTAGATCCAACTGCTCACGCTAAAAGCTTTATGAATTGAAAAAATTCAAGCGTAAAACAATACCTAGTTTAGTTAACTAAAGAATACCAGTTATAAACCCGAGCATTTTGAGTCAAGTCGTTAAACACCTCCAATCGGCTTTGAACTCTAAAAATTCTTATGCCCAGTTTTACTCAAATTGCTGCACAATTTCAAATTCACCATTGTTAGCGTCTTTAACCTGCGAAAATCCTTTCATGCATTATATTCATCCTACTGACTAATCGATATGCAAAATAAGGCTTATTGTATTGTATGTGTAGTCCATAAAATTTGATTTGTTTTTTATGATTTTGGTGATATCGAAAAAATCAAAACTGTCTGACAAAAAGAGTTTCAAGTATGTTTACTATGATTTCAACTTATCTAATTAAAGTTTATACAAGCTGATTTCTTTGTTAGCGTTGTGGTATCAGCCAATGTTATTGAAAATGATCACATTTGTATGCATTAATAAACAGTATTAAACAACACCATAAAACCATTACAATTTAAATAAGTTGCAGTTTGATATTGAGATCACGCAGAAATAAAGCTCCTTTCTGACCAATGGCAATACTAAGAAGAACCTGTTACAGATAGTATAAAATGTTTAATAAGTTAATGTGGTCCAACACCTACATAATTAATAATTTTTGTGGCATACGAAGCTGTATAATTAGTACGAAAATTATACTATAAATGCTTTAATCATATGTTATAGGGAAAAGGGAACTTAAAGCATACTGGCAGGTGTTTGGATCTACAGATAGTAAGGTTTTAATTCATCTGAGAATTCGAATTTCTACGAAAGGATGAGCTGGGAAATTACCTGCCTGTCCAAAACAATCGCAATGTATCGTTATATGATATAATACTTACCCTACCACTATAAAAGCTATATCAAAATTAAAAGACCGATTTTAGCTAATGAGCGAAAAAAGTGAACACAACCGTGTTTGCCAAAATCCGAAATATAGCTCATTAATAATTTTAAATCGACCTGTTCTGGATGTTTCGCAATTGCCAGAAGACCAAACCCAACCCAAAAAGCGTTCTATGGAGAAACTGGAAAAACTTATATTTGCAACTGATTCTGTCTGAAAGCAACGATCGTAGCAACATTTTTTCAAGAGAACGTTGGAGTCAAATACTTGCCAAAGTAAAACGACTTATACTCATATGAAATGGTTGTTCAGGAGAATTTTACTCTGCTGTTAAGGGATTTTAACCTAAATACAGGTACTGTAAGTTGTCCCGCTGAAATATGTTTTAACCTTTTCAAATAGGTAATGAATTTGCTGAAATTTTAGACACTTTTTCTTTCTCTTACGGTTTGATGCAATTCAGTAATGTGTACAATAATAATAAAATGCTTGATTTAATTTTGTGTAATAATAATAATAAAATCCAATATAGATATAAATCAATCATTAAGTATGCTGTTTAGTAAAAGAATACTGTATTTTTACTAAATCGGCCTTTGCAAACTTTAACACTACTTCAGACTGGACTAAGCACTTGTTGAATATCAACAATTCCTAAAAATAGTGAAAACGCGACCGCCATCAATAAACAAAAAGTTCTATGTCACAGGGATCTAAAGATGATAACTTATCTGTAGATGATAGTCTGCGTTTTCGTTATTTTTGTGACTGTTTTCGTTAATTCAAGGTATTTAAGTGCTTATTGCAGTCGGAAGGAACATAAAGTGGTAGAGGTTTAACTCATTTTATACCCTTGCTTTCAAAATTATATGAAAAAAATTTGTATGAACAATTACGGTCACATGTTGATTTATATKCCATAGTTCCTCATAAATAATCTGGTTTTATATCCAAGCATAGCTGCGCTTCTGCTTTATTAACTGTAGTGCACGATATCATACAAGCAACTTACGGCATTGGTTCTATTAGACTTCACACAAGCTTTTGACAGGATTAATCATGCTATGCTTCTTGGATTGTTACACAACATAGGAATCAGCAATGCGTCTCTGACACTCATACGCAACTGCTTCATGGGTCGCAAACAGTACGTTAAATATGACAATGTACTTTCTGAAGCTCTTGAAGTTGTAAATGGAGTACCGCAAGGGTCGATACTGGGCCCTTTACTATTTGTCATTTATACATGCCTTTTAAAAGGCCATATAATTAACTGTTTTTCACATTTCTGCGCCAACTATACTCAGCTATATTGTTCATTTCAGGAATCCTATTCTGATGCTCTTCATTCCTTGTTTCAGATAACAAATAAATACTGTCTCATGCTAAACGCTACAAAATCGCAGGTAATGTTATTTGGAAACAAAGACGCAAGACAACGCATATTACCATCTTTTAAAATTGTTATTAACGGAGAATCCTTACCTGTTGTGGACGTTGTAAAAAATCTTGGACTATACTTAGATAAGGAGCTTAGATTTGACAAACATATTAGCCACGTCATAAGTAAAGCTTTTGTACAGCTGAAACTTATATATGCTCACTCACAGTGTTATTAATGAAAACTAAAATTATACTTTGCGCTTGTTTTTTCTCATGTTAATTATTGTGACGTGGTGTATGGCCCGTGCTTAACACAATACAATGCTCAACGACTGCAACGTATTCAGAACGCGTGCGTTAGAGCTATTTACGGTTTGAGCAGACGTCAATCGGTAATCTCTCAATCAGTAATGCAGGTTTCTGCATTACTCCTCTTTAGTGCACAATTTAATTACTAGTAAAGTTCCAATATATCTTCACAGCAAATTAAATTTCATTCACACAAGGCACAATTTTGGCACCAGAAAAATACTCACTGCAACTATACCTAGGCACAGAACGTCGCTTTTTACAAGATCATTTTCTTATGTTACCTTTAAGGTTGTAAGCTTAATTTATAGACTTATACAAGCATACACGTTGTTTAATTTTCAAAAACGATTGAAGTTGTTGCTTTTCAAGGATGAGATTCAAGTGACCTTTAGTGTCTAATTACTGCTTTCTCACTGAAAGAAATGTTTTAATTTTTGCAACAAAAAAAGATTTGCTGTGTGAATATTTGCAACCGTGATTAATTTTTTTGTAAATTCAGCAAATTTCATCTTGTTCGTATGTACAAGTAACTAAAATATGCATGCAACTGTAGCTAATAATAACAACATGGGCTTATACAGCAAAAAAAGGGTTTGCTAAATCAAAAAAGATTTTAGTCAACTGTGTTACGTGACGCGGTGGACCACCATGTTCCCGCCACTCGTATATTTCCGCACTATTTATCGGACTTGCACATGTGGTAACGCGTTTTTGAACAAGTTAATAAATGCTAATGATGATTATGTAGTGATAGGGTACCAAGTGATAGAGCGTGCTAAGCTGTATTAAAATAGTCTCAAAAAGAATTTAGAAGATCTACTTAGTGAATGGGGCTTTCAAGAATATGTTGAAGTTGAAGAGACATTGCTGCAAATGACGTTTCCAGAACGGGAATTAAAGAAAATTGAAGGAGTTTGCCAATAAAATATGCTTCATATTTTAATACTTTATTTTTGATGCCTGTTTAATAACTCTGGAAAAACAGTATTTTTGTGAATAAATTATAGCTTTACTTGGTTCAGCAAATCAATTATTAAATAGGAGCAAATACTATTGCTTAAGAAAACAAGAACTATTGCCTGAAGCGACAAAGACATTATTTTATTTGAATAAGTGCATTTGTTTAAGGGAAAAATTAGATTTACACAAGCAGCAAATTTGTTTCAAAATAATAAAAATGCTGTGTGAACAAATATTTTGCCTAACGCCATTTTTAAATCAAATTTTGTTGAGAAAACTAATACATATCTTTTAGTGCTCTTTCTTTGTTGTTATATTATGTATTTCGTAGTTCCTTATTTCACTTGTTTATTGACCCGCTTAAGCCTGTACATTATTTAATTTCTTAACCCTTAAGACTTACTTTCTGTTAGTTATTGAGTGTGGATTCTGTATTTAGAAATATGCATATACAAACTCCAAACTTCCCTATGTACATTTTAACGTCATTTTATGCGCCTGTTAAATAACCACTTTTGCAATTATGCCGCCCCTATCCTAGCCCAAATCGACCCTCCAAAAAGTCTGCCTGGTGTCCACTGTGTTATCGCAAAGTTTACTTCAGAGAAAAGGTTTAAAAGCGCAAGCCTAATCCCTGAAGGTATGACGAGGCTACCTCTGGGTTTACTTACCTGCGATTGAAATCCTAATGGTGCCAGGACAACGCATTCTCTAGGTAACACAGCCAGTTTGTATATAAATGCTGTCCCACAGCCTTCACGAATTCAGTCCTTTACAGTTTGAGTACCTTAAAATACAGTAAGATGACGTACACTAAGATGAACAAGATCGATATAGACTTTGATCCAGTTGTCGAAGATGGTAAGTAGTGTAGATTATTAGTATATAACTTTTTTTATTGAATTTGTGGAGTATAAAGCATATGCTCTGTGGAATCTCCTACACGCTGTAAGTGACAACCACATCAGTGTTTTCTGAAACAATAATAACTTCATATTCCGAAGACAGTTGTGCCATAGTTATTCAGCATTTTTAATTCACCTTCAGGGTTGCTACAAATGGTTACAATGTATTAACAAGTTATTTTATAAAATGAATTTACAATATACGAGATTTCAACTAATAACTTCAAATTGACAAGTGATACATTTATTTATCTCAGATATGAATATAAACGAAACTACATAGTTCAGCAAATATCAGTTATGTTAAACTTCTATTTGTTTCTTTACAAAATTATTAAATTATAATATAATAGAATTTTACATAATTTAGCATTAAAAAAATATATATGATGGAGTATATTACATTACCAATATTATAAAATGGTTTTTAAGTTTATTTGTTATAATTTAGTAAGTAAGTATAAATTACACTTAAATTTTGTATATCCGTTTTTTTGTTTATGCTATTATTACATCTATTAATATTAATCATTTAACCCTTTAATAAATTTATTAGTTTGTCTGTTAAATTATTATAATGTGGTAAACCTGCAAATTTTTTTGGTTCACCATCTTCGTGAATGTTATTACTTGTGTTTAATTTCTCACTTTGTAATTTTGAATTGTTGAAATAAAGTAATTTAGTTATCAGTGTTTTTGGGTAGGCAGTAAAGATTCTAAAATTTTTAAGTTTTTGTATCTAAAGTCTTTAAGATATAGCGCTTCAATTCAATTAATTCAATTAAAAATGTAACCGATCTGTCATTTTCTGTCTGTAAAGTAAATTTAATATATGTGTCATAACCATTAAACATCTGAATTATTTCTTCAAACCTACTAGAGTATCTAGAGACGAAAACAGCATCATAAAATTAGATTGGTACAGAAAACCTACATCTACTGGCAAATACTTGCATTACTATTCAAATCATTCCAACAAAATTAAAATAAATTTTATAATTCAAATAAAAAATAGAATTGAAGCGCTATATCATAAAGACTTTAGATACAAAAATTTAAAAATTTTAGAATCTTTACTTATAAAAAATGCCTACCCAAAAACACTGATAACTAAATTACTTTATTGCAACAATTCAAAATTACAAAGTGAGAAATTTAACACGAGTAATAATATTCAGGAAAATGGTGTACCAAAAATAATTTGAAGGGTTACCACATTATAATAATTTAACAGACAAACTAATAAATTTATTAAAAGGTTAAATGATTAATATTAATAGATATAATAATAGCATAAACAAAAAACAGATATACAAAATTTAAGTGTAATTTATACTTACTTACTACATTATAACAAATAAACTAAAAAACCATTTTATAATATTGGTAATGTAATAATACCCCATTAATATATTTTTTAATTTTAAATTATATATTTTTTGGTATTGTTTTATTTTTGAAATGTGTCATCTAATATAAATTACAAGAAGAAAATTTACCAAAGGCTTACTAATATATGTATATAGGTGTATGTTAGAGAACGTGGCATGCAATTGTAAAAGGCTGATTTATAACAATCTCAGAATTTAAGCCCTGACGAAGACTCTAATAAAGTCGAAATCTAGGCAATAATTAAAGAGTTCACTCTATTATAAATAACAACAAGGTCGATTACCTCCTAATTTAAGAAAAATTTATCAAATAAAATTGTATTGTATTATAATTTAATAATTTTGTAATGAAACAAATTGTAGTTTAACATAACTGATATTTGCTGAACTATTGTAGTTTCGTTTATATTCATATCTGAGATAAACAAATTTATCACTTATCAATTTGAAGTTGGAGTTATCAAATCTCGTATATTGTAAGTTCATTTCATAAAAGAACTTGTTAATACATTGTAACCATTTGTAGCAACCCTGGAGAAGGTGAAAATAAAGTCCACCGAAAGCTTGGTTTGTAATATGAAGAGTGTTATTAACAGAAAGAAAAAGGTCGAACATACCGTTAAAACGTTACATATTATAAACTAATACGACCCCTAATTCTACAAAATATCAAGAAAGGATTATATATTATCTATTTCAAAATAAATTACTAATTCGTTGTTAACTTTCGCGATGGAATACTATAAAATATGGTATATGTAACAAATTGTATTCTAGTTCTTTCGAAAAAAGGAATTCATGCGTTTCTATAAAATTTGGGCTATTTAGTTGTATAATATGCCTAATAAAACTTTAAACCTCTTTAAACCGTGCACCAAAAAAGTATTTGGAGAAAAAACACTCTTGGTTTATCTCGTCTTTGCGAGATTTGTTCCATTGAGGGGATTTATTTACTTTGTGACGATATTTCGGCCCTGATGTTTTACTGCTTGTGAATGGCCATGCGGTTAATCATTATTACACGCAACATAATATTAGATAATGATGACTGCATGGCACACACAAGTAGTAAATTATCTACCTGATGAAGGCCAATAACACGGCTGAAACATCGTCACAAAAGCTCGTAAACGTAATAGTGATGACCTGTTACACACATAGATATTAGCCCCATGGAAAGTAACCTATAGGCGCGAGATCAGATGATAGTGTCKGGCTTTCAGTTACGGTCATTTGCCAATATCCTCGATCTAAAAAAAACCGTTCAAGTAACCCTGTGAACACTAGCAAGGAAGAAAAATAAACAAGAACTGGTGAGGTTTACATTTTATCATAATTAATAGAGACAAAAAAAACACGCTTTTTGGATAACTGATTAGCCGAAAAAAAATTGTCAAGCTATGTTGGCGTTATGTTTATGTATTTTGGCTGCATATTTTGAAACTCTATACTTTGTATTAAACACAAAGTCCTGTGTATCATTGCAAACCACGTTTCACTGCATAATATAAATTCGACTGTTTCTGATAAGTAAGATGAAATTTCATTCAGGATTATACATACTAATAATACCAGCTTCTTTTCTTTTATCAAACATTAGATATGTGCTCAACTCACTGCATATTTTTTATGCAAGGAATTTCCTTTGAACGATCAAATTTCTATTTTTATTACGAGTATTTGTATTTCAGTGATAATCTATACTTGTAATGTCAATGGTTGTAATGCATTCATTTTAGTTAAATAGTAAATTGTCATGTTACGTTTTAAAATATCTGACAACAAAATATTTTGTAGCTCCCATTATTGATATTTCTAATTCTTAACAATTAATTGATCCATCTAAGTGGAGTTTTGATATAATATATACATATTATGCAAATATCAAATTCTTCTCCACTTGGTAAAATTAAAGTAAAGACACTAATTTTATTACTATTATCAAATATATACCAGTTTCTTGATAACTTAAATATTTTCCGAATTTATCATTATTTGATTTTTTGTATTGCAGGAATAAAAAATATTCCATAATACTAGTAAATGTTTTTCCTAATTTACTCAACAGTAGTTGAGTTTAATTAGTACTTCTAATGACTCGCAGAATTGTATGTTTTTAAATCTATTAAATGATGTTACTTTTATACAAGCGTCACATTTTAATAGTTAAAATTCGCTTATTGTTTGTCATTCGAATACGTTTAAATTAAAACAAAAGAGATAAGAAAGAAAATAGATCAGCAGTATAATAACTCTAAACTGTTAAAAATAAATGCCATTTACATATTAAGAAGAAAAACGATTACACCCAAGTAAGATCTATTTCCAAATATTGTTGCTCTTGTAACAAAGGCAGTGGCAAAATAATTAAGTTTTATGTGAATATTTATTTATTGAGAGCATTGATATTAATTTAAATAAAGGTATACTTCTTATTTGTAAACAGGGTTTATTTATATAGATTAATAATAATAAGCAACAATCAACAACTACCAAAATACAATTAATACCGTTGAAGCATTGAAATTTGTGATTGTCACAGAGTTTTACCAAACATGGTAAAAACATGCGTGACTTTAATAACTTATAATAAAAATGATATCTAGTTTTTACCGCCAAAAATACATTTTAACCTTGAAAAAATAATATCTTGTGAATAAGCTTGTTTTTTTAAGCTCCAAGGAAAGAGATACGCAGATGTTTATACAATAACTCAAAAACGAAGAAATATATCGACCTCCGATTTTCAACTTTATCTTGCTTGATTAAGGATCTATAGTATGCATTTGATTATTTGAAGATATTTGATGAATTAAGATTTTCTTAAATAAAGCTTCCCGTTGTCAAAGAGTGTCAAGCGGCCATTTACAAGACACCTGACGTCACGGCCAGTATGTTCGCGTTTTGGCGGTCCCTTTAAATATTCACATTTTTAATATTAAAAATACACCTTACGATCAATTTTTTCGAACTTATAAGCTGTCACAGCTGTTTTGTGGATTAAATGCTACCTATTAATATGCAATTTAATAAAATATAAATACATGCCAAATACCCAATTATAATTGTTTCTTCTTTAAGAAAATTATACTTTAAGTGTAATCCACTTTATTCTTTCATTGTAGATAGATTATAATGAATTTATTTTAGACCACCATTATGTATTGCAACTTTTTGAAGAAAGAAACGATCATTTGATATGTCATATTAAATGCGCCACCTAGCGGCAAAGTTGTGTATTTCATATTTTAAATTAAATCTGTTTTACCATATTTGTTTAAAAAAATTACCACATTATCATTAAATTGCAATATTCAGTTACTCTCCAGCTTTAACTAATCACCCTGTACATTTATTACGTAAATTTCGTTATTTTCAGACGTTCCTGCCGAATCAGAAGAGGATGATATCCAGCAGCCCGAAGATTTCAACTGCCAAATTTTAATAAACCCAAAAGAAGAATTAACAATAAGAATCCAAACGCCCATAAAATCAGGCTGTGAAGGCAGGAGGCTTCTAGAGCACACGTTTCGTATTCAAAAAAATCCACCCCGAGAGCAAGAGGTTTATTATAATCGTCGATCAATCCGGTTGTGCCCCGCTGACCTAGTAATGGCATTACTTTTATTCACATATCTGTGTGCTACAATAAATGCATTGATAGAAATAAATTTCTTGACAAACTGATAAAAGTTCTTAATTTCCACACAGAAGAATTCTAATTGTACAACCTGTATTTTAAAAAAGGTTTATATTTTGGAAATCAAAATTTAGCATGCTGCTCTAAAACGTGTAATTCCCTCGACTTAATTATTTTCAATTTTATATATGGGTATACAAAACATCATTTCTTTTTTGAAAATTTTCGTCGTCGTAAACGTAATACGACAAACGACACGGTTATATTACCTTAAAGTTTCCGAGAAAAATGTAAAATATCAATTTATTTCTTGTTTTGTTTTCATTTCTACAAAATTAATACAATTTGAATGAAACTTGGTGAAAGCATACTATGGTGTACCCGAAATAAGCACATTTTTGTTTATGATTTGCTAAAACCCAGGCATTTCCKAGATATTCATGTTTTTCGAAACCTAATTCTAGTAGAAAAACAGCTGCAAATTGAATCAATACTTCCACATCCAATTGTCAAAATGACATTTACGTTTTTATTTCTTATGCTATACGATTAGTAATCAGATTTTGAGCATTTTGTCTCTCTACACATTTTTTCTAAGACAAACAGTCCTGTGATATTAGCAAAAATATATAAATTTTAAAATCGGTTTCTTCCAAATAACTCGAAAATTATTAACTTAACAAAAAAATTACAAGAGTGCTTTCTGATCAGAAATTTGATTTTATATATAATACCAAAATTTAAAAAAATCATACGAGCAGGGACCAAAATAGGTTTTTTGGAAATATTTCGAAAATGTCAAAATTTTGGATAAATATTCTTAGACACTTTTTGTGAGAAATTTTATTTACTATCTGATGGTATTCTCATTTTTGAAATATATTAAATATATTCGGAGATATTTAGGAAAAACCGTTTTTTTAAGTGACGCTTTTTTTGCTAATATCTTCTAAACAGTTTGCTGCACCGAAAATTTATAAGAGTGAATAATACTCGCAGGTATACTACTAATCACATACTAAAACGAAAAAAATATAAAAAAATAAAAATTTGCAAAAAGGGTAGTTACCCCCCAATTTTGCCTGCTTCCTGATACCGTACTTACCCCACAAACAATAGGTCGCTTTGGGTAGTTGAGATTTATACGTTTGCCAAAACCAGGCACACAGAAACACAGACAAAAAATTTTTTGCTCAAATTTTGTTTTTTTGCGTTTTTGACCATTTTAAAGCAAATGAGCAAATAAAAATTTTTGAAAATTTTTTTCGTGATACAATACTTCCCATCCGTTGGATGTGGAAGTAAAATTAGTTCAGCCGGTGCTCATTTTTTCGTTTTGATATGAATTTTCGAAAAAATAAAAAAAAAACCTATATAGTCGAGTATTCAAGAACATGCTCAAAAATTAAAAGAAGCATAAAATTACTTTTACAACCATGAATTTTCAATGATTATCAATATATTTGTAAAATTATTAAAAGAAATAGAGCATTCATTACACCAATCATTACCTATACTTTCATTGAAAGTAAAAAAAGTGTCTTTTCTTTCGAATTGAAATTGTTTTTGCTTTTTTGTGCCGAACAGAATAAGGATTAGTGTTGGGAAATAGACGCGACAAGCGGCTGTTTATTTGTGATGCGATATATTTCAAATTATTATAACATGCAAATTTGATGTAACAGTGGACATGACTTATGGAGCATTTATATTTTTTCTCTAATACATTGCTGTAAAATGCTAAATTTAATTCAATGGCGAACGTAAATTATCGAACAATTATAGTGCACATTTCAGTAAAATACCGACCAGAACTTAGCGTGCAATAGGGTATTTTATATTGTAATTTTATATAAAATATAAGACATTTAGCCTGCATTTATTATTTTTTATAGAGCATTTAGTATTTTCTTAATCTGCAAACTGCATTAAATTACCGGGCGTTAATTACAACCCTTTATTTTTATATATACAGAATAGTGTAAAGAAAACTCCTAACGAAAATAAATTTTAAAAAAGGCTGAAAACGGCCGAAACCTTAACAAGTACAGAAAAGGGAAACTGTATTATTTCTGTATTATAATATTTTCTAGTAGAATTAGTCTTTGAAGAAAAAGTGTTTTGAACGAGAAAATATGAATGTCTCGAAAATGCCTTGATCTCTTAATCTTAAAGAATATGGCTATTTCGGGAACAGAAAGGTATACTTTCCCCAAGTTTCTTTAAAATTGGATTATTTTATCGAAATTAAAAATAGAAAACATGGAAATAGCCGCTTTTTCACATTTTTTTCACATTAAAAACCACTGCAAATTGAATCAATACTTCCACATCCAATTGTCAAAATAACATTTACATTCTATTTCTTACACTATACGATTAGTAATCAGGTTTTGAGCATTTTTTCTCWCTACACATTTTTTCTAATACAAACAGTCCTCGTGATAATAGCAAAAATATATAAATTTTAAAATCGGTTTCTTCCAAATAACTGGAAAATTATTAACTTAACAAAAAAATTACAAGAGTGCTTTCTGATCAGAAATTTGATTTTATATATAATACCAAAATTTAAAAAAATCGTACGAGCAGGAACCAAAATAGGTTTTTTGGAAATATTTCGAAAATGTCAAAATTTTGGATAAATATTCTAAGACACTTTTTGTGAGAAATTTTATTTACTATCTGATAGTATTCTCATTTTTTAAATATATTAAATATATTTGGAGATATTTAGGAAAAACCGTCTTTTTAAGTGACGCTTTTTTGCTAATATCTTAGCAAAAATATATTTTTTTTAATCGGTTTTTCCCAAATAACTCAAAAATTATAAACTTTCTGATCAGAAATTTAATTTTTTATATAACACCAAAATAGTTTTTTTGGAAATATTTCGAAAATGTCAAAATTTTGGATAAATTTTCTAAAACTTTTTATTTCCTATTTTTTGAATATATTAAATCTATTCGGAGATATTTAGGGAAAACCGTTTTCTTTAAGTGACGCTATTTGCTAATATCTTCTAAACAGTTTGCTGCACCGAAAATTTATAAGAACGAATAATACTCGCAGTTATACTACTAATCACATACTAGACTGACCGGCAAAAAAAACCGGCCACCCCGATATATCCCTATATCTGCACAATTTATATCTTAAATCGAGAACTGATGTGGTTTTTCTTCGCTATTAACAATTTCAAATGCTTGTTACACTCCTACCTATGTCTAATTTTAATTTGAGCAACCGAAATTTTCGTTTTAATAAGATCGACATGTTTGTGGAAATCAAAGGGAATATTTTCTTGTCATTTGCTCTTACTAAAAGGCAAGTAGACTTATCTGCAATTGTTTTGGAATCGAGTTTGACAGTTAATCCAAGTTTTCAAGCGATAACAATGTCGTTAACTGTTGCGGACGTTTCCAAGATTGTTGCTTTGATTGAGGATGGTCGTAGTCAGCGGTATGTGTCTCGTACACTGGAAATACCCCGTACTACAGTTCAGGATGCATGGAATCGGTACTTGGAGACTGGCACATGCGAGAGGCGAGCAGGATCCGGAAGGAAAAGGGTGACAACTCTCGTTGATGATCGTTTTCTTGTGCTCAACACACTGAGGGATCGCAGATCAACAGCAGTTCAGCTTCAACATCGTCTTCTAACAGTGCGAGGAATTCAAATAAGTGATAGAACGATTAGGCGAAGGCTTGTGGAAAGTGGCTTAAATTCGCGAAGGCCTGCCACTGGGCCACAACTGCTGCCTAGGCACCGAAGGGCACGTCTGCAGTTTGCACAGTTACATGCAGATTGGAACCTTCAGCAATGGAGTGAAGTTCTTTTTACAGATGAGTCACGCTTTTGTCTGCGATCGCCTGATGGTCGAGAAAGGGTGTGGAGAAGACGAGGTGAACGATATTTTGACTGCATGATCTCTGAACGACTATCCTTTAACGGCGGTTCTGTAATGGTGTGGGCAGGTATTTCTACGGAGGCACATACCGACCTCTTATTTGTAGAAAATGGTGCTTTGAACGCTCAGAGATATGTGGAAGATATTCTTCAAGAAGCTGTTGTCCCATTTTCGCATTTTGTTGGAGATGGCTTTGTTTTAATGCATGACAACGCCAGACCACACACTGCGCGAGTGGTAACTGAATATCTGGATGAGGTTGGCATTCGTAGACTTCATTGGCCAGCATGCAGCCCAGACCTTAATCCTATAGAGCACCTTTGGGACCAGCTTCAGAGGCGTATTCGTGGACGTCCAGCCATGCCTGAGACTCTTCAAGAGCTACGCTTGGCCCTTCAAGAAGAATTTGAAGGAATTCCTCAAATGTGCTTAACAGATTTGATCAACTCAATGCCCCGAAGGTTAAATGCTGTAATTCAGGCTCGAGGAGGACATACACGGTACTGACAGTAGGCAGGAATTCGATTTAAAAAAAGTATCACTATTTTTTTACGCATAAGAAAAAAGTAATTGTTGTGTTTCCGTTATTGTCATCAATTAAATTACCTAAATTTGTATTATTTGTCTTTTGTCTGTCCCAAACTTTGCGTTTCATATCAACAATAATGATTCTTCAACCCAACATCATTGTTAAGTTGAACTGGTGAATATTTAAGTGCGTTTCACAAACATATCGGGGTGGCCGGTTTTTTTTGCCGGTCAGTGTATAACGAAAAAATAATAAAAAAATAAAAATTTGCAAAAAGGGTAGTTACTCCCCAATGTCGCCCCCTTCCCGATTCCCTACTTACCCCACAAACAATAGGTCGCTTTGGGTGGCTGAGATTTATACGTTTGCCAAAATTCAAGTTCATATATTAAGCATTTCGAAAGTTATCGTATCCACAAACAAAACCACAGACACATAGACAAGAAGTTTGTTTTTGCTCAAATTTTGTTTTTGCGTTTTCGACCGTTATAAAACGAATGCGCAAATAAAAAAATTTAAAAATTTTTTTCGCGGTACAATACTTTCCATCCATTGGATGTGGAAGTAAAAGTAACATTATCTACAACTTTTATGTGGCGTACTTTCTCTTTTGGCGTCAATTTCCGCCGTCGCTTTTCCAACCCCCTCAAATTAACTCCCATGCCCCTGCTTTTCGGTCTTTTTCATTCATTTATACCCTTATTATTTCCACCCACAGGTGTTTGAACGACACTTTTTTCTCCCTAAATGAAATTTGGTTGAACTAAAAGAATAAAAGTACAAATTTGTAACCAAACATGGTCACAACCATTTTTTTATGATAAAATCGAAAATACCGCGCTTATTAACAAAAAAACAGGTGTATCTTTCATTCAAGATGATACTTCATATTGATTTTCCAGCGGTAGTTTCTATTGTCATATACATATTTTGTAAAATTTAGTTTTATATATTGGATATTTATTTACGATATTCTATGTATTAGTGTTGTTCATTCCTTCCAGCCTTACGTTTTTATTCGTACATGACCCAAAAAGCGTCATCCCTGTCTGTTGTTAATAGAAGTGTTTTTTAATTTTCTGCAATATCGTAGTAAAATGCAGTTGTTTAAGGCCACTCGGTATTGTAACTAGATCTTTTAGATCATTTATTAACGTATTTGTGTCAAAGAACAATCAACATGTGACAATTTTAATGTGTACGCCAACCTGAAGCTAAAATTTAAGATTACAGACACTCCCAATTATTAAAAATCACCTTTTACGCTAAAATAAAGATCTAGAAACGCATTAAGTTGATAAATTTAGTTTCGGCAAGCTATTGCAAGAAAATTCGAAAATATGAAACTTAGGCCTGCGAAGAACCCTTATAAAGATTATGCAAATAATTTCTGTGTAGGTTAGCTAGAAACAAACAAGCCTAAGTAAAGATTGCGGCTACCGGTCACTAGATCACACAAAACCGTAAGTGAGTGGTATGTTTGCATTAGATGACAATCCCCTGATTATTCGGGAACACCTCATTATCCAGGTATATTTCTCTGTTAATAAGCTACCCTGAAGGATTAGAATGTAATAAAAATTTAACAGTGGGTACCTACTGGACGCTAAGATAATGTGGGTTTATTTAATGGTCTCTAGGGTACCAAGAATTGTGGAATATTAGACCACTCCCCCCATCAAGGGAATATTTTGACCCAACAACCCCATCAGAAATTTGTCATTTGCAGTTTGAATAGCTCAGAGTGAAGTGCTGTAACTAGAAGTGATTTAGAAGATTATTCATCTCTTGGCAGCAGTCCCCACTGTAAGTAATATCTATAGATGTGTAATATTAAAGTAATTGTATTTTAGGTTGTAGAATAAGTAATAATAATAATAATAATAATTTTATTCGTATCAATAGCAAAAATTTTGCTTTACATACGTCAACTTATTACATAATACACATATATACAACTAATCAATCAAACATTTATTTCAACAATTTGAAGTATTGGAGACATTCTTCGAGGTCATAGAACGCCTTATTGCAGAGGATCTTTTTAAGTTCAATTTTAAAATGTTTTAACTGCAAGTCTTGATGGTATTCGGCAAACTGTTGTAGAGTCTTATTCCGTTAAAACTTGTGCCATTTTGCGTTCTAGTTAGTCGAGCAGGTTTTGTTACCAGGTTCTCATTATTACGAGTATTGTAACCGTGTGTGTTGTTATGTGTGCTAAAAGTAGATATATTGGCCTTAACATAAGTGCAACATTGAMGTATGTACAAACAAGGAAAAGTTAAAATTTTTAAATTTATAAAAGCTAGTTTGCAGTCTGCTCGGTAATATAATCCATAAATAATACGGATCGCTCGTCTTTGCAAAGAAAATATCTGGCGACGACAGGTCGCATGGCCCCAGATCAGGATACCATACGGTAGGTGACTGAATTAAACCATAATAGGCAGTTATAAGAGTTGTGTAACACAGTATTTCACCGTGTGTCTTCCAGAGTAGCGTTGAATCAAAGGTCAGACCAAGAAACTTATTATGAGAATTTAAATTCTCGTTATAAATCACATGTTTTAAATTTTTAAGAGTAAATATTGTCTGAATACATTTGTCAATATTTAGCAATAGTCGATTATTACCAAACCACTCAGAAGCCTTCGACCGCTCTATTTGAATTACCTTCGACAGATGTTCAAAATTTACACCACACACACAGATGTTTGTATCATCTGCATAGATCACTGGTAGGTGGCCAGGAAGATCATTGATAAAAATTATAAACAGGAGAGGCCCCAAGATTGACCCTTGAGGCACACCAACTCATGCGATAGACTGTCATTGCAAATTACTTTTTGGGACCGATTTGTTAAAAAAGATGTTATTAATCTGCAACTCAGTGGGTGAATGTCGTAAGCAAATAATTTGCGAACTAGTAAAGTATGTGATACGCAGTCGAAAGCCTTCGAGAGGTCTAAAAATCAGCAATTAGGTACTCGCCTTTATTAAAAGATTCTTCGACTAGTTCGACAAAAGAAAGTAATGTATCCTGAGTGGATAGTGATTTCCTAAATCCATACTGATTTCTCACAAAAATGTTGTTTTTTACAAAGTGACTGTAAAGCCATAACTTTCTCCAAAACCTTCAAAAACACAGGAAGCAACGAGATTGGTCTGTAATTGCTAGGTAATTCAGCGTCACCTTTCTTAAAAATCGGTATTACCAAAGCCTTTTTTAAGCATTCCGGGAAGACACCACTAGAAATACATCTATTAATTAATTTTGTTAAAGGGCTAATGAGGATATCTACAACACTTTCAATAGAATTACACTAAGTCCATAAAAATCTTTGGCTTTGCTAGATTTTAGTTTATAAATAATATCTCTCACTTCACAATTTGACACTTCCCTAAACATAAATTCACTATAGCGTTTGATAACACAATTATTTAAAAACATACTTATCACAGGATCATTTTTCTTTGGCGGTAAATCATTTATAATATCACAGGCAATCGAGGTAAAATATTTGTTGAAATCGTTAACATTAATATCACAATCTCTTTTGAAAGAATTTTTACACTTACTGTTAACAACTCTCCACATTGCTTTGGATTTACAAATATCAGAATCTATGTAATTGTCATGGGCTTTCTTTTTTGCATTTCTAATGGCGTTACGATAATCTTTACGATAGCTTTTGCTTACTTCTCTTGAAACTGCAGAATTGCTACATTTATAAATATCGTCATATGATCTCAAGTTTTCTCTCATTCATTTAAGATCAGCACTAAACCATTTTACTAGTTCCGTGTTTTTATTATGGAAAAGTTTTTCAGGAAAAGCAAGAAAATAGTTAGTCTGAATTAATTCGGCAAAACGTTGAAATAGAGAGTTTACATTACAATCAAGATTTACAAAAGACGAATCTATTTGGTTAAGCAGATTATAAAACACTATTTTACCTGTAGTCGTTATAGGCCTGTACATACTTGGTTTACAAGAAGGCCTCCGCAAATTGTAATAAGTACTAAAAAGTTGCAAATTTAAGCCTAAATGATCTAATACTGCAGGATTAACAGAGGAAGCAGAAAAGTGGTTAACATCAATGTTTGTGAAGATATTATCAATACAGTGACTTTTTCTAGTATTAAAGTTTACAATAGGAGTCAATCCAAAACTGAGCAATAAGTTACAAAGGCTTGTACGTTCAGAGCCATTAGTCAGAAAATTTATGTTGAAGTCGCCACATAATATTAAACCCTTATGCATAATATCAAATTTAAATAACTTGGTTAGTGTATACAGAAATTCATTAAAATTACCTGAAGGTGAGCGATATATCGAAATAATAATAATGTCTAAACGTTTTACATAAACTGCAGATAATTCACAATTTTTTTTCTATGGATAGATTTATGATTAGCGAGTAATTCTCTGTATCTTCATTGACGTGGGACAGAATAGCAGATCCCACATATCCTCTCGGTCTGGCGAAGTAGGACCTTACTGCGTAATCGCCACAACGTAAGCCATCACATTCAGCCTCAGCCAACCAATGTTCAGTAAAACATAGGACTTGAAAAACATTAATTTTATCTGAAAGGAAACTTTCACATTCAACKATKTTGTTACGAATAGATTGACAATTAATATAAAAAATACCGAGGCCGTCATGGTTTTTTTCTTCTATGATGGATGGGTTTTGTTGACTTTTCTGTGAAAAAACCTTGACACCAACGTTCCCCGAGGCCAAGCAGAAGGTTTCAGCGCCTCTTGTAAATTTTGAAGATCCAGGGTAACTTTGTAGGAAGCATAATGTTGGGGAAATTTTGAAAGATTTTCTTGATCATTATGTAAATAGTCTTTTACTTGCTTACTGGTAACATCAGGGTGTAATCTTGACACAAACAGAAAAGCCTTCTTGGGAGCCGATTTTAATTGTGCGTTGTCGGATTCGCCGACGACCTCAGGCTTGGATTTACGTAAAGTTTTTCTTTTAACCACGGTTGACCATGATTTCTGCGTGTCGTTTATGGGTGCGTCACTGGACAAATGTACTTTTGAAGAGGCATCATCAATTTTCTCATTTATTGTTGTTGCCGATTTTGAACTTTCCTTCACTTTCGTTTCATTAATTTTAGGCTGGTGGTCTTGTTTATCATTTACAGCTGGTAGAGTATTTCTCGCTGAGTTGTCTTTGTCTGGTTGCGGATGCTTATTATCAGAAGTTTTTACTTGGTCAGAGGACAATTTGTCGTCAAGGTTCTTAAACGTAGATGTATACAGACACAGACTAAAAACTGAAAACATTAGTAGTTAGTACCCGTTTAAAATAATATGGTAGGATATTGTTTTAGGGTATACAAGTATTTATTTTACTAGCTGGCTAAACTTTTGCAACCACTCGCAATAAGACAACCCGCATTAAGAACACTTTCAGTTTTATGTATACCTACAGCCGCAAGCAACAATTGCTTCCAAAAAGGTAAAAATCTTTTTTAAACTGAGTCGTATTTTGTACGCCAAACAGCGCGAACGAATCGAATTGACTGCTTTCTGCCCGACCAGTTGATCGCTCGAGCGCGCGAATTATTAGTTTGAATCGCCAACATCTATTGCTGAAAACTGCATGAAAATCCGTTCAGTAATTTGTGAGTTTATCGCAAACAAAGTTGTAATCGCACTAAATCGTTGGATTTCAATCAAATTATAAGCAACTAAAATACCCAGCTAATTAGTGCTAAAAATATCTACATTAATATAATTACTACTCTAGTATTACTTTTAGTTATCATGTCTACGAGGCAAACTACCCCATTTAGCAGCGATTTGATATCGAAAGATGGAAACATCCAGTATGACAGTTTTGGGTACGCCATCCCCGAATATCCAAAACGGAAACTGGTGAAAGTTAAGGTTACAATTAAACAYAATCCGGACTATAAGGACACCACGTTTCATGTCCGAACAAAAACTCCAGATGAACCTCAACCGAAGAAGGCCAGAGCAATCTGTGAAGATAATTTAAAAGAACAAAATGGCAATGGGGCGCATGAAGAGGGACAAAATGATAATAATGGACATACAGATGAAGAAATAATCCGCGCTTTGGTTATGGAACGTTTTAAAGACATCCTGGAACGTCGACGTAGAAAGAGGAAGAACAGACCTCTCGTCACTAATACTAAAGATAATGAGGAATCCGACGACTCCCATATTTACGATGAGGTCTGTCTGGGCTATGACGACAATGACTACAGTGTAATAAAAGAATCAATGCAGATGTTTTCCTATAGTAATGATGCTTTGAAAGACTTGGAAGACCAGCCAACTGAAACCGATATTTCTGGGATAACCTCCGAATATGACGTAGGTAGATTCCTTAGTGATGCACTTGGAGATGAACTGCATACGTACGACACAAGTGGGTCCACGCATCTCAATACACGGGTAAGTCACTACTAAAAATTATTTCCTTGTCCAATAAATTATGCTGCACTGCATCAATTTTTGTGCTGAAAATCGTTTTGCATAGGACAAAACTTTTAAATAATATTCCTGCAATGTCTGTTAAGTGTAACCTGCCAAAATGTTGCATCATCTTCTAAAAATGATCTGCGTTCTACATATTTATGGACTACGCATTAAATAGCAAACAAAACATTGTCTTTCAATTTACAAATATTTTATTCGAGTATATTCACTATTTTTTATATCATTTTCTATAGATACCTTTATGAGGTACGTGTTAAGACATCAAGCACCTTTAATTGACAAATAATTATGTTTTCATATTTCTACATGTAGTAAATTTGTTTGGAAATATCTCATACGAATTAGTCAACAAATTCATTGTCAAACATGGGATTGCATAACTATTAATTTTATATATAATTTTAACACAATATATCATGGATGACTTTTTTGATGCGAGTGCATTCCTAACAGTGGCGGCTCGTCCAGGTCGGCAGGGTCCCAGAATTTTGATCAAAGAAATTTTTTTTTTCGTATTTTTATGTATATTTTGTTTTATTATGTTCAGGTATCTTGAAACAGTTGGAGCGTATTTTTTACATTACCATCAAATTAATAATTGGCCAAAATCACATTTTTATGGGTTATCCCGAAAAATTTACGCTACTCGGCAACCGTGGCTGGATCGTGTATGTGTTTTGTCATCCAAGCCCGTAATCCAAGCGCTGGGTCGGCAGACCGTATCGTATAAGGAAACAATAGCATCGTTTTCCTATGAGCTGAACAAAGACGTAACCCTGTGCGCATATTGAATCCTTAGGCGAAAATTGAGACTCGGATATGCTTGGGTCCGGCAGACAGCATAAAACGTTAAAACGGACTTCATCATTTATTTCAATTATTTCAAGTTTTTTTTATCAACCTATTATTATAGTTCTGTTTTCTACTGAGTATTACAAATTATCTGATTGACACCCTTTACATGCTTACAGTTTTTTTATAATCATAATTTAATTTTACGTATGTATGTTTTTATTGAAGTTAATAAAGGAGGCCCGGCATTCATAATCGTCGGATTCCGAAAATCAACTTTGACATGTACATTGAACAACTATTACATATATAGTTCAATACCGAAATCACGAAAAACTACCCGAATGTTCTACAAAATTTTTCATTTTCCCAAGATTATTGTAAGAGCTATCCTCTTAAATAAACAATTTTAAGCAGATACCTTCAAACATTTAACAGAATTAATAAATACATGTTATAAATTTAGTCAATCTGAAATCATTGAAGAATTTCACACAAAAAGAAAATAACATAATAAGTAAGCGCCAATACTCATATAATCGCTTAATGCTGTCTGCCGGACTTCCGAATACATCTTCGGATTGGGCGCGACATATATCGGCTTCTCCTCTCCGGTGCAGTACAGGTGCACGCTTAAATTATGAAGCTAGTTACCAGATTAGGCTATTTGTTACCAAATGGACTATCTTTTTAACATGCGGCGATATGAAAATTTACAGAAGTAGCAAGTAATAAACAACAACAACTACGAGTATATACAAAATTATTTACTAATTTATAAATAAATAATATTGACCAACTAGAGTGGACCAAAGTTTTTATTGCCGACCCAATAGAATTTGTCACGAGTAGCCACTGATTCCTAAAGTAAGATTTGAAACGCAGTTCATTAAAAAATTTGTGGATGATTCAATACTGGCCTTAGTATCATAAAATACACGAAATTGTCAGCGCTTTTAATAGCTACGACTCACACATCAAATTCTCTCTTAAATGCAGTACAGTTTCTGGATACTTTTGTAACAATGGACAATAACAAAGTCATGAAACTGGTTTGGTACAGAAAACCTACTGCGTCAGGAAAACAGAATAGAAAGTCTAGTCAATCCACGAAAATTAAAATTAGCAAATAAAAACACAAATGCAAAAATATAAGCTAAAAACTATCAGCAAAATAAAGGTTTTGAAAAGACTACTGCATAAAAATTCGTACCCAAAGGCTTTAATAAAAAAGTGCTTTTCCAAGCATCCAGACAAAATAGCATAATACTAATTCTCAAAACATGATAGGAAAGGGCATAGCTATTGGAGTCTTATCGTTTTACAACAATTTGACGAATAACTTAATGTAACTCTTAGATGATGTAAATATCAAAAAAAGCTGAAAGAAACACACAAAAGTGGGGTTTCTTGTCATAGCTAACCACAAAAATAATATTCACATGGACTTTGATAATGTTAAAATAGTTGGTAAAAAAGAAAATTATCAAAAACTTGTATCTACAGAAATAGTTTACACAAATAAATACGACAATAGTATCTATAAATGTTTTCCTTATTTTGTGCCTTTGTCGTATCATCTATTTTTTTTTCGGCCACTAGGTGCAGGCAAGGTATTTTGCCATATTTTAAAAATCTTGACTAACTACTTGCTAACCACAATAGTGATATGCACGCTTGTGCAACGTCATAAATTGTAAATTTACAAACTATACAGTTAACAAGTATAATAACACCGTTACATAGACTCTGAAGATAGTTTGTGAATGTCGACCAATCTTGGATGTATTTAAAGAGTACTTATTTTTGCGCTTCCCTAATAGAATTCAATTGAATTTAAATTTGAATTATCAACAATTTGGTTGATATTCACGTCCATTTTCTTGATTTTAATTGTTTATGACAGGACAGGATGAAATGATTTCTCAAGGGCTCAGCGTTTCGCTCTTTATTTCGAGCTTCTTCAGGACTATAAAAAGCAACCTGGTACAAAGATGTCATATAAAAAAAGAAATTAACATCAAATAAGTCACCACTCATGATACCTGTTGATTCAGGAATAGGTATGTTTGTATAGCCTTGATAAACCTCGAAATAAAGAACAAAACGTTGTCATGAGAAATTATTTATGATCTTTAGCCTGTTAAAAAACAGTTCGAATTAACAACAAGTAACGGTCATCAATTCACATCAACTAAGACATTAAAAGAAAGGATGTCTTTTTGTCAAAAAATCCATACACCTTCTTAAAATGAGATAGTTAGTTTGCCAGTAAAATAGGAGCACGATTGCTAAATATTGATGTACAATACTGATGTTATTCTTATATTCTAATTTATCATCGATATCATATATTACAAAAAGATCTTGTATGTATTTTCAATTTATATTACAACAATTTAACCCACTTGATTTATCAGCTGTTTCAGGTACAAGAACCATCGTCAGTCTGCGAACAAAGCATTGGAACTTCCAATATATCGACTCTGATATCTTTGGGATCTAGCCTCTACACAAGCATTTCCAAAACGATCAACCGCCTGTCAATGTTTACCAATACAACAGCAACAATTCTAGAGTCAAACGAAAGCAGACGCACCTCTAGAAATCATAGCATTGACCAGCTCTATGACGAAGCTGTAAATACTTGCAGCGCAGAAGTGGCTCAGATGGTAGTCGATTGCTCTGTGCAATATGAAATGATGCAGCAGTTGTCCAAAGCCCTGGAATTTTGCAAGACAAAGAAGGAATTCGTGTCCAGTATAGAACATGTTGAGGCAGAACGTCTCCTTCTCCTTACAGGTACGTTTCGTTATTTATTCCTTAATATTATGAAATGGCCTCACATTTGGTTTACTGGCATGGTCACCATCCTGCAATAGCAATCAAATTATCGTACAACACTCACGCTAAACCAGGGTTGGCAAAAAACATGTTTTTTAATTAAACAAAACAAAGAGTTTTTTTTAATTTAATCATGTTTAAATTGTTTTAAACATGTTTTTTTCTTACTTAGTTGAAAACATGTTTAAAACGTTTTAAACGCTGTTTTAAACATGTACTCTCATGCAAATTACTATGTGTATTAGTGAAAATAAATGCGAGTAGATGACTCAAAGCGTAGCAGTTGTCTAAAAATCCCTAGGTGACTACGATTGTCCGTTGACATTTGTCATTTGTATTCGATGTGTACGGCGTTTACGCGACAATTTTAGTTATTATGAGCCGGTTTTTCTTTTCTATTTTAAGCGAAAATCAACTCTGTTCTTAAAATCCAGACCAATCACATACTGGTTACTGGGTGGATTTTAGCTAATTAATTAACAAATTATTATTTTTCTTTTACAGCTTGTCGCAGAAGCGCCATCCTTAACCAAATCAGCCTAGTGGACTACAAAACCAAAGGAGCATCGCGCAACTTCGGTGAAGTCACCATAAGAAACCTACGATTCTCTACCAACCCCAACACAGAGTGCAACAAGGAATACACTAATTGGTTCGTGTGCATCCTGTCGTGTAATGGGCAGGCTTTTGCCACGGAAGCTGTTGCTTACAACGTTGGACAAACCTTCATAGAATTCAAAAATGGAGCAACTTTCAAAAATTTACCGTGGGATTTTGATATTACTGTAACGATCTACACGATGTCGCTGAAGAGGGTACACAGGAATTACAGCCATGAATCGAAATATCACTTGAAAGAGGTATGTATTACTCTGTTACATTGTTAATTGACAGACCTTGAATTTTCGGGCTGAGCGATTGTACTGTATGGGAATTGTTCTTTTTATTTCCATATTTGACGTTTGACAAACTTCTGCATTTAATTTTGCAAAAGTACGGGTATTTCAATATACGAAATTTAGACTAATGTATGCAAACACTATTGGTTGTATGTCTTGCAACCAACAACCCTAACCATTTTGACTGGCATCGCTCTGTATTACATTCTTTTTCTCAAAATGCTTCAAAATGGGTGCATGCTTATCCAGGCCTTTAAAATCAAAAGTGGCATGCTTTCTACTTGTCAGAACAACCAGCAGCAATTATTAACAAATTTAGTATAAAACTATGGCAAAAATTATAAACGCTTCTGCACTTCTTTCGAAAATACTAGATGTTTTACTTCATATGTCTTGTTGAATTTAATATTGTTTTCCTTTTGTTTAAAATTGCCACTTGTCATCCGCTAAAATTAGGTCAACAATATATACTTGAACATAACTTGTATCACAGAGATCGGCGTATTTTTCTCTCAAAGAATTCCTGGGCTATTGGCAGTCCAAAACGGAAGTTTGTTTAATTTGCAATGGCTATTAGTTCACCAGGAGGTATATAAATAGGATAATTATTCTGCTAATAGAATCTGATGAAGCCATCTCGTATTCCAAAACAAAAATAATCTTCTTACCAGTCAATTTGATAATATTTCATAATATTCCAGCTTGATAAATTTGTTTACTTCTATTAGAGCGAGAAAACACGAAGTTACTACTATTATTACCTAGCCAATAACAGTCTGTTAAGTTTATTGTTTTCGACATTTTATTATTCGCATCCAGACTACCCATTGTTGATTAAAATTTTTTTCTTAATTCCTTCAGGCAATCTTCCCACTGCGTTGGGTTGACTGTTGGTACTGCACTTTTATACTGTCTTTCAGAAACTTATTTGTTCTTTTCCACCATCGGAAGCCATTTTTATTAGGCTGAATTTAATACGAAACGACCACAATAACAATAACCATAAATCTTATCGCCTACACCCGCAGCTTTTTGCTAATTTTCTTAAACCCATCAAAACATGAAAGGTTCACCTTATTGCTTTCGATTGAAAAATTTGAGACTTGCGTTATATTTTTTTTGTTCAGCTGTCAAGCCAAATGTGTTTAGTTCTTTGTTACAAATTACATTTAACAGCATGACTATTTTTATTTCATTAGTGTAATCTATTTTTCTGTAGCCTTTAAATATTTTAAAATGGTCGTTTTAAAGTTTTCCATATTTTACCAATATTTCCTTAGACATTGTGTAGTAAGTTAAAGCACTCTTTTTCACGTTTTCCTTTTTCTACTTAATGAAATCTATTTGGGTACCCCACACCTTTATGATCTTATATCATTATACAGGGTGTTGCAAATTAGTAGGTCATCCCGTCAACCCTAGATTATTGAGGACAAGATATGACGATTTTGTTATTGGTAAATTTCTTAAAAACGCTTCATTTAAAAAATACATGGTGTCAAAGTTGAAATTATAAATCGTTTTTCACAATATAATCCACAGTTTTGGAGGTATCGAGTAGAAATTTGGTACGAGTTTGTAGTATTTACATCTAAGCGTACCCCTAAATTATTATATATTATATTATTAACATTACTGTAAAAACAAATGAATATCGGGGGGTTTGTAATTTTCTGACCCCCTCAACTTTTGTTGACGTACGCAAGAGACCAGCGTATTTTTTCTAGTACAAAACATTATTGTCAGTTTTCTTGGTTTCTTGTAATTTTTAGACACGTCTTTTTCCAAGCCTACTAAGAAAACTTGTTAACTATTGGTTTGAGCATTAAAGACATATGGACGACAAAAATGTTTAAAAAATACATAATTTGAGCTCCAATATGGCAATAATTTGGCTTTACTTGCTACATTGGGAAATGTATCAATAATATTAACCATTTACGACCAGAGGAAAATCATTATTAGTAATAATAGACAAGGTGGAAAGTTTAACAAAACTGCGTTTATCTCTGAATCTAAGCATTTTATCTAAAATTTACAAGAGACCAAAAAACTGACAATGACCAAAAACCAAAAAACTGACGCTAGTCTTACGGGTGTCAAGAAAAGTTGGGGGGTTAGAAAGTTACAAATCCATCGACATTGATTTGTTTTTAAAGTGATGTTAACAATAGTTTAAAGGTACAGTTAGATGTAAATACTACAAACTCGTACCAAATTTTAACTCGATACCTCCAAAACTGTGGATTATATCGTAAAAAACGATTTTTAAATATAAACTTTGACACCCTGTATTTTTTTAATGAAGCGGTTATCAGAAACTTACCAAAAACAAAATCGTCATATTTACTGAATTCTTTATTGCAGGATTCCACAAATAGATGTCCGAGCCCGTCGAAGTTTTTCACGCTCTCCAGACGATCCAGGTCAGCCACTTCCAACTGTGACATCGTCAGATCTTCTTTTGTCTTCTCTGGAGTTATCGTTCTTCAGATCCGCGACCTAAAGCACAGAGCGTTCACATTACACGACTATCCCCCGAATGCGATTATAACAGGAATCATGACAATGGAACAGGAATCCAGAATAAAGATATCAGAAACAATGGAAGGATTTCTGAACGTTGGTACGAAAATGGGTCAGTGCATTACATGGGACAAGAGATGGTGCGTACTGGACCACACATTGCTAAAGATCTGGAATGATCCAGCAGATGTTGACGTGACCCCGTTGTTCAAAATTGACTTAAGCGTAGCTGGAACGACTATATCGGCAGCCGATCGATCTATCTGTCCTAGACCAAGAACTTTGCTTTTGGAGAAACCAAATGTGCGATTGTCAGACAAAAGCCGCCGGCTTTTCCTCTCAGCAGACACCATGAAAGAATATAAAGACTGGGAAGAGAAGTTCAATTCTGTCCTGCTGACGTTAAGAGAATGGGGTCTTGGTTGTAATGAACAATGAATTTTACGTGAAAGAATTCTTTAATTTTGTAAAAATGCAAATTTCGTCCGTCCTTATTGGTAACTTTCCTTTAAAGTACAATTTTAATTTATTGGTTTGCTGTGTAAATGAGAGTAATAAATTTTACTTCATAAAATCTCTCGCTGTTATCTTTTCCGGTATTCATATCATAGTCGGGTTCGTTCTATTTATGAATAGTGAGGTTAGCTATTGGCTGCCGTTCGTAATTGAAGTCTTAACCTGTGTAATCGAATTTAAATGTTTAATTGACAAGTGGACTATGTAACGCAGTGAGTACAATGGTTTCTATTCATAATTTCACCGTCTTTAGCAATTTCTATTTTTTTCCCTCAACTTTACGGAAACACAAAGTTATTTATAAAAATTCCTCGATTGATGCTTAGCTGACATCTACTGAAGAGCAGCTATACTTAAACTGGCGTGCTAACATTAGTAGAAGGGAACTATTATCTTATCTCTGCGGATCATCGCAGATATTTATATCCCAAATTAATATATATTTCAAATATAAAGTTAATTTAAAAAGAAGTGAATTTATTGGATAAGCTTTGAAATTACGCTGTGATTAATACTGTTGATAAGAAAAGTATACTACTAATTGTTGTAGACTTAGAAGTACCAACGTGTAGATAGCAAAGAATATAACAAATCATATACGTTAGATTAAAAAAAGAAGATTGTAGGAAATGTGATCGCCTTAGGGTAGAACAGTCCTATTTTTGAGAGGATAACTTTTTAGAAAGAAACAACTAGGAGGCCCTTGCTTCATAACCCTATTGAGTTGTTTTCTATACCATATAACATGACACATGAGTTAGCATACTTCTGGATAGAACGGACCGACACACATTACACAATTTTGACTGAATTTATTTACATTTTGAATGCAAGTAACAAAACCGGCACAAAATAAATCGTCTTATTTTATCTTAATTGAGTGCCAAACTTTCGATGATAAAAATAATATATGATATCATATAAAAAATAAAATATATCGATAATGTGACAAAGTGTCTTCTGTATGGAAGATTACTAAAAAAATCGTGATATTGAAAAAATTTAAACTTTTCCCAAATAAACAAAATTCTTTTAGAACTCCATAATATTAAAAATACGAAAAACTATTAGATCTAAAGTGTATAAGTACAGAGTTATTCGAAATTTGATGAAAAAAATGATGATTGTAATATTTTCGTAAGTAACTTTTACACCATAAGAGATAGACCGTTGAAATTTGCTATTCTCAAGAGTAAAAAAAAATATGTCTCTTAAAAAAATATGAGACAAAAATATTTTTGGGGCCTTTTTGAAAATCTTTAAAACCCAAATAACTTGATTTCTTTAAATGGAATGTATCAAACGTTTCAGCGCTATCAAAAACAAAGTTGAAAATATATTTTAATTTAATGTCGAATATTTAGAAATGTGTATTTGMAGGTTCAATTATTTCAATCTTTTTTTTTACTTTGGATGTTTGCAAATCTACTGCCAGTCATCGAATTTGTCGATATGATTTTTATTTTTAAAAATTGCCAGCATAATTAGTTGGCCACCGGGTTTCATGCAAAGCGACTTCCAAGTGCAATGCAAACTAGATTTCCGGCAACTGTTGAATTGATTTTGAAGGTCTGAAAATATTGAATATAAATTTACAATTAGCAAGAGTTTGGGCTAGACTGCATTGATTGATGAAATCGGATCGACGTTCCGCCCGCTCTTATAAGGGGCATCTTCAGCTTACATTTCTACAGAAACGGAAGTGTTGGTATTGGATTTTATAGTGGAATGGGTACATGCAAATTCAATATGATTAAAGCCAGGTACTTAGATATAACGTTAAAACGTCATAAATACACAAAGAATTTTTCAAACAAATATACTGTTTTCTGATAAAGACAAATTCCACCGCAATGATTAATGGAATTCGTCATAATTATCCTTATTAAGAGCTGTTTGCCACTATGCTTATTTAAGTATTGAAATAAGTTCTTAAAATTATTATACGGAAGCTGGATGCGCGCGCCGTTTCAATACAAGAAATTAGCTCACGTTCTATTTTCTTGTACTGAATTTCCATACATCGTGTTAAAACTGCGCAGATGGATGCACACTAACCTGTTTTACCGTTTATAAACAAAACGTTCATAGAATCTACTTTTCGAACCTACGCAATAAGCAAGGTTGTGAGATTAGGCAGCTTTTGTACTGATATCGGCGAAATAAACTTTTGAATAGGAAATATCTGTTATTTTGGGCTGATTTCCTACTACCAGCTAATTAATACATCAACATGAAATGCAGTTTTAAGCCTCTTAAAATATGTATATTGGTGTGAGTAACTTTTGACAACCCCGGGAACGTGATGTGTTGTCATGCTTTTGTAAATGAAACGGAAGGAATGCTTTCACGGTATTGTGTACCTTCTTTCCCCATTTTGTTATGGACAAGTTCAAACAATTTTTCGAATGAAGCATTGCTCATTTGTAGAAAATTTTTATATGCTGCTAGATCTTCTATTAGCAGCTCTTCTTTCAGCACATTTAAGAAGCCATGAACATTCATTCTCCTTGCAATATCATTGTTAGTATCAACGCCGATGCAATTAATATTTTTTTTACTTTTAACTACAAATTGTGGTCATTCAGGGTGACCACAAACACAAACAACAGTAAAAGTAATTATTTTGGGGGGGGGATACATCTAAGGTCTACTTTTCTCTAGCAGTAGAATAGACCTTACGTTGCATTTGCTATTGTATAAAGACAGAATTTAATAGATTACGGTTAGATTAGCTTTAAGTTGAGAAAATCACGATTAGAACTACAAAGGGGCGCACGCGTACGTATTGAAATACATACTGAAAATAATTTGTAATTACAAATTGAGAACAAAACCCTTAATTCTTGTATTGAAACGGCGCGCACATCTAATTTTCAGTATAATAATTTTAAGAACTTATTTCAGTACCTACTTAAATATGTATAGTGGCAAACGGTTCTAAGACACTGAAAGTATCATTCATAAACCGTTGCGTTGATTTGTTGGACGGTCAAAAATGCTTTAGAAGGTTGAGAGGAATGTTAAAGAATTATATCCTCGAAACAGCAGAACTCACTAATAATAATTTCTTTAAATATTAAATTTTTCCACGAATTATTCTATGGCTGCATCGTTTTCCTTTCCAGAGATGTCTCTGTTTTTGAGAGCTGTCTAGCTCAGCTAACACAATTCTTAAATTGCTAGTGTTTGCTTATATACTGCCCCCAGTTTAAAACCTGATTAATCCAATATATCTCTGAACTTCACCAATGAAATGTTATTACGACGGAAATATAATAAGCAATGAAACAAAAATGAGATGTTACTTATATGTCCCCGAATACCAAAATTGATCATCAGTTCATTAGATCTAAATCAAATCATTAGGAAAAGTGGCTCGTATGATTATTTTACAGTTCTTAACTATACTTTCTTAATTATTACCACTCTTTTAAACACTCAAACCTATCTAAGTTTTTAATAAGATATGTAAATATGAATGAACATCAACAAAATAGTGCCAGACTTGACACATCACCCAAAGAGTTATTTTACAATAATCGAAAATAATTCCTCGCAATAATTTAACTGAAATCTAAACAACTGTAGCTCGAAATAAACGCGATGTGATGGCGAGCGACCTTAAATTAAGAGCAAGACATACTGCTCTCGCCTAATGCAAGAAGGTACAGTTAAAATTAACCAAATAGAAAGAAATCAGCGAGGAATCACACCTGGTTAACGGTGAGCGCGTGCATATAAATTGGGATAGGAGCGGGCATTGTATTGGAAATCGTGTACCGGGAGAATGGGAAATTAATTCAGAAAACAACGGGCGCTACACATTTCCGAGTTCGTAATTCAAATAATCGCGCAATCTGACACGTACAACACCTGCCCGGGCACCATGAGCTCCACACGGGTGCGATATCGTCGTTGTTTTACACTGTTCGGTTGCTATTTCTCGGCTAGGAAGTACCGTTCGAATTCCCCTGGGAGTTTCAACTTCTTAGTCTTATTCCTTCCGGAAAATCTTGCAAGTTGTTTTTTCTGCACCACGTAGCAATTCTGCTCGATTGGCGTCAGTCAGCTAGCAAAACTGTAAGGGCACAAAGTTTTATTTACTTTTAAATTCAGCTAATCAACATGCCAATATCTGTTCCGTTGGAAAATTCCACAATTGTCAGCGTGAATTATTTGACAATTAGGCACGTTCTAAATTAATGTGAATTAATGCATAATACAAAGGCCCTACGAAAGGTTTTAAGCTATGTTCTCGTTAAGAACTAGAATATTTGAAAAAACGCATTAACAATAATCGACTTAAACTTGTTGAAAATGCAACGAGGATGCTTTGAAAAATCTGACTAGAGTTTTGAAAAGGCAATGTATGTAATATGTCGTGCTGAGTAATCCTTCACGATTTTCAGCTATCGATATTTATTTCTTCCCCATATTTTACCAAATCTCTTCCTTCCTGCGCTTGGATATAACGACACCAAATACTGTAAAAAAATAAATGAGGGAGAACGAAAGTAAATATAGTTCGACATAAACTGTTCTGTCCGCCAAAAACAATAAAATGCTGTTCAAAATTGCAGTGATAACTTACGGTCTGTTGTAGGCCGTAAAGATTCCAAACTGTATTCTGTTTACCTTCAGTAAGCATTTTATGGTGGACACAATAATCTATGTAGAAATATACAATCCCTAACCAATCGTTCTGACAGACTGCATGTATCCTCGTTCTTCTGTTGTTTTAAAGGTTTAAACACATGTCTTTCTGTAATCTCAGAATTGAAAGGTTTTATTGTCCACTAGTGGTAAAATAAAATGTTAGGAGGGTATAATCTGCAAAAGCATCAACGATATATACTACAGCTTCTCAAAAATTTTGCAGTCAAACTCCGTAACTTTAAGGAGAGATCGTTTACTTCTGTTACAAATTAGAAAAGACCAAAAACTACTGGGATTACGGAATTAGATTTTAGCTGATGCTCAATGCTAATTATACAGGGTGTTCTGCATTTTGTGGCAATCTCTCGCAATCTGAAAACTTGTGTAAAAATAACACTGTTTTACAATGTAACTTTTTTTGAAATAACGTCCACATACTGAGATATTTACTCTTAAACATTGGGAAAGAAATATATATTTTTTAAATATGTGGTCTTTGATCCTTTGGGCCGTGTAAAGAAAAAGGTACTTTATGTTCATGCGGGTAAAACTGACCCTTTACGAGAATATTTCAGTTGAATGTTCACAATTTCACTGCTTAACAATGTCATTCTATTTTTATAAAGAGTTAAATATTGCATTTCACCTTCATAATTTCTGTTCTGTGTTGTGAACAGAGTACATAATTTTTAATGTGGCTTCGCATTTTGACCGCTCACGATGAATTAAATCTATGGGTGTAGGGATCCAAATTGATCCATATTTGAGTTCTGTTCTACCTCTTTTTTATACAGTTACCGTTTTTCGGGTTGTTACGCCCAGTGTTTAAGATGCTAGTGAGGCAAGATGGCTGTTTACATTACTGGTAGGAACAAGGTGGAAGAATACCGATTTATTTAAACCATGATGAGACAGTAATATTTATATGGTAGTATTTTTTGTTTAAAACGAATTTATACAACGTTGATTTTCTACATAATACCAAAATTTAAAAAAAGTCGTACGAACAGGGTCCAATATAGGTTTTTTGGAAATGTTTCGAAAATGTCACACTTTTTGTGAGAAATTTTATTTCCTATCTGATAATATTTTCATTTTTTGAATATGTTAAATATATTCGGAGATATTTAGGAAAAACCATTTTCTTTAAGTGACGCTTTTTTGCTAATATCTTCTAAACAATTTGCTGCACTGAAAATTTGTAAGAACGAATAATACTCGCAGTTCTACTACTAATCACATACTAAAACGAAAAAAAATAGAAACCTGCCAAAAACAATAGGTCGCTTTGGATAGTTGAAATTTATGTTTTCCAAACTTCAAGTTTATATATTAAGTCTTTCGAAAGTTATCGTGTATACAAACAAAACCACACACAGACAAGAAATTTTTTTTGCTCAAATTTTGTTTTTTGCGTTTTCGACCATATTAAAGCGAATGGGCAAATAAAAAATTTTGAAATTTTTTTTCGCGATACAATACTTCCCATCCGTTGGATGTGGAAGTAAAACTGGCTCCAAGAATACATATAATCGTAGAATATTTCTTCATGAATGCAAAAGGAAATATTTTATGAACAGTTCTAAACTGAAATCGCCAATTCTGTCGCAAAGGACTGATTCATATAGCTACCCAGAAAACCCATTTGGGTTTTAATCCGCTGAAGAATTAAGCAGTTGGTCAAAGGCAAACGTTTTATACCGAGATTTGTGGAGATTTATTAAATTATGCAATTCAGCTTTCAGGGTTTTACTATCAAATATACTATACCGTCTTCTCGACCAACTTCCTTGGGCAAACTCATATTTGGAAGCTTTTCTAACTGTGTCTTCTGCGGAAATTTTTGGATTAATTTATCTAAGATCCATTTCTTATAATTTTTGAAACTCATCATTGTGATGCACAAACAACAGACAACTCCAATTTCAGTAACACGGTCTGGTTTTGTTCGTTTACTATCTCAATAGCTCAAACGGAAAAGAGCAATTGAACAAGAATGGCGCTATCTCCTCAAATTTTATTGCGCATCCTTTGACCCAAGAAATTCACTTCATTCAATTCTTGACAAATTGTACCGAGAGAGTCTAAACGAGGAAGGGTCGCGACGAAAGCTTTAAACTGCTACTTTGCAAATAAAAAAGAATTTTTAAAACAATTAGACGCATTTGTTTCTTACCCGTTTTCAAGATACTCTTGTTCAAATATCATGTAAGTTTTGCTTATTAAATAAAAATGAGTAGAAATGAGGCTTTTTAGCAGCGAGAATGATTTGCAGATCTGTTATAATTAAACACCCACTATATACCGAATAAAAGAAATCATACAAATATCCTTTGGTTTTATATAGTTTATTTAAAACAGTACGACAAAAGAGCGATTTTCAATAATTAAAAAAATACCTGTAACTTTTGAAACGAAAAGAATCAAATAATGACGTACCTATATAATTATTTCGATTGCTAATGAGCTACTCTATCACCAGCTCCTGTTTACAGCCTGTATATTAGATATTAAACATTCTCTTAAAAAGCCGATCACGTCACTGGTGTTCTAAGAAAGAGAAAGTACCTACCAAAAATAGAAAAGTAAAAGTTCTTCAAAATTTGGTCTAGAAACCTCATTCTCATCCACCCTCAACTATACGTAGACAGAGAAACAGCAGGTCCAAGGGCCGAATAAAAAAGTTTTACAGTAGCAAAATATGTACATACGTTACCCTTGTTCCGGAAATTATGAAACAAGTACCTAATGATTAAATACCAATCTAGGCATTATGGCAGACGTTGGCGGTCGTTTTTCAGGGGAAGCACCGCTCGATAGGAGCACGTTATCCCGGTTTTATATGCACCAGCCATGAACGCACGGAATAGTGGTAAACTTGAACAGATAGGTACGACGTGCGGTGCAATCCATATTTCTGGACGTGACTTACCTGTGACATGTGACCGAAGCATGCCCTCTACCCTGGCCGGAAACACTGCACGATTACAGAATCGGCGTATTTACTGTAGACGCGAATGCCAGCTGAAAGCACCGGTGATGAAAACGCAGATGAAAATCTTTTGATCAAAGAAACCTTCAAGAAGCCTTTTAATATAATAGACAATTTTATTGCAACAGACGTCAAAATATCAGAGTTAACAACACTGTTAGTGACAAATTCAGGGTACCGCAAGGATCTATCTTAGGTCTTTTTATATTAGCATTTAACACGTAGATATGAGTGAGCTTCAGGAAAAAATCATACATTATACAGATGAAACAGTATTATTTTATTTGGGAAAAAGCCTAAAACTAGAGGATGACATGTACATACATATATTAAAGGTCAGGTAGTTGAAATATCATGATACGTCTTAAATATATTTAATCATGGATAAGAAATTCTCCTTTGAAAACTACATAAATGTAGTTGTAAAATAAAGCAAATGAATAAAATAAGGAATGTACATGTCTTTAATCGCAAAGTTAAGTTTTCGGTTATAATACTCAGATATATACGTATGTCCTCATTTAATAATTTTAATTTAAACACAGCACGGCGTTTTACTCCTAAATTGGACCAAAACTAATTCTGTTATTTTTTAAACAGTACACATCAATAAACTTAATCCTTAGGTATTACATGAATTTAAAATTCTTAAGTATGTGAAGAGATAGCACCAATTGCCGTTTACTTTATGCAACTATTTAGATTTTCATAAAATGAAAATTTGTTAATGCATAGGTCTTTTCTTCAGCAACAGCGTCATATAAGAATTAGTTGCAGGTATCTGATCTAACTTGGACCAGCTTGTAAATTAATCTCAGAGCAAAATCCTCTCGTGTTACACAATATTTATCTAAATCGTACCTCACCAGAGTAAAAACTCATTGATAACGGCTCAGGTACAAATGTAGTGATTCTAATAAGTTGCGAGATACATGTAGATATCGTAAAGATTAAGTGATTTAAAACAACATGTATACATCTTATAATACTTCTTCGTTATTTGGGAATCTATGGAATGTAATTTTTTCTTCGTACTTCTTTCGCCTACAACCAGAAACCATACATGTCCGAACCATAATTGATGATTGACAATAACAGCTTTGATTTAATATAAATTAAGTCAGTACTTTTCACTATATATTATACTCAACTGTACACCAACACCAGAACAGATGTAAGTCGCACAATTCACTGTCAAAATTCGACAAACTACAGCAAAAAAAAACGTCAACTTGGCATCAATCAAAAAAAACGGCAATGCTACTCGCGACTGGTCACTCAACTACAAAGTTGCCAGGGTTTGGTCCGCCTTCCTGAGAGGCGGCAAACTGATTTAATTGACAATTTCCATAAGCACCCTGGATGCATGAATCATTTGTAGAAACCCTGTATAATCGCCACGTTTTTATGCAACCAGTCTTCAACTTAAGGATTTTCTATCCTTAATTAATCACAATGCAATGCATTTAGACTGGTCTATCATTTATGCATCAGCTGATTAATTAACCATCCTGAATATTCTTTAAATAATTCGAAAGATTATAAATGTTGTTCAAATAAAAGGCTCTTTATAATTAATCCATAACAAATTAACTATCAGTGGGTTCAAACGCCACCCACAGTATTACCTGCAATACGTCTTCCTACAAATACCTGCCCCCGAAAGAGGTAAAAGTCCTTTTCCAACCTTAAATCATTGGAATCCAATTCCGTCCTGATATAGCGAAGTTGTTATTATGTTTAATTGGTTTTCTTTCACTCCCGCCCAAAGTGTGATCGGTACTTTTTAAGATTCTTAATAGCTATCTGACGTTCAAATCGATTTTTGGTAAGTCTAATAAGGACCCGCGCTTTCAACAATGAGAAGATTGGCATTTGTAACATGCTGAGCAAGTCAGCTTGTTTTCAATGGACATTTCGTGTGTAAAAACTGAAGGTGAGTAGTTTTATACGGCTTAAGATATAACTTAAGGATTTGCTAAAATTTGAAGTGGCAGGAAACCGATTGTCATTTTGTAAGCTCTGTCAGATTAGGTGCATTAATCTTTACTTTTTAAGTTTATAATTTCTTTTAAGTGCATTTATCTGTGATAATAGTGACAGTATTAGTAACGTAAGCGTGATTGTTTTTGGTACTGATCGATCTCCAAGTCGCGCACTGTAACTGGATTTTAGTTTGCACTGATACATAACAGGGAAGAGCCCTGTTATTTTAGTGAATTTTTCAAGTGCACGGCTTATATTTTATATTACGTAATTTTGTAATAATAAAATAATAATAATAATGCTTTATTTCCAACATGTAATATATACCCAATTACAGGATATAACAAATTTAAAGATTCAGATATAGATAAATAACGTTCATGCAAATTACATTTATGAAATTAACACAAAAATGTAAATATAAAGCAGTTATTGCACTTGACCAAGGACCAAAGACCAAACTCATCTGGTGTATAGTTGTCTTAACGCACCTGCTGACATCTTTCGCTCAAAAGCACCAGAAGCAGAGGCGAAGAGAAACCAAAAACACGCAACTTATGGATCAGTATACTATGATCAACCTGATCGAATCCCTTGCTGAAATCAGTGTTTATAACATCCACCTGACTTTCGTTCTCCAGAGGCTCAACGAGATGCTGAGAAAAGCAAGCTAAATTACTAATAGTCGGTTTAATTTGAACAAAACCTTGGTAAAAAGTTGAGATATTGTGTTAGACCATATCATATACATTTCTAAACATATCGTCTGAAAAGTTTTTGCGAAGTTGCGTGCAATGTAAATGGGTGTGTAGTTCTCTATGTTCGTTCCTAAAGACAATATATATGTAAGTACGTTTCGAAATGCTAAGAAATACTGAGCATTTCAATAAATACTAGATTGCATAAGTAAAACAGTGGGGATAAAATACTAAAGGGCAATCTCTCAGAAAGCAGTTGAAACCATCTGGTCCAGTAGTAAAGGTATTCATGCCCTTTTCAAACGGAAGAGATTTCATCTTCTATAAAACAATTTATACAAGGTGTAACGAACACTCGTGCCTCGACAGAAAAAGGAAGATCAGAGTTCTCATCATCAGCGGATACAGTATAAACATTCCTAAAAAAAGAAGCAGACGGTTGAGAAGTGAGCTGCTCATTACCATTTTATACCATGTGGGATTCTGGAAGTCTTTCTTTTGAGATGAATGAATTAACAGAATTGTATTGCTTGAAACTTGGAGCTGCTGTGTCCACTGCACAATTGGGTATTATCACTTTTTTTGAAAATTACGTAAAATGAATCTTGAAGTGCATATATATCGTACGTCATGTTAGAAAAAACAAAATAAATATTTGTAGGTAGAGAATTTCAGGTCTGAAATTCGAATCTTAGGAGTCACCGCCAAAACGCTGCTATCCAAGGTTATTCAACTTGTGACGTCAAGTGTCATGTAAACATTACCGGGGAGCGTGCTGTTTAATGGTGTAGTATCAGTCTTGTATTGGAAAAGCTTTTATGTGGTGTTTATTGGAAGGACGGTGTAAGAGGTCGCACCAAAAAGTGATTTGTGTAGTTTTACAAGCATCTATTATGTACGGAAAACAAATCAAGTGTTGTTTTGTACATGGTTATAAAAGTACTTCAGTCAGTACAGCTAATAAATTTCTTGTAACTGTTCCTCAAGATTATCAACGTATGAAAAAGTTGTTTAAGGCCCCTAGACGTGGTATGCCGAAATCGCAAAGTTTGTTTTTCTGTTGTGAAGATCATCTTAATTCTTACTGTAAGTTCTATTATTCTTTTTTGGGGTTATAAGTGTTTACCATTCAGTTTCCATTTTGTTATAGCTTGAAGAGGATATGAAAAATTATATGCGTTTTAAGTTGATAGAGGGAAATGTTATAACAAAGAACGACGATGTTCCCCATATATTCGACTGTTAGCCAGACCGGAAACGAGCCGCAAGAGCCCCGAAAATAAATGGCAATTTATATTTATTCTGACCTCTAAAATAAATGTCAAGTTTAGGGTACATTTTTATTCTTACATTTTTATATTTACAAGTAGTATTTTTCCAACAACCCACTGTGATAAAATTATCAATGCTAAGTTAATTTGATAAAAAGTTTACTTATACTGTTGCTTTTACGCTCCTCATCTTCGCCGCGTTGAACCGCTCGCCGCTGTACACAAATTCCATAACAGTGAACATGCCTTCAGAAGTCATAATTCATAAGTATTTCACTTTTTCTTGGCGTATTTTAATTCGCTTGTCACAAAATGAACGCAAACAACAAACTAATAAATTGACGGGCTGAGACTGACACGTGACGCTCTGACCCCAGATGTAAATAAGCGGCCATTTACAAGACACCTGACGTCACGACCAATATGTTCGCGTTTTGGCGGTCCCTTTAAATATTCACATTTTTAATATTAAAAATACACCTTACGATCAATTTTTTCGAATTTATAAGCTGTCACAGCTGTTTTATGGATTAGATGCTACCTATTAATATGCAATTTAATGTAATATAAATACATGGCAAATACCCAATTGCAACTTTTCCTTGCAAGAGTTTACAAATTCCTGCATCAAATACTGTTTATATGTAGGTGATGTTTTACTTTTTCGCATAATCTACGGTCTGGGTTTATCCATTCTCTTCGTAATAAAAAGGAAATAGCCCTACCTGTACAAATAAATAGCATTAAATTAAATGCAATAGTTAGTAATAACAAAGTTGTGTTAGTGATGAAATTTTTTTGCATCATGCTGGATGTCCTCCAATAGATAATGGATACTAAATCTACATGTTGCTGTCTCAATATGCAGTTAATTTTAAAATACTGAAGAATTAGTTTTCGTTTATTTGTTAGTCTTAAAATAACAGTTATAGCCCGTAAAAAAAGTAAAGTACGTAATTACATGTGTAAAACATTTTACTAGAAATCGTCTTCATTTATATGTTACCGTGTCGTCATCTATATTACCTATACTACAAAACAAATAAACAGGTTTTAAGCACTTAGCATTAAAAAAGGACAATACTTATTTTTTTCGTAGTAGTAGCGCTGACCGAAATTAGACATTTAAATCAGTATAAAATAGAATCTTTAGTATCTTCCTCATTTTGCTATTACGAGCCAAAATAAGTACAGATTATAATTATCCTGTTGTAAGACAAATTGCATTTTTAGATTAATCAAGACGATGAAGGTAAGCAAATACATTAATGACGTAAAGAGTGTTCAGCCTACAATAGCTAATATGTTTATTGCCCTAGGATGATATGAGAAAAGTGGCTATATGGGGCAATGATATCTAAATACTTATTTATTAAATCGACGATTTCTATCTAATATAAAAAAATTAGAATACGGTCAGCCGCAACAACATCTGTCCAAATGTAAATTAATTTCTTTATTATTATTATTATTATCAAACATACTTTCTTGAAGTAAAATGACTTCTGAATGTTTCAATTTGTGGGTAACCTAAAGTAAACTCAACAGCATGTTAGTTTTGCACTCAAGATGGCGATTTAGTACATTTAATTTTCCATATACATACTTTTTAAAATGCATTGTTTCTCTAAATGTAACCGTCGAGTTGTTTACGAGTTTTTCCAAAGACATATTGCAAATATTTTACTAAAAAAACAACCAATCTGATGTACAGTTCCATATAGCAGGATGTTTTTGAGGTTTCTGGAATGTTTATTTGATTATATATAGATTGCCGTTAGATATTACGCGTGGCAGTTCTCAATGTAGTGCCAATACGTATCCACAATTAATGAAAGATTTCTGAAAACACAGGAATTATCGATTTAGTTGAGTGTAGGTATAACCAGGTATGGTTTACTCTGTCTTTTGTATGCATATATTATTGTGTTAAGTCGTATTTATAAAACTTTGTAGGTAATTTATAAGGAGTTGAATGAAAATAGTGTTTTGTGTACTAATATTCTAGAATGCACTGCCAATGTATTACATTTTCGATTGTATTGATGTTTCTAACAGTTTAATCGTATATAGCGTACAGCGAACTGTCTTTTGATTAACTTTTAAGCCCATTCACTGAAAACTGTTTTATGTGCACTAACATTTGATTCCCACGTGTTTTAGTTATTAACAAACGCTGCTTTATACAAAAATACTACAATCTCGGCTACCCTTGATAATTTCTTTTGACAAAATGATATTATGACATCATAAGAACTTAAAGAACAAAAGAACAAATACGCAAAACATGAAGAAAACCACCTAGCACGTAACAAAAACCTAGTTGATTCGCGCTAGATCTAGTAAAAAGCTAGTGAACTGTAGAAAATCATCTCGAAACTGTAGACAAACAGCACCGACAGTACGTATAGTTTCATTTATGTCAGAATAATACGCGGCAGTGCACAATCCATTACTCCGATTTCTCGTTTCGAGTTGATGATTTGAAAGGGGAACGGTAAATTGATTGGGACGGTACGCATCCAGAGGAATCCGCAGTTACATCAGTCAATGCAGATGGTATCTCGGCCGATCAATCATCATATATTCCCGAGATACATGCAGTGCTATTCGAGATCGTGACCGTGCATCGCCGCCAATACGTTTGTTTGCCTACCTCAAGATCAGTAACGACTAAACGCGATGCACTTACCGTATGAAGTCCGTATTTTAGAATATTTTGTTATAAATGGCGGATAACAACAAATTTTAAGACAGTGTCGAATACGATCACTCTTATGGCATCTACTCATAAGCATTTCAGCTTATTTTTTTCTTCTCTCCGTTTATAAAATTCATTTGGACATTTTCAATCCATTATTGATATACGAGGCATGTTTTTTAAGTAAGTACCGTTTTGGAATTAAAAAAGACGTGCATAGATATCGCAATAATTTTATCTTACATGAAAGCCTGTACCTTAATCTACTTTTCTACATAATTTCCGTGAATATTGAGGCACTTGTCATAACGTGGCACCAGTTTTTGCATACCCTCCTCATAAAATTCTGCCGCCTGGATTGCACGACGCAGATTGTTCAATGTTTTACAATAAGACGCTGCTTTGATTGTCTCATTACGAGGCAGAAACTCCACTAGCAATACTCCTTTTCTGTCCCAAAAAACTGTGCACATGATTTTCCGGGCAGAAATTGTTTGCTTAAACTTCACTTTTTTGGGTGATGATGAATGTCGCCATTCCATGGATTGTTGTTTCGATTCTGGTGTGACGTAGGCCACCCATGTTTCGTTACCAGTAACAGTTTGGTCTAAAAAATCTTCACCTTCATTGTGGTACCGCTCAAGGAAAGTCAATGCACTGCCTAAACGTTGGGTTTTGTGCAAATCCGTCAGCATTTTCGGAACCCAATGTGTACACAATTTCCGGTAATTCAAGTTCTCGGTCACAATGCGATACAAAACACTACGAGAATATTGAGGAAAGCAGTCGCACAATGATTAAATTGTAAAGCGTCTGTTTTCTCTCACCTTTTCATTCACTTTCTGCACCAAATCTTCATTAACGACCGAAGGACGCCCACTCCGTTCTTCATCATGCACATTTGTGCGGCCATCTTTAAATGCTCTCACCCATTTCCTTACCATTTCATCACTCATAATGTTTTGTCCGTAAACTTCACAGATCTCACGATGAATATCGATCGGTTTTACGCCTTTAGCACTAAGAAAKCGTATAACAGCCCGTACTTCACAATCGGCGGGACTCACGATTGTCGGAGGCATCTTAAACACTCAGTAAACAACGTATACAATGAAGAGTCAAACTGTAATGGCGTCAGTGCGTAGACAAGAGATGTAGGTAACCAGCACGCATGCGCGGAACGCCGACCGTAGCGCTGCGGCGGCGGAATCGCAAAACGGTACTTACTTAAAAAACATGCCTCGTATTATTAATCCACCCATGTAGGTATACACAATAAAACAAAACTGACATGCCTTAAACGGCTTGGACAATATTTTTCTCGGTGTTAGCTAAACTGAAAGAATATCGAAGAAATCATGTTTTGAATTTTGCTGCATGTATCTTTACTAGAGTGCTTCATAGTGTTGTAGACGTTAGATATTTCTTTTAACCTCTAGAGGTCAGGTTAGACAATAGCTCATAAAAAAACATACATAATCTCACTCTTATATTTTTTGCAGTGTGTTCATTTCTTATATTAAAAGAACTTAGTGGAGATTAGGAGAAAGCACATCAAATTACATGTATATCTATCTAAAGGGACTATGGCTTACAACCTTTGTAGGTATTGTATTTGTCCAACTCAACAACTATACTTATATTACTTGATAAATTACTCGAACATTTATGTATAAGCCTTTGTTTGGCAACTCGATACCTATATACCTATTCTATTTAGATATAAGTATGCATTAATTTTTCTAGAAGCAGAAATTAAATCTGGAATGTGTAACGCATTATACCAATTTTTTTAGACATCTGTAGAACTGTACAATTGAAGGCTTTAGGGCAAAAACCGAGAAGTCCACTTTTGGACGAATTGACTTTTTGTACGGATTATGTATTTTCAGCTGCACCCGACAGTTTTATACAGGAATTAGACAAATCCGGAATATACCAATAACAAATATTTAAAAACAAAAATTTCAAGTATTGTAAACTGATTGCAAAATCCAGAAGATCTTTCCTAATTTTTTCACGAATATTAATTAGAACGGCCGATTTTTGCCCCAAGGTTTACAATTGTTCCGTTTAACTTTATCAACAATAATTTGCATGTCCAAAGATTAAACCTGATGTATCAAATTGGGATATCCTTCACTCTTACGCAAGCCTTTTATTTCCCATTCGAATTCTATGCATCCGTTCTACAGTCGCGTTATGGCAGTTTGACCCCGCGTACTTCTAGGAATGCCTCCTCCTTCGCTATTTATTACAGCAACTGAGAAGAAAATACGCCGTTGCTATGTTCAGCAACTGCCTATGCTGATATACGTTCATTACTTCACTGTTAAAAGCCTATAGTCATCGTGCATTAGGTATTACAACCCATCCTATAAATACAACTATTTATTTAGCCATGTGCAGCTGAGACTGCTATACTGATTAGATCAAAATGAAATTGACAAACCACAAATTTTGGAGTTACCCACGTAATACATATTTTAACCCCTGCCACAACATAAAGATCGTGAACAAGGTGTGCATCATAAAAAGAAAATCGGCGCCCAAAAACACACGAAAACAATTTGATCGCAAAAACCTCTCAAAAGTTGAGGCAAAATAATTTAGAGAATCTCGTTTTGATATGTATCCAGGGGACAAATTTAAAAGATACAGCAAGTTTCTGAAGACAGTCCGATTTAGCTTGTACTGGTATGTGGTATACAAATAATATGATTATAAAGAGACTTGTCACCTTTTGAGAAAATACTCTGAGTACTGTAATTATGTGTTTTGTCCTAACGTGGCAACGTGTTACTGTGAAGCATTTCCCACGTTGGAAAGTCAAATAACATTTCAAACGTATTTCAGTTGCGACCAATAGAACGATTTTGGCATCATATAAAAAAACCGCTGCAAATTGAATCAATACTTCCACATCCAATAGTCAAAATGACATTTATGTTCTTGTTTTTTATACTATACGATTAGTAATCAGCTTTTGAGCAGTTTTTCTCTCTACACATTTTTTTCTAAGACAAACAGTCCTCGTGATATTAGCAAAATTTTATAAATTTTTAAAATCGTTTTTTTCCAAATAACTCGAAAATTATTAACTTAACAAAAAAATTACAAGAGTGCTTTCTGATCAGAAATTTGATTTTCTATATAATACCAACATTTAAAAAATTCGTAGGAGCAGGGTCGAAAATAGGTTTTTTTTGGATAAATATTCTAAGACACTTTTTGTGAGAAATTTTATTTGCTATATGATGGTATTCTTATTTTTTAAATATATTAAATATATTCGGAGATATTTAGGAAAAACCGTTTTCTTTAAGTGAAGCTTTTTTGCTAATATCTTCTAAACAGTTTGCTGCACCAAAAATTTATAAGAGCTGATAATACTCGCAGTTATACTACTAATCACATACTAAAACGAAAAAAAATTGAAAAATAAAAATTTGCAAAAAGGGTAGTTACTCCCCAATTTGCCCCCTTCCCGATACTCTAATTATCCCACAAACAATAGATCGCTTTGGGTAGTTGAGATTTATACGTTTGTCAAATTTCAAATTCATATATTAAGTCTTTCGAAAGTTATCGTGTCCACAAACAATACCACAGACACACAGACAAGAAATTTGTTTTTGCTCAAATTTTGTTTTTTTGCGTTTTCGACCATTTTAAAGCGAATGAGCAAATAAAAATTTTTGAAAATGTTTTTCGTGATACAATACTTCCCATCCGTTGGATGTGGAAGTAAAAGTGTATAAAAACAGGTTGTCGACTAGAAATCTTATCATAACTTCAGGTCCCGGGCCTCAGGAATTACCCTAATTTATAACTTACACTTTGAGGAGCAGATGGCCCGATTGTGTACAAAAGTACTGTTATTAATAATAAATAATCATATTATTTTCTATTATATTTCACTTTACTTCCACATCCAACGGATGGGAAGTATTGTATCGCGAAAAAAATTTTCAAAAATTTTATTTGCTCATTCGCTTTAAAATGGTAGAAAACGCAAAAAAAAACAAAATTTGAGCAAAAACAAATTTCTTGTCTGTGTGTCTGGGTGTCTGCTTGTGTGTCTGGGTGTCTGCTTGTGTGTCTGTGTGTCCGTGGTATTGTTTGTGGACACGATAACTTTCAAAAGACTTAATATTATGAATTTGAAATTTTACAAACGTATAAATCTCAACTACCTAAAGAGACCTATTGTTTGTAGGGTAAGTAGAGTATCGGGAAGGGGGCAAAATTGGGGAGTAACTACCCTTTTTGCAAATTTTTATTTTTTTTTTCGTTTTAGTATGTGATTAGTAGTATAACTGCGAGTATTATCAGCTATTATAAATTTTCGGTGCAGCAAACTGTTTAGAAGATATTAGCAAAAAAGCTTCACTTAAAGAAAACGGTTTTTCCTAAATATCTCCGAATATATTTAATATATTTAAAAAATGAGAATACCATCAGATAGTAAATAAAATTTCTGACAAAAAGTGTCTTAGAATATTTATCCAAAATTTTGACATTTTCGAAATATATCCAAAAAACCTATTTTCGACCATGCTCGTACGATTTTTTTTTAAATTTTGGTATTATATAGAAAATCAAATTTCTGATCAGAAAAGACTCTTCTAATTTTTTGTTAAGTTAATACTTTTCGAGTTATTTGGAAAAAACCGATTTTAAAAATTTATATATTTTTGCTAATATCACGAGGACTGTTTGTCTTAGAAAAAATGTGTAGAGAGAAAAATTGCTCAAAATCTCATTACTAAAGTATAGTATAAAAATAAGAATGTAAATGTCATTTTGACTATTGGATGTGGAAGTATTGATTCAATTTGCAGCGGTTTTTGGTATTAAATGGTGTCAATTATATGTTACCGGATTTTTAGCTGCCTCTTCAAATGTCATGTATCAATGAGATACTTGTGCTAGAATGCATTTCCGGAAAGCAGCGCACATGTTGAAAAATAATAATATATAGGTACCATAATCATAGTAGACAAACACTTTTAACTCTGATAATGAAAACAATTTCAAACAGCAATTTATGAGTTTTATTATTTTAACAAAAATATGTATGTTCTTGGTTATCTTTGTTTGTATTCCTCTGATTATGTTTATAAGCAAGAATACAACTTTTCATCATAGTTGAATTTCTACGCTTGTAAGATATAATTGCAAGACAAAAAGAAATCGTAGGTCTTCGACAATTCTAGAAAAGTGGACATGGCATAATACCTACAGTAGTCGTGAGAGTTCGAATGATTCGTTCTGTAGCACTACCATATTTATAGTATGAAGTATAATTTGTTAACAACAACTATTGACTCGTATAGTAAATGTGTGGTGTCATAATGTATATGTTTATTTAATTATTAGACCTTTCCGCTATAAACCGCAATATTTTATCGCACATATACTGGAAAATTCCAAATGGAAATCGACGTTTGGTGACATTTTTTTGCTGGGTATTTTTATGTAACATTCCCGTCTTTTTGTAGGGTATCGTTACAAATGTGGGGGCAGTATAAAACAGGCCTAAATGAAAAGATATCGCGGGAATGTAACATGTTCGTTTATTTCATATTAAAAAGACTCATGGTCAAAATATTGTTGACGTTATGAATATATGGTTAGTAAGTATGCGTGTGTTTTATTTTATATTTACGAGAGAACTGTGCGGGTACATCGACGAAGTGTTAATTAATTCGAATTCACGTGTGCCGCGAATCATATAATAATAATAATAATAATAATAATAATAATAATAATGTATTTAGCGTTAAACATTACATCGCCACGTCAGGTAAGTATATAATACAGAAATGAGTATTATATAACACAGTCATACTACGAGTATACAATAGAACAATACAGCAACAAACAATGTACACATCAAAATACGACTTTCAGAAATTCGTCGACATTATAGACACACAAGTTGCGCAGAATGACTAGCACTTCACGTTTAAACCTTCTGCGATCTAAAACTTTTATTGCAGCGGGTAGTTTATTAAAGAATTTTATACACCAGTAATTTATGCTGTGTTGTGCAGTTTTTATTCTGTGAAACGGTATACAAATTTGATTTCTACATCGCGTTCCGTAAGGATGAAAATCACCATTCTTGTCAAGACTTTTAATATTATCATAGGCATATAGTACACAGTTTAGTATATAGACTGAATAGATAGTTAGTATTTTACATTCTTTAAACAGCTGCCTACAAGAGTGTTGCTGACATACTCCATTCATAATTCTAACAGCTTTCTTTTGCTTTATAAATAGTTCGCTAACTCGTGGATGCATACCCCAAACTATTATTCCGTAGCATAGTACACTATGAAAGTAAGAATAGTACGCTGTGAGTGATGCTGTTGTTCCAATATTATCATTTATGTGTTTTATTGTGTAAATAGCTTTAGACAGCTTTGTGTTTAAGACATTCACATGCTCTGTCCATTGGAAGTTAGATTCAAACCAGATACCCAAAAATTTGATTGGTTTTTGTTCTGTCAGTTTTTTCGTTGTGAAAACCATTTTCTTTGTTTTTTCGTTATTTAAAATTAGATTATTTGACACGAACCACATTTTAGCGTCCTGAAGGCTGACTTTTCCTTTTTGGGTCGCAGAAGTCACATCCGGGGCGGTGTTGAAAAATGAAGTGTCATCAGCAAATAGACACATATCATCTGTCCTAATATTTGCAGGTAGGTCGTTTACATAAACTAGGAAAAGCAGTGGGCCAAGTATCGAACCCTGCGGAACTCCGACCCCAACATACTTCCACGTGGATCGCCGTCCGTTGAATACCACACACTGTCTTCTATTACTTAAGTAAGATTCTAACAATTTGAGAGGAGTTCCTCTAACGCCATAATATTCAAGCTTATTGATAAGTATTTGATGAGATACACGATCAAAGGCCTTACTTAAGTCGCAATATGTAGCTTCAGTGATTAATTTTTCATCTAGTGCACGTGTTATGTTATCGACTACCTGAACTATGGCTGTAACGGTAGATTTATTGCGTTTATATCCATGTTGCTGGTCGCACAATATATTTTTCCTTTCGAAATACCGAATCAGCTGGTTCTTTACCCAGAGCTCAAAAATTTTTGAAAAAGTTGGTAATACTGCTATGGGTCTGTAATTATTGGCTGTTTTTCTACACCCACCTTTAAATAACGGTTTTATTTCAGCATGTTTAAGACAATCTGGGAAAATACCTGCCTCAATACACATATTGATTAACTTAGTAACTGGTTTAACTATTGCACAAAAAACAGATTTCATAAATCGTGCGCTTATTCCGTAACAATCTTGTGTAGATTTTGACTTAATGCTGATCATTAACTTCTTCACGTCCTCCTCAGTTACCTCATTAAGATAAAAGGAATGTAAATTGTTTACATGGATATTTTTCATCATATTCATAACGCTATCTGATTGGCAGGTTTGATCTATCTGCGTGACGCTGCGAATGAAATTTTCATTTAGTGCCTGAGCATCAATCGATTCTCTGAGTTCTACACGAAGAGGCTTTTGTCTGTTAATCACATCCCATATGGCTGCCTGTTTGTTAGAAGCTCTGCTTATATATTCACTAAATGCGTTAGATTTAGCTTGTCTTAACCGGTTCCTGTAATGAGATCGGTATTCCAAATAAGATTTCCGGGATTCTTCAGTTTTCATAACCAAACTTATGGTATACATAGCATCCAACGTTACTTTTTCATCTTTTAGTTCTTTAGTATACCATTTTACTATAGATTTTGGTTTTCGAATTCTAGTTTTTGTTTCAGGAAAGAACCTATTAAAGGATTCTACAAAAAAATCGTGAAAACTCTGAAAACTTGAATGTGGATCTTCCCGTTGTATTATTGGTCCCCAGTCAACAAGGCTCAGATACTGTACAAAACTGCTTATAGTCTTATCATCAATCCTCCTTATTGTCCTTGTATCTACCGATTTTGGTAATTTGCTCACTTGTAGCCCCTGGAAGTGAACCTCCTGAGCCAAATGATCTGAGAGATGTGGATTCACTGTGCTACTGTGTGTAATATATGAATGGATATTGGTTAGAATATTATCTATACAAGTACCAGTCCTAGAACTAAGTCACATTGGGTTTCTAAATTGTCGCAATGACATTACTATGACTATCATTAAACGCCATCGTTTACAATATTTTGAACCTATACTAGCAAATGTAAAATGTGCTTAGTAGCAATAGGTAAAAGGAACTGAATTAAAGCTAACCGAATTAAAATCTTTTGTTCAAATACAGTACTAATACGACAGTTGTAGAATAAAAACGTATTTTGCAGTTTTGTTTGGTTTACAGCACACCTTATTTTTAGGTATTCGACTTATATCAACTAAACATAGACGAGCTGGCTGGGCAGGAATCGGCAAAATGAAAATTGCTATTATAGGAGCGGGTGCCGCAGGCCTGGCCGCAATTAAACATTCCGTAGATCAAAGATTCGAATGCGAGGCTTTTGAACAAACTGACAAAGTTGGTGGTACTTGGAATTACACAGATCTGACCGAGTTTGATGCAAATGGATTACCTGTGCACTCTTCTATGTACAAAGGGCTCAGGTACTATTATAATCGTAATCTTATCTAATATTATATGCATGTACCTAATCAATCAAGTGAGTGATCATCAGGTCTTTCTGCCTAATCATATTTTTTAAAGCTCTGAAAAGCAGGATTTTTCCCCGAAAAGGATTCATTTAATGAAAAAAACTTAGTAATGTGGCATCCTTTCGGACTTTATAGGTTAATTTTGTGCTGTGAATATAGGCTGTATTTTAGTGTTTACTAGTGACGGTAAAAGAAAACTGACGAAGCCATAGAGTTTTATCTGCTTACAAATAAAGTGCAGCTCAGACAAACGGCTTTGAACCAGTTCTTGGTTACCGATATTTGCTTGCGTTCTTTGATTTTCTAAGTTTGTGCACTGCTCCAAATAATATAAATACTAATTTTTTACTTTCGTTATGATTACATTTACCAAAAGTTTCTTGTGATATATTTACAAATCTTTGTAAAATCTAAAAATGCATGGCTATGCTTTGCTGTCTGCATCGCAACCAACTACAGATAGATCTATTTCGCTGTCATGGCATGCCATAGAACTAGTCTTACCTATACAGGGTCGCTACAAATTATGGAACCAGATAATTCAGATTTTGTTCGATCGATTTTTCAGAAATTGTGCATAAGCCTATGGATAATTAAAATACATTTTTTGGAATTTTTATCAACTCCATGTCAGCTCTCGTTTCCAAGATATGAGCGCAAATTGCATTTTTTTTAATGGGAAAAGAGTCAAATTGAAAAGGATATTTTTTTGCTGATTCCAAAAATGTATTACACTTGTACAATTTATTGTTTCTGAGTTTAGAAAAGCGTGAGCCTGGCAAAGAACGAAAAGAATGAAAACAATTTTCTTTATCGCTAAAATGGACCAAAAGTCAGGTATACCATTTCTCCTTGACTGGTGATAATTTATTTATTAAAAGAAACATGCTGTATTTTTTTCAGATTTACATTACAGAAGATGCTAAAAATATTCCCCATTTACGTCCTGGCAGTAATGCAGCCTTGATTAAAAGTTTTCTAATGTTCTTTGTCGTATATTTGGAGGTAAGTTCTGAATTTCTGCCTTGATTCGTCATTTTAAATCTTCTGCATTATGTGGCCGATCAGCATAAATAGGATTTTTCGGATAACCCCACAGAAAAAAATCAAGAAGCGTCAGATCAGGGGAACGTACTGCTATCGCTCAGTGCCTACCAATCCATCTGTCTGAAAATATCGCATTCAAATATCCTCGAACGTTGGCTGCAAAATGGGGCGGTGCACCAACTTGCTGAAACCATACCTGTTTAGATGGACGCGCAGCAATTTCACGATTAGAGAACAGGCGAATAAGTTCTGGTATAATGTGTTCGCGCAAGAGTTGTAAATACTTGACCGCATACAAATTTCCATTAATTAAAAAAGGCACGATAATGTGCTCACTGAGAGTGTTGTATGTGGACTTGTTCCATCCAATGTGGATTTGTGTACGACGAATATCTGCAATTATGTCCATTCACATTACCATCGAGACAAAGTCACTTCATCACGAAACATAATCCAATTAAAAATGTTTCTATCTTCATCTATCATGTTCATAACAGTTTCGCAAAATTTTATCCTACGATCGAAATCATCTTCACTTCTTGTCATAAGTGAATTTTGTATGGTTGAAACTTCTATTTTTCTTCTGCTAATCTTCTGCTAATATGGTGAGTGAGAGCACGCTGTTGTACGGAACATTAAAACTACTTTCCTCACTCGTAACAACCTTTGAACGTCCTGGTTTTTGACGATATTTAACACCGCCGGCTTCGTCAAAACGTTGCAATGTTTTAATAACTGTTGATCGGGCAATTGGCATTGTAGAGTGCAACTACTTCCGAATAACTTCGCTGCCTATTTCCATAACCAATCTTCATCAAAATTTCGTTGCAATCATGTTCACTTAACTGCAAATAACAAAGTGAATGAAAATTATCACCAGTCACGTGGAATATTGAGACAGTTTTTTGCAAGAGCCAAGTTTGTTATCACACTTTTCTCAACTCAAAAGCACTAAATTGTATAAGTGTGATAAATTTTTGAAATCAGGAAAAATATCATTTTAAATGATGTGCCTTTTGACCCCCCTACCCATTTTAAAAAATGCAACTTGCGTCCATATCTTGGAAACGAGAGCTGTCAAGGAGTTGAAAAAATTCCAGAAAATCCATTTTCATTACACATAGGCCTATGCATAATTTCAGAAAAATCAGTCGGCTTGGTATGATGTTAATGGAAGAATAGATGGCAATATCATCTGTCAGTAGTCACCTGGCACGATGACAAAGCCATCTAGTAGGTACTGCTTCGTAAAGGAAGTGCCCTGTAATCTGACAAGTTGGCGTGCACCTGCAGACATCAACCTGACAGCAGGCTGCCACRGCATTTTGCTGACGKGCAAGAACCGACATAAATAAGAATCCATGTCTGTGCTACGCTGTCTGCACTGCTACCAACTACAAACAGATCCATTTCGCTCTCTTTACAGCTCATCAGTGCAGTTTAGGCCTAATGCAGAGAGTGTGGCACAGAACTGGTTTTGCCTATATAACAAAAGCTTTGTATGACGTTAGTAAAAAATAGAAGACACTGCCATCTGTCAACAATAAACTGACACGATGACAGAGCCGCCTAGGTGCCTTAATGATAATTAACCTGTTTAAACTATTTTTTAGTAGATTTCGTTGTTTTACTCTCCGTATATATCTCCTGTTATCAAAGATAGCCACGCTAATGAGGCACACGAATCAGCCTAGATTATTGATTAAACCCTATAATAATTTGTTGCAGGACAAATATACCCAAGGAGATAATGGAATATGAAGATTTTCCCTATCCTAAAGATATAAAAAGGTCTTACATTAACCAGTCCGAAGTAATCGAATACATCAACAATTATGCCAGACATTTTGATCTCTTCAAGCACGTAAGAGTACGATAGCTAATTTCCAGATCATGACAAATATTCAAACTTTTATGCTTTTCTAAGTGCAGTTCAACAAATACGTTACTAAAATTGAACCAGTATCCCCATCGAAGTGGAAGATAACCGTCCAGGATGCCAAAGACAAAACTACATCCACAGCCACCTACGATGCTGTCATGGTTTGCAACGGTCACTACAGCGATCCCCTGATTCCTAACATCCCGGGAAAGGAAAAATTTAAAGGACGATGCAGTCACAGTCATACTTACAGGACTCCTGAACCTTTTGTGGGGAAGAAGGTGTGCTGTTTGGGAGCCGGCCCATCTGGATCTGACATTGCGAAGTTACTAGCTGCAGTCTGTGATACAGTAATAAAGATTAATTTACATGGAGGTGGATGCCAAATACAAGTATTTTAGGTTTTTCTCAGTCACGACATACAACTTAAAGCCACGCTTCCTAGCAATGTGAAACATAAACCTGGTATAAAGGAACTGACGGAAAATGGTGCTATTTTTAAAGATTTAACGGAAGAATCGTTTGATGAACTGATGTTCTGTACAGGTACGTGATATAGAAAGCCACTTTTTTTATTGCGCTTTGATCATCATTGTTGCGCCCTAGTCTTTGCCTACCTCGTAACTTCATTTGACACTGAATCGAACCTGGGCTTTGATGGTGAGATTGGTTGCATTTTAGGGTGTCTGGGTCAAAACTAACACTTTTTCATTTCTGTCACAGTTTTAACGCATCTATACAATTGAAGGTTTTGTTATTCCTTCTATACTGTTAATTATAGGAAATACTTCACCAGCAAATAAAGAGGTATAGAGAGAAGATTGGTTGCACTCTTCTATACCCAAGTTTGGTGTCCTTATATTTGTTCCTAAGTTTTAAATATGTTGGCTGTACATTTCCGGTATCATCAAATACATCTAAATTTGCAATTCACAAATTAAAAATAGAGTCTTCGGAATTGTTAGTAAAATCTACCTACCTACCTACCACTGGTGCAAGATGACCCTTTACTCCGCATCTGKGGCAGACACAATTTTTGAAAGGACATTCACGGCTGACGTGATTKWCACTCCCACAAACACTACACTTGTTACTCCCAGTTCCTCGGGGAGATTTGCTACTTCCTGGCTGCTCTCTACGATTACTTCTTCCCTCTGTCTGACGTCCAACGTTCATTCTGCTCTTCTTTTGAAGTTCATGAGTTCTGCTTTGATAGTCGAAATTCCAAGATTGCCCCTTTCTACATGTTCCTTTACTGCAGCCTCTTTTGCTAAGGCAGTCCTCACCACACTCTTAAAATTTGCTTTGGTAGCATCTTCTTCAAATAATCGTTCTAAAATTCGGTCATCGTTTATGCCCATTACAAAAATATCAGTCATTACTGTTTCAAGTTCCGCGCCAAACTTACAGTTTGATGCTAGACTTTTAACTGTGGCTTCCCATTCTGCCACGCTTTGGTTCACCTTTCGTTTGGCTGTGTAAAACTTTAACCTTTCGGAAAAATACGATTTTACTGGAGCGAGGTGTTCTGTTAAAATTTTAAGTAATTGTTCAAATGTTTGGGTCTCTGGTAAATCTGGCACACAGAGATTTCTTACTAGAACATAGCATCTTTCTGATACGGTGTTCAAGAGTATTGCTTTTTTGCGCTCTTCCTCCGTTATTTTGTTGGCAATAAAAAACTGGTTTAGTCTTTCTTTAAACAGAGATATATCCGAATACTTTGGATCAAAAGCACTTAGTGTCCCCAAAAGTCCTGTGCGTTTCTGTCATGATTTACTATTTTTAGTAAGAGTGTTCACTACACATTACTTGTTCATACGCCACGCACTGCTTTTTATATTTTAACGCGAAAGTTTTTTTTACAAAAGTTCACATGAGTTCTATTAACACTACCTCGTCGCCAATGTTACGTATGCTACTAATTTGAATAGCGAGGACCGGAAATAAAAGTCCATGCAAGTATGTGCCACGAGCATTTATTTTCAACTGAACTCAACAGAAGGACGATCAAGGATAGCTGCCTAGGTGGCAAAAACATAGATAAAGGCTTCATATCTAACAGATATACACCCCATTTCATTCCTTAAACTTATAAACAATACACCTCCTTACCCCATTCTCTGTTTTAAATCTACTGCAGTGTCATCACTTTTGAACTGTACTTTCTAAAATTTTATAGGCTACATAAAGTAAGCAAATTACTCCATAATTATTACAATTTTTCGCCTCATTCCCTTTTTGCAAATACATTTACTTACCGCTACCTGTTTCACAATTCGTCGGTAATTTATTTCATATAGTATGCTCTCCATCTAATCACTATTTGATTTCGCTCAGATGATAATAATTATATAGCTTCTTCGCTTTATTTATACCTCCTAAAGAGCTCTGTAATTCCTTAGTGTTTTAAGGGTATGCGTAGCATTTTGGAATTAACCGCACTTTGGAGGTCATTTTGTGAAAATGTTTATAAATCATCTAGCGGTACCTTTACGAATTACAAAGTGAATCGGTACAATCATGTTCATTTGAGTTCAAACTTAGCTATCTCCTTTAAACGTATTTAAGATAGACACGTCTATATCAAAGAAACCGCCACGCTGGACTTTTTAGAAATAGACCCACTAACTGCTTTTGATTATTACGATTTCATATTAAATTCTAAGCAAAAAAACAATTTGGATATACCTCTGTTTGCAGAACTTTAACATTATGTAATTAACGACATATTTGCATTATTATTACAAGATACCCGAGCGCACAAAGCAGAGAAAATGACGGAGTACAGCTTTATTTGAAATCCGAACAATTATATTATTTTATTAGTATTTCTGGTAAAACTACAAACAAGGTCCAAGTACAAGTGATGTAAACATCTAATTGCACCGTTTTAACCAGAAAAATATATCTAGCACTAGCAGAGTGCTATTTTATCAACCGTTTAAAATGTAAATTATTATTTAAAGATTTTTGAAGCCTTTTTATACAATCTGTGACGCTTCTACAAATTCAGATGTAGCACTAATGCTAGTCCTTCTGAGACCGAAATAATTTTTTCTTATCAAATCAGTAAAATTGGACTTTGGGTTTCCTTCACCTTTACTTGGATGTAGACATAGTATACTTTGTGATTTGTGAAATTTTGATCAGTTCATACTTCTACACAGAAGGTGTTTCTTAGAATTGCATAAATATAGAAAAAACCATTTTTATTTTCTGAAATTTCGTGTATTTTGTTTCTAACAGTAATCGACATGTGTTTGATGCAATTATATTTTGCTGCTGACCTCACACAGCATGTCAGCTGATGGCAATATAAAACATATGACACGCCACTGCTTTCTATTGGATTTGGTATGAGATCTTGTAATTTTCTTTACTGGGTTGCAGATAAGAATAATTCAAGTTTGTTTGCGACGTTAGTAATTAACGTTCTGTTTTTGCAAAGTATTCGGTTCCTAAACGCCTACAAGTACATATATGATTTTTTAAATCTTTGTTTTGTAATACCTGGGTTCGGACTGGTTTGTTTCAATTTATTTGCATTTTGAAACTGATATTTTGCACTATTTCCAGGATACCACTACAAATTCCCCTTCCTTACTGAAGAATGTGGAATCACCGTGGTTGACAACTGGGTTCAACCCTTATACAAGCAATGCATTAACATAAATCACACAACAATGTGTTTCATCGGCATTCCATCCAACGTATGTGCTTTTCCAATGTTTCCTATACAGGTAATCGTTACTTTTTATTCGAACACTCTAACTAATCCAATTAATAAAAGGTACGCTTCTTCTTGGCTTCTTTGTCAGGTCACTTCAGCCTCCCATCTAAAGACGAGATGCTCACCGAACTAAAGAGTTATATGGCAAAGAGGGATGCAGAGGGCAAACCTAGGAGACATGCCCACAAAGTAGGTCAAGATCAGAGACAATACTTCAATGACCTAGCGGATACGGCCAAGATCAAGCGTGTTCCTGACGTAGTGCACAAACTGTACGCATATATCACAAACGATAGAAATCTTGATGATTGCTTCAAGATTGTTAGCGATGAGGATTATGTCAAAGTTTGTTAACCTTGGCTAGTAGTAATAATAGATATCAATGTTATGTAAGCGTAATCCTCTCTTAGTGTATTCCAAAATCCTATGGTCGTTACTATAAAAGAACAACCTACATATTTACAGCATACTCAATGTCTCGAAAGTCTGGTTAGCTTATAAGTAATTTATATTTACTAGTTGCGAAGAACAGGTCAAACTGCAAAAGTGCTTTGTAAACGTAAAATCGGTTTAGAAAACTCAATTGTTGTTATCTGACTTTCATTTGTGTTAAAATAATAGCATTATTATAAAAAATGCCTTAAAACTGTTTTAATTTGAAGTCTCTTAATAAATAAAGTATTGGCATTGACTTTTAAGCGTTTCCTTTATCGTTTACTGCAGCGTTTTTGATACGTCGAGTTAGTCAAGTCTGAACTTTTACTTTATATAGCTCACCCAATGGTATAAATTATGGAGGTCTTGGAGGAAAACAGATCTGAAATCCTGGAAATCTTTCGCCCAAATGTTCCTTGAATTTGCAGATAAATGAATTTTACAAGTTATTTACTGTAAGGGTCATAATATTTAATTATTCAAGTCTTTTCTCATTTATGGAAGCATCAGCAAATATGTTTTTTGGCGCCTTATCAATATTTGGCCAACTTCTGATAGCTAGTACCTTGTACTCGTTTCGGCGGTACATATACAAGAACCTCGGTACAAATGCCCATTCCTAAAGTAAAAAAACCCCGAGAACACCGACGACTATCGAAGAATAACGCTATGCAGTGTGGGGTATAAACACTCGCACACTGTTTCTTTCAGAATTAGAAAAGTATATCCCGGAAATGCCACAACATTAAGCAGCCCTTGTTAACAACAGATCAGTGGACGATCCCATGTTTACAGTAAAGCGCATAAAAGAAAAATTGAGAATGGGTACAAAGATGTTCGTCATGTCCATAGATTTAAAGAAAGCATTCGATAAATCAACAATCTGTACCAGAAATCCTGTCGAATAAGATAAGGCCTGTGTACACGAAGATACAACGATACAGTGGTTTGGCCAAACAACTGCGGTAAAACAAAAAATTAGAAGAGTAAAGCAAGGATACCCATATCACCAAGAATATTTACAATTGTCCTAGATGACATCATTCATTCAAAAGACTATCGCAAAAAATATAACAGAGAAGGAAATGCAATAAAACTTCAGTTTATACTGGCATATGCGGATAACCTGGTGGTAATAACAGAGAGTGAAAAGGATTTGACCGACTTTCTAAATAACGTAGAAGATAACTTTTCAAAAAAAGGGATAACTATAACTAGAAAAAAACGCTGTCATGATAAGAGATCCCTTTAGTGAGGAAACAAAAGGGAGCSGAAACATGACGTTGACAAACAAAATAATATATCTGGGAACCTACATAACAAGCAAACTCACCCGCAGAAAAACAGTCAAARAGAGGACATAAACCGCATATAGGGTAACAAGAGCTATAATACCATTTGTAGAAAAAACAGAAGCCATAATGGAGTATCTTAAAAAATATATGCATGTCGGTAATTCTTCCCATTACGGCATACGGAGTCAAAAGTGCCGCTACTACCAAAGCTAACAGAACAAGCTTGAGAAACGCAGAAAGAAATATCGTGCAATTGTTAATCAAAGCTGTCAAACAAATCGAAAATCCAGAGACAACAGAACTCCTAAAGGGAAAGACAATGACAAAAAGAATAGAAATATATGTAGTAAAATGTTGGGGACATATTCAAAGACCATATCTTACAAAAAGCGTAGAAAATGAACAGCAACAAGCTCAAAGTAGGAACATAATTGAAGAAGATTTATCGATTAAATCAATTTGCTGCCTCTCAGGAGAGTGAACACAACTACTGCTTTGACATATACTTGTCATCTATCGATTTATTTGATATAATTTAATATGAGAATACGCCTGGGAGTTTGTATTTTCAACATATTCTGTAGTGTTTTGTGCAATAATCGACTTTAAGGTTGCAGAAAGCTCACGTTTTGGAGCTGTGAGCTGACACGGTTTCGTAAAACTTTTAGGTTGTTTCGTATTTGTGAGGTTGTGGGTAGTGGCCTTGGTGCTACAGTCCCAACAAGCAAAATTATTTTATAATTTACAAATAGCAAGGCATGTTTGCTTTATTGTTGTTTTATAATTGTTACCCGACGTCTATTTTATTTTATAAGATATTCCCCTATGTGTATTCAGCTTCAGTACACTAAATTGTTATATAGTTTAGTGTTTTCTCAACAAAATTATAAAACAGTGTTAAGCACCGTTTTATACTCATTGTATAAAAATTTACACAACTTTGCATAGAATATCTTCTCGGTGGAAACAAATTATTTTATAAAAGGTTTAATTTTGTTATTCAACACTGAATCGTCATCTTATGGACACCTATAAAACTGTTATATTAAGTCTTGATTTGATACATGTAAAAAAAACAATTTATTATATAGCAGTTTCTTCTGTGATAATCGTGTTTTATGAAAAAGAAGCCACATTATTATCATGATTAGAAGCACATATATGGCCGCCATTGCTTAAAGCCCGCTAAAAATTATTTCTTTAGAAAAAAAGTAATGTACAAAAGTTATGTTTCTAACAAAAATGATTATTAAATGCTGTTTATAATCAGTGCAGATAGGTTTAAGATGCCACATGATTAAAAACGATTTTTGTATTTTGTAAATATTTCTTTATAATTGGTGAAATACTTATTACTTTTGAAGCGCTTAAAAATTTTGTTCACATATATGCATATATTTCACAGAACATTTTGTTTGGTAGTAGTTTCTTGTGACTACAATTCAATACTACGGATATTTTATGTCATGTGGTACGGTATATATCTCGGTCTGAGGACATGTTTTATTTTACAGAACAGGAATATGGGTTGTAACTTTACCCAATCGTTAAGAAATGAATCATTCTCCGCCAAATCAGTTAAAACACCGAAAGATCCCTTTGAAGATTGAAGTAACCTTTTTTTTTTATTCATATTGCCTCTCAAATTGTTCAATTTATATTTCGTATCGGCTTTGGGAATGGGGCATATTTGCGACGCTCGAGGGGGTAGGTTCTTAAGTGGACGAGAAACAGATGCGCTTCAGTTTCAGTGTGTTCCTTCAACTGTTCACAGGTTAGTACTGTTTCAATTTTTTTATTTTTATTGTTTGTGTTTCTTTTTCAATCATATTATGTAATTAGCACCATTGTAATCCAATCAACGCAGTTGTTTAACTCAAACTGTTCTGTTAATTAATTAATTAATTAATTAGGATACATGCTGTATTTGGAGTCAACGGTAACATTGCAAGCTATGCTGCTGTTGTAGTCTTCTTTTTTAAAATATTTATGTCATTTTCTTAACTGTGTTCTCGCATTCTTTGATTAGCTGTATCCACGCAGCAATAGTTATACCTGATGCTTAAAAGTGTGATGTTAAGAGCCTTGATGTATGAATTAATATTTTCTCCCGTGCTGGGCAAACATCTGGTAAAAGAAAAACCAAGATTTTTACAGCAAACCATTCAACTATATAGCTGAGTTGCCTCCCGCATGGGACCTCAGTACCTGCTGACCATAGTCGGCTATGCTAGCAAAAATCTCTTCAGTTTTGAATCTTGAGAGTGAAAGTGATATCGAACACAGATCTAGAATTGGCAGTTCATTCATTGTTTGAAATAACAATTTTCAGCAACATTGCTACAATTTGTTAACCCTCCAAATTTGATCTTGTTTAGTAATAAATTAGTTGTTTTGAGATTGTTTCGTATTATTTATGATAACATCAAATCTCCCTATTTACGTGAGTAACCAGTGTATCGAAAGTACGTTTAATTAAAATAACACAACGTAGGTAAGTACTGGACGATCACATTTCAATCTAAATCTTTACGAATCTGGGTAAGTTACATTACAAGATGCTGAATGCAACAGAATTGTCGCATAACAGATAATGCCGTAACATTTATAAAACTGTTTTATAATAAATTGCTATAAAAACGTTTTGTAACTGATTTATAGTGATTTTTATACCACCTCTATAACTATCTACAAAACTGTTCTATAACACCTACTAAAACCATTATGGGATACTGTACATAACTAAAATGTTTTATAAAGATGCGTCTTTTTGCATCTTTAAGCATTCTATAAACGTTGTGAATATGTTTACAAGTGTACCACTGTTATAAAAAATTGTTTTATAAACGTTTGCCTGACCATTATAAAGCTGTAAGTTGCTGGTTGGGGTAAGCCTATTAAATAATTGTACTATAATGGCCTGAAAGATGTTTTTAACCTGCCACAAACTAAGTGGTAGTAACGTCAGYTGCACTACACAAAGCTTCCACTGTGCATGGGTGTAGACTATAGAGGTTACCATAAACCTACTATACCAATAATTATTGTTATTTCTTACCTTTGAAAGAAAAATAAAACTGTAAATTGTTAGAAAATCTTTATAAAGCCATCAGTTACGTGACTGTAACTTGATCTGCGACCTTCGGTACTATCGTGCTCATTGATGTTCAGTGATTGCCTTGCATATTACAGCTTGGCAGCAGTTATAGAAAAGTGGCACAAAAAATGCAGAAATCAACGCCGCCTGCGTTGCATGTATCATTTATAGAAACCCTGTATTACATTTCGTCACGTAATAACTTTCGAGAAAATCATGAATGGCTTTCGGGATTTATTGTTATCGCCATTCTGATTTTTTGTTAGTTTTAATCCCTCATCGCAGTGCATATCAGAATATCCCCAGATAGCGTTCTTATAAAGTCCGTTTCGCGTAACTTCCGATTCTCAGATGTTCAGTTGCGATGAAGATTGCAATCATAGGTGCTGGTGCAGCAGGTGTGGCAGCAGCCAAACATGCCATCGCACAAGGATTCAGCTGTGACGTATTGGAACAGACGGATAAGGTCGGTGGAACCTGGAACTATACTGATCTCGTAGGAAAGGACGAAAATGGTGTGCCAATCCATACATCGATGTATAAAGATCTCAGGTAAAGTGTTAGATTTCAGTAGCACAAAACTTTGACTTTTAGTATCATGCAGAACAAATACTCCTAAGGAGGTTTTGGAATTTCCCGGATTTAGGTTCCCACCAATGGCATCGTCATATATTTCTCAGGAAGAGGTGCTGAAGTATATTAATAACTATGCCACGACATACGGAATCATCCCGTATGTTAAGGTTAGTTTTTTAATCACAATAGGTAAGCTCCAAAATTTCCACTCCTCACATATGTAAATAAAGTCGTTAGGAATAATATTTAGAAACGCATTACTTCAACTCTTATTTACCTTTGAAAAGAGTAGAATGAATGCTAAATATATTAGTATTWTTATTGTTACTGAGAAATCATGAAAATTTAGTCGATAAAGTTGTTACCGCTTTCCAGACTGATATACATGCTTCTCCTCAAAGAAACAAAAACTGCAAGGAGAGCGCTCTCAATCTTTTTCAGTGCGAAAGTTTTAAATTAAGAACAATTTTTTGAAGATGGTGTCAAAGCAGAAAAAAACAGTGAAAGTGGCTAAGCAAGGCAAAGATATCATATTATTACACAAGGGACCTATGAAGGTGAAAAGACTGTAAAAATCTCAATTTTCTAATATAAACACTCTCAGAGTCCATTTGAAATACCTGTAAGTAGTTCAGCATTGACGCCATGTTGCATATGGTCATTTCCTTTTAAAATCTGCAAAGCACATTTTGTGGGCACGTTGAAGAAAATTGTGGTACATAATTGTAACATTCTGTTATAACTTTTACTGTACCTATTATTTTTAAATGGAGTATTTCTGATTTATGAAATGTTACGGCTTTGCAAAAGGAACAAAAGAAAATGGAAAGTAATGCCATTCCAGAAAGAGTCAGGCCCAAAGAGCCCCTCTGTGTATGGTATATGTATGGACCTAGCAAGATTAATATACACATCAAGATCATGATTTATTTCCATTACAAGTTACCACTTATACCTACGGAAGAAGCTCGATTGATGCCAGAATCCTCAGAAAGAAACTGCTGCTTTTATTGATCTCACCACTGTCCGTAACGCAGATTTCTTTCCGTATATAGACTTTGCAACAAGCAAAAAGTCTGGCGGACATTTCTTCTTCGTTCCTTAGCCTTCGCATTATTCTTATATTATATATATTATATATTCCTACGGCAGCGTATTTTTTAATGGCAACGAGGCAATTTGTTKGGTGATTTATTTGTCCTTTTTTCTGCTTATGAAGGTCATTTTTAATGACATTGTGAAATATATTTTAATAAGCTAACAAAAGATTTAAATAATCGTAGTTTATATCTGATTCAATTCGTAATAATGAGGTGTACAGAAATCGACAACGTTCCTACTGTCCAGTTCACAAATTCTAAGTTAGTTTAAAAATTTAGAGACGCTGCAACATGAAAAAAGATGTTTTAAGGTTTGGACATCAGAAATCGCCCACACCCATTATTACGGATCATTCAGTTACTTTAACTTAAACGTAACAACTTCTTCTTATTATTATTAGCATCTTGCTTAACTTATGATCCAGCCACTCTTGTGTTTTCTTTTCTTGTTTCTTCTTTGTAAGTAGGGTGTTTTTACGTCTAGATGGTCTCTATACCCTACCTGCTTGTATCCTTAAAGCTATTTTTTATGTTGGTTCCAGGTATGTGGGTGACATCTAAAATAGGGAAAGTATTGACTCTTCTCGTTTAACAAGGGAGTTTAGGATGGATGTTTTATTTTCTTTTTCTGTAATCACAGGTTAGATATTGTAGTTTAAAGTTTGAAATTACTAGCTAACATAAATGAAGCTAAAGCATTCAAGACATCATGTATTGGTGCGCTGCAATTTATGATTTCATTTACAGGGCCTTTGTATGTGATTGGTAGAGAGTTGTATAACATCACAATTATGTCTATTGTTACATTCAAACAAAATGTACTAAATATTCCCTATTTCTCCACATGTGCATATATTGTTGTTTATTGTTGTTTTATTCATGTTTGAGTGGAATCCTGTCGGTATGATTTTCTGTATTACACTTTTTAAGTCATCCTCCACTTGTTGTTCAACATCCTTCAATGCCCTTTGTAGTACATTGTTTTCTCCGTGAATGTTAGTGACGTTATCAAATATAATGCATTTTGGTTTACCATGGTCATCCTCCGAATAGTATTTATAGCTGAACTTGCATCCAGGGATTCTACTATTTCAATGTGAATAGCTCTAATTGTTAAACAGATAAACGAAGCTCTATATCTCTTCTCTTTCCATCTTCCAATTAAGACTTCCATCGATCCGAAATAATCCAACCCAACATATGTCCTGCATCATCCCCACCGCTCGCCATCACTCATCTGTTTTGCAGTACGTGAATGGTCTTTTTCGATTAGCTCGTCGAGCTTCCGGTATGAATCTCATTTGTGGTTGCCGAAGTTGTAGCTTCCATATTCTACATATATCAGAATTATATGCCTCTTGACGAACAGCAGGTCTAAGCTTTGATGTCCAAAACCTTTACTTTAATTCGTTCACCACATATTGATTTCCACCCATAATATCCTACTTGTGTGGTAGTGCCTTTTCAGTAGCCGTGTACATGGGTGCTTGGCGTCCAATATAAGAGGTTGAATAATTCCTAAATAATTCCTGAATAATTCCTCTTSGTTATAGCTGCAACAAKCGCGTTCAACTTACCAGATTTTGGCAATGCTTGTTCCATTTTCAATGTKCTTGCCTCAGCAGGAAAACTTTCTTATAAAACCAGTTTAACGGCTGTTTTTTCTTATGTACTTACAGTGGTAMCACATACACGCATGTCGCTGATTCTGCATATATGAAGGAAAGCTAGGATTAAAAGAACAGCTACGTATTCAGAACCAAAATAATCAWAAGAATTAGCTATTAGCGTTCAAAAGAATTTAAAATTAGTTTATTCCCACTACATATATTTTAGACACACCCAAGTCATACTTTTTAAAGAATTTCGATAATTAAACTAGCAATGAAACAGTATATGTTAAAGCCAAGGGAGAATACAATATAATTCAAATGCAAGTTTAATTAATCTCTTTGGCAGTCTGAATGGGAAATTTTGGCGCTTTCCTTCCTGTRCTTACAAACAAATCTCAGRGCGATATTAAATAGAATTTACGTTATATTTTATATTCTAATCTTATCCGTAGTTTAACTGCTACGTAAAAAGTATAAAACCTTCCCAAAACAACAAGTGGGTTGTAAATACATTTGATTTGAAACGACGACTCGAACGTACAAGCATTTATGATGCAGTTATGGTATGCAATGGACACTACAATCATCCAGTCTTCCCTAAKACAAAAGGAAAAGAGAAATTCCAAGGAAAAATTATACACAGCCACGATTTCAGAATAGCAAAGCCATACACTGATCGAAAAGTCCTTATAGTTGGAGCTGGGGCTTCAGGAATCGGAATTGCAGAGAAAATTGCCACAGTTGCAGAAAAGGTTAGCACTGAAAGTAAAAAAAATAAATAAATTAAAACTTAGTTGCTGATCCTCTAAAATAATAAAGGGTTGCAATTTACTCTTGTTTTAGGTCGTTATTTGCTATTCCACAATGACACTGGATTATGCACTACCTGATGCCATAATTCACAAACCGAGATTGATAGAATTTACGGAGAAGACAGCGATATTTGCCGACTACACAGAAGAAGACTTCGATGACGTAATATACTGCACTGGTGGGTAAATGCACCGATATAGTCCAAAGGCATACTGTAAACTGACTGTTTTAGGCTATCAGTACCACTTCCCATTTTTGAGCGAAGAATGCAAGATTGAAATAAACGAYAACTTTGTGAAGCCGCTTTATAAACATATAGTGAACATTAATTTCCCAACTATGGGATTTATTGGTATTCCTTTTCGGGTCTGCTTATTTGCCATGTTTGACTTACAGGTAAATTTTACGTTGCAATATTATTTCCCAAGAGCTAAGCTATAAAAGGTATGACATTTAAAAATGACCTCTTAAATGCATGTGGAGTTTGCATTGCCGAGGCGTAATTTACTTTGTAAAATAGTTTGACAAAGTCAAATGGTCAAAGAGTGTTTAAATTATCTTCAGTTTTATACCTTATAGTATCCACTTGCGATACCACATTAGAAAATCACTTCCAATTTCACTTTGTCGTGAAAGTTTTGCTATAAAGTATAAACAATACAAAATAGCTTACAATTTTTTTATATGACGCTTTTCTCAGATCGATAGTTATACTTGGAAGCAACGATCTATGAGACTGATTTATGCAGAGGGTTTTACAGCTTGATGGTCGGCGGTCGTAAACTATTGCATKGTAAATGAGGGTTTTTACAGCCTTATGGTCGGCCGTCYTAAACTAKTGGGATTTGTGGCACGCTTCAAAGTTCGTAAGTGGGCCGTATTCAAAAAATCTTGTTGGCTAAAATTTTAACTTTTCCACTATAAATTTTTGAAATTTATTAGTTGTGATAATTTAGCAATCAATAAAACATAGAAGCTTTTATAACAAATTTTATTTAATGCAGACCTGATGCAAACTGGCGCAGCCCACGATCTATTTATATCTGATACTTTATTGGGTTTAAATTTTCCGATGTATAAAATAAAAGCCTTTGCATGTCATAACGAATTTCTTCAAATTTAATATAAAAAAATTAGTAAGTAGAAAATTATTTAAATTTACAATAGTGCACAATAAAATTTATACACGGTATCGATTATGTTCAGTACAGCTTGTTAATACACACAATATAAGAGTCACAAAGTAAAAAAAAATTACTCACTATCACTTTCACTGCTAAATACACGATTAACTTCTGTTATTAATTCTTGAACATGATTCGCTCTGTACCGATTTTCATTGTCCAGTACATGCCGCACTGAATATCTCCATGCATCGACACTTGTTATTTCAGCTTCGTGTCTAATTATTTTTGTCAGCATATCATTGCTAAATTTTCCACCGGTGTTCTCTCGTCGAATTCTTTGTTTCAACTGCCCCATATCATTTAAATGGGGTTGAAAATGCAATGATATGAGGTTAATCGTAAAATGGTGTGTCCTCATTCAGAAGCGAGAATGTCAATTTTAAATTTCTTCGAAATTTTTTTTGTGCCAAGCACTTCCAAAAATTGTTTTTTTTTGTGTAGTCCTCTTCGAAATATAAATCTTCTTTTCTTAAAAACTCTTGAATGGTTGCCTTATTAGTTGTTGTATTTGGAATTTTATCCAGTTGCTCCGAATGGTAACTGGCGTTGTTCATTACTATGGCGCTGTTTGGTGACAATTTGGGCAATAAAACGTTTTTGAACCAATTTTCAAACACTTCCGCATTCATATCAGAATGATAATCGGTTTAAAATCAGCAATAATATGTTTGACCAGTTGCCCTACGAAATGTATTTGTCACAAACGCCTCTTAATAAGTGGCTAAATGCAAGCATATATGTGGGTATGACTGAATAAGTAAAAAATATTGCACTTGGTACGCTTATATACTGTAAAACTTTAAAATATAAGTAAACACATATGCTTTCAATACCGTTTATAGTAGAAGTAGAATAGTACCGATTTCTTCTTATTTCCAAAAAAATATACAGGTAGAAACTACGTTTATGATCCTCCGGATTAAAAGAAAATTTTAACCTGTGAAGAAACAGGGCAGAGGACGATTGCACACCGCGATCAAAAATTAGAAAATATGGGCTGCCGCATTAAAATTGGAATGTTTACCATTCATGGTTATAAAAATAGAAACTACTCATTAAATTAGGACAGAATACGATTTAGTCATACATTAAAAGCTATTAGATGAGAAATATTTGTAGTTCAAATAATAATACCAAATAATGCTTATTGATTTATCAGTACGAAAAAAAGTTCTAAAAAAGCCTAAACACAATTTTTGGATACGGTCCACTCCGCTGCAAAACAGTGGAACGTACCGAATCCGTATGTTATTTACGACAGCTTCAGGTAATACTTGTAAACCATTGTGAGCAGTAATCAGCTGTTCGTATAATGAGTCTCATAGATTGTTGTTTGCAACTTTACCTAAATACTGAAAATAAAATGGTTATTATTATTATTGTTATTAATATTTTAGTTTTGTAGTAGGATAACATTACTTGTACATTTGATTATGATATTCCATATACAATACAGGTTGTATTTTCGAATTCGGAAATGAGAGATATACATATACATATACTCGAGATATCAGCGATGCGCACTAAGCATATTAAAAGTTTCTTCAATATATATACAAATATACAAAAAAACAAACTTAAAAAACAGAAAAACACAAAATACAGTCACAAAAGTTTGACGAAAACGAACCTTTACATTTTTTTAACTTTTGAATCAAGGTCTGCTTAAAACAACGTCCATTCTTCAAGTAGTATAAATGTCTTACGTTATTAAAATGCAAATATATTGAAAGTAGTGCATGATAAAGACTTTTACAAAATAGATACAGGAAGACACAAAAAAGTTATGACGCTTGAAAACTGTGTGAAGTCTTGTAAACCATGCTACTTTCAAGTAGTTGTACCAAATCTACTGAGATATGCGAATTCCTTGCTCAGATAAATTAAAAAGATGATACAAAATGCGTAATTAAACATTCCTTGAAAATTGCGCTTCTTCTTTTGAAATACACATTTTTCTAGGCAAGATTCTTTCTCTCCACTCTCTCTGGCCATTTCAAGCTGCCCAGTAAGATCAGCATGGCAAAGGATTTGCAAGCATATGTGGAAGGAAGGTGTCAGCAAGGTGTGCCACAGAAATTTTTCCATCGAGTTCTAGACGGACAGAAGAACTACTTTGATGATCTGGCCAACACTGCTAATATCGAAGGCATACCTAATTACATAAACAAACTGCATGTCTTTTTATGCGGTAAATTAGACTTCAGTTACCGATTTCATATTATGGATAATGATAATTTTATTGCTGAAAAAATTGAATAAGTCATCACTTGTAACTACACTTGACAAATACTTAAWTTTATAGTAATAGTAAATGATTAATTTAGTTCTTATTTGTTTTCCATTATTTTACCTAATAAACAGCCCCGTATATAGGTACGTCATACAGACTCAATAGCTAAATAGCTAATTATATGTACCGAATACGTATTGTGAAATTATTAGACTTGGCGCAGTATATTAATAAATTATTTTATATATATGCTTAGAAATGAATGATATTTTCTTTAAACTATTTATGTCGCAAAATACTTTAACTGATTTCATTGACAGTGAATTTCGATTATTTAGAATTCTACTGATTGGTTAAAAGGTAATACATGAACATCTGAAMACAAMAAAACGTTATTAACTGTAATAAGACGTCCTCTATTTGTTGGTTAGTATCATGATTTAGTATGCGCTAAGCGCATATCTGACGTTCACGTCAGGTCAAGTCAGATCAGGTCAGGTCAAACAGCAAATATATATTTATATGGGATCTGGATCATCAATCTTTAATATTGTTAACTATTTTTATATAAAAAAAAGTAACTTGAAAAAAGGAATACGTTCTAATCTCGTTGTCAAAGCAAAACTGTCATGCCCTCGCACACTTCTCACTTATTTCTCGGTTTCACGTTACGTTATTTTACTTTGGAATATACTCGTATTTTAACATTTCAAAGCTATTTTTTATTAATAAATCAATCAATGCACGTACAAAAAGTTTTTGTTGAGGAGCTAGACATTGACAGGTCTACTTGCAGGATTTTCTGAATATCAAAAGAAGAAAATTTCGAATACATTATTCGATCACAAATAGGTCACATCTGTTAGTTAGTCAGACTCCGTTAGTCAGTTTCGTTTTCTACACAAATAGTCCTTGCTCAGTAAACTTCACAACCTACGGTACGTGTGTCGTTTTGTATCACAATTTCATGCAACTTATCTCATGACAATTGCGTATTATTACTTTTTTTGAAAATTACGTAAAATGAATATTGAAGTGCATATATATCGAATGCCATGTTAAAAAAAAAACAAAAAAATATTTTTAGGTGGAGAATTTCAGGTCTGAAATTCGAATCTTAGGAGTCACCGCCAAAACGCATCTATCCAAGATTATTCAACTCGTGACGTCAAGTGTCATGTAAACATTACCGAGGAGCGAGGAGGTGTAGTATCATTTTTGTATTGGAAAAGCTTTTGTGCTAGTTAATTGAAAGGACGGTGTAAGAGGTCGCACCAAAAAGTAATTTGTGTAGTTTTACAAGCATCTATTATACATGTAAAACAAAACAAGTGTTATTTTGTACATGGTTATAAAAGTGCTTCAGTCAGTACAGCTAACAAAATTTTTGTAACCGTTCCTCAAGATTATCAACATATAAAAAAGTTGTTTAATGCCTCTAGACGTGATATGCCGAAATCGCAAAGTTTGTTTTTCTGCTGTGAAGATCATCTTAATTCTTACTGTAAGTTTTATATTCTTTTTGGGGTTATAAGACTTTACCATTCAGTTTCCATTTTGTTATAGCTTAAAGAGGATATGAAAAATTATATCTGTTTTAAGTTGATAGAGAGAAATGTTATTATAAAGAACGACGTTATTCCCCATATATTCGTCTGTTAGCCAGACCGGACACGAGCCGCAAGAGCCCCGAAAATAAATGGCAATTTATATTTATTCTGACCTCTAAAATGAATGTCAAGTTTAGGGTACATTTTTGATTTTTACATTTTTATGTTTACAAATAGTATGTTTCCAACAATCCACTGTGATCAAATTATCAATGCTACGTTAATTTGATAAAAAGTTCACTTAGGCTGTTGTTTTTACGTTCCTCATCTTCGCCGCGTTGAACCGCTCGTCGCTGTACACAAATTCCACAACAATGAACATGTATTCAGAAGTCATAACGCATAAGTATTTCACTTTTTCTTGGCGCATTTTAATTCGCTTATCACAAAATGAACGCAAACAACAAACTGATAAATTGACGGGCTGAGGCGCGTTGATCCCAGATGTAAAAAAGCGGCCATTTACAAGACACCTGACGTCACGGCCAATATGTTCGCGTTTTGGCGGTCCCTTTAAATATTCACATATTTAATATTAAAAATACACCTTACGATCCATTTTTTTTTCGAATTTATACGCTGTCACACAGCTGTTTTGTGGATTAGCTGCTACCTATTAATATGCAATTTAACAAAATATAAATACATGGCAAATACCCAATTGGCCGCAGGCAATAGAAACTGTCTTGGCTTCATGCATACTATTTAGAGAGCCCACTTTACTTAATCAAACTGAACAATAAGCATTTTTTTGTTTGAAATAAGGGTCAAATTTGAAATAGTTTGGTGAATACGAATTTTAGTATGAAAAAGTACAAATCTCTTAAGAAGAACGTTCCTTTCAGATATTTATTTTATTCCGATGGTGATAACGTAACATCAAAAGCAATTTGCTTGTTATTATTAAATAAAACCTAACAACAAGAGTTACCCATAAATTAACAAAATGAATTTGTTTGACGCAGATAATTAAAATACGATATAATCAGAACACTTCCATAGATAACTCTATATCAGAACCGCAAACTCAATTCTTATCAAATTTTACGAGTAGTGATAATGTAATTATACAGCAGTTGCGTGAGGTTATAACACAATAAGGAATCTTAGTATGATGCTGCAATATAGGAGCAGGTACTGTGACATTTCTCAAATTGAACATGGATTATAAATTTTACGAACAAAAAACCACTGGAAAAAACATTAATCTAATACAGACATGGAGGTAAATGAGGAAATAAATATAGGAAATCTCTATGCTGTGTGCACTGCAACCAACTGGCTTGACAGCTTATTCACTGCTCCAGTCCAAGTGCAGACACAATTTTCCTTTAGCAAAAATAAGTCTCTCTGAAATATTTCATAGGTTACAAGTACAGATCTTATCAAACTTTAATGTCTTCGATGACACCGATTACATTCAACTATTCATATAAATAAGACTTTAATAGCTGATAACTTAGGGCTATCTGATAAGGTAATTATAAACCAGTTTGTATAAACTAATACATTTTAATTGAACGCAAAAATGAAGATAGCTGTCGTAGGAGCAGGAGCTGCTGGCCTACCTGCAGTTAAGCATGCAGTGGAACAGGGTTTTTCTTGCGTTGCGTACGAACAAACGGACAGAATCGGGGGAACATGGAATTATACAGACTTGATTGGCTATGATGAAAACGGTTTGCCGATTCACACATCAATGTACAAGAATCTAAGGTAAGATCATTATTAACGGTTGCTTATGAAACATACGTACTCTTTAATTACAGAACAAACACGCCGAAAGAGCAAATGGAATATCCAGATCTACGATATCCTAAGATGGACATATCGTACATCCCTCAAAAGGATGTATTAGATTACCTTAATAAGTACGCTGAAACTTTTGATCTCTTTCAATACATTAAGGTGATAGGTTTCTTGTAAATATAATTGTGTTCATAAAACGATTTACGCTTCTTATAGTTAAACTGCCAGGCGATAAACATCAAACCAACTTACAACAACAAATGGAATGTGACAATAAGGAACACTCGAAGTAGAGAAGAATCTTCAGATGTTTATGATGCAGTAATGATTTGTAATGGTCACTACAGCTATCCATTCAGTCCGATAATACAAGGAATTGATAAGTTTAGGGGACGAGTAATTCACAGTCACGATTATAGAGATGAAAGCTCATATACAAATAAAAAGGTCGTAATACTAGGGGCAGGCCCTTCTGGTGTGGATATAGCAAATAGCATTTCTAGAGTGGCAAAAAGGGTCAGTATAGACTTGCAGAAATGTTATATAGACATATAATACAAATTTTGTAAATGTGATGTTTAGCAAACATCATGTAATGTTCAGATTGCAACCTCTACAAACGCAGGGCATACGTTTGAAACTCTAATAAGGGCCGCTGGCACAAACGTGGATCAAAGTTAATCCGAGTTTAATCCCTGTCATTGCCCAGCAACGTCATGAATCCAGTGTTTTGATTGGTGTTGCTATAGCAACGACCGCGGATTAAATTGATCGATTGATCCACGTTTGTGGCCCTTAAAACAATATCAAACCTGCTGCTGCGGTTGAAAACTATGATTTTTTTTTACCAAGCTGTGGGATTTTTTTACCGTACGTAATAAGTATMTTACATTGATCGCAGTGTGTTTTTAATAGTGATGCTCGTCGAGTCTCATGTCTCGTTCGAGAGTCTCGCGAAATTTTCATGATTGTTCCTATGTACTACGTGAAATGCATATAACATCAATTACAGCTGTTATTGCTACAAACAATAATAAATAATTATTATTTAGCCGCCAAGAAATACGAATATAATATCTGATTTATAACCAAAACCATGAAAAATTATGCACCCCATTAAAATGAAAAACATTAGTATTTCTTATACTATTAAACTAACCCTTACACTATAAACTGAATCTTTCAAATTGTCCAGGTTGTTCTTAGTTACGCCACAATGCCTTTAGAATATAATATGTCAGAAAAGATTATTCATAAACCCAAAATCAAATTACTTACCGATACATTAGCTATTTTTGAGGATGGCTCAGAGGAAGAGTTTGACGAAATCATACACGCTACAGGTGAGAAAACAATGCACTATCCCAATTACGATAACTTACGGCTACATTCAAAGGATATTATTACCACTTTCCATTTTTGGATGAAGAATGCTCCATTAGAGTAAACGATAACTTTGTGGAACCACTTTATAAGCAAATTATTAACATCAATTACCCTACCATGGGTTTTATTGGGTTACCGTTTGCAGTTTCTGGTTTTGTCATGTTCGACTTACAGGTAAGCGACAGTTCTACGATCATTATTTAAAGAATGGCTGCTGTTAGTAACTCTATAGTTAACAAAACGTCTAAGGTATTATAAATGACAGTTGGTAATGTGGTAATTCATTTTACTTACAGGTCAGATACTTTTTATCTACATTAGCTGATCGCTCCATCCTGCCATCGAAAAATGATATGTTAAGGGAACTGGAGTGTTTTATAAAATCAAAGATCGAACAAGGGGAGCCGCGCAAGCAGTTTCACAAGTTAGCTTCTGAACAGAGAGCATATTTCGACGATCTCTCCAGGACTGCAGGACTAAAACCCGTTCCAGAGGTTGTACATAAAATAACCGATTATGTTGGGATCAAAGTAAACTTTAACGAAAGATTTGAAATTATAGACGATGAGAATTTTGTTGTAGAAAATGTAGAATGATAATGTGTAAAATACATTTAATAAAGGGAATTTATTACAGCTATGGTCTTTGTAACCTAATAGCAACAGACATATCTTTGTTATTACACTAAGCAAATGCCTAGTAACGAATTTATACAGAAGGTATCTATAAAATATGTGTTTACGAAAGAGCCTCCTTTTTATAAATGTCACTCTATTTGAAAAGAAAAACCAATACAACACCCCGTGGTTTCATTATAATCCATGCGTATAGACAGCCAACTATACCGCTGTGATCGGCAAATAATATAATACAATTAATCTTAAGTGTACATTATTTTTATTTGCGCAATACACATACAATGAATTTATAAATAAAGTTCCTGCAGATGTTCTTTCTATCCCAATTTGTTAACTTAATGGAATTTGAATACAATTTTTTGTAGATCAATAACTCAAAATAGCAAAGGTGTACATACCTACAGGTAGGTACACATCAATTTCTAAAATTAAATACTTAAAAAGAAACCGCACTGCAAATTTCTTAAATTAATAATTATTTACTATTATATTGTGAGAACTACACAACAAAGTCAACGAAGTTAAATTAAGGTATAGACAATTTTTAAGAAGTAGCTTACTAATCAGATCATACACAAACATAAAATGTTTTGAACTGTTTTTTTATAGGAAGCAATTTCTACACTCAGTCGTATCTAAAATATAACTCTGACTTTAACAATTTTGTCCTGCCAAAGTTTTCAGGCTACTAAGGTGGCAAAATCGAAAATTGGTATTAGTTGGTATCGGTATTGATAATTTAACAAATTGGAATTTGGAAGAGTTACTAACTAAAACTATAATGGTTGGCAGCTAGAAAAATGTCGCTAACAAGAAAAGGCACACATTTTTTCTAGTTTCTAAATATTCTAAGTAAACAATTAAGGTCTATTGTATATAAATGATGATGATACATAGTGCACCTAAAAGACGACAACTCTGAAAAAGCTCCCATGAAAATAACTACGGTATACAAAACTCCTCCAACCCACTCGAAAAATATGTTAAATAAAACATTTTATAGTCTGGATCAATTGTAGATGACTACATCAGTATAATAACAAGTAATGGTTATTAAATTATAAATGATATCTCTGAAAATGCTGCTACCAGAAAAACAGAGAGAATAGTAGCAATAAATCGATGGCGTGGTAAAAGATACATTAGGATCTCGGGTCATAAAAGCACTGCAATCAATGTAGATATCGCGGCAAAAAAAGTTTTGCATGGAATTCTACACAAAAAGGTTGACTGCACGAATTCAAAACAATATTCAAGATGTTATGTCTATACAGTAGGTGAATACAACACAAGAAAATGAGGACTATAAGGACATAGTTGAGTAGCGCAACCGATACTAAGGGCATATAAAGAATAATAATGAACTGTACCTGATAATTAAGGAAAAATTTTTTAGAACATAGTTACGGTTGCTAGACAGAAGATAATTACGAGTACGGATTTAGGGAGAAATTCACAATGATAACTGTATACCTGTAGATTCATTCTTCATTCAAGACAAATATTAGAAATCAATATCACAAATGTTTAAAACTCCGGTAGGGGGTGAAAAAGTAATAGACACTATAACCACCAGAAATATGCTATTACGACAAAAGCAATAATGCAAGCAACTGGCATTACAACCGATTCTACCTAAGATATTTAATGAACAAATTTTAGGAAAACTCTTCCATTGTAGCAGAAATATTGAATATGGTAAGTGAAGAAACCAATAAAGGCAACTATGTTATATCTATCTCTTTAAGGATATGACAAAAAAAGACAGTAGAATAGGAACGTGCGTAAAAGGAAAAAATAGTCCAACAGCGACTGTTTTTCAGAAGTATGTAAGTATTCAGATATGTATTGATATTATTGTTGTATATAACATGAATTTAGATAAAGAGTTCTTGAATAACTGGTTATATAAGAGTATTTTAATGATTGATGTCCAAAGAATACAGGCAAAAGAACAAGTCAGAAATATACAAATAACTACAGAAACCTGTTCTACGACAAATGTAAAAACTGATCACACAAGAAAGATCAGAAACTAACTGATACGCATTACATACTGTGCTACTGCTCTGTCACTGCAACTGCAAATAAACCAAATCTGAATTTAAAATAGCAAGCAATATTCCTATATTGTCCAATAAGTAATTACGATATGCCAATAAGACTGAAGTAAATGTGTAAAGAAATGTGTTTCGAAAAAATGGGCGACCAGTTCCTTCAAACCATAAAAAATATAAATATGTAATGTTAATTACGATTAATACTTGTTTTTATAACACTCATGTTTTTGCGCAAAGTAAGCCCCGATCAAGAAGCGCTTTATATACCAGGTGATTTTTTGAAAACTTCACACCTTAAATAACTTTAAATAGAGGAAAAATTTAAAATTTTGCAAAAACAGGTAAACTTTTGTTTGCAGGGGGACCACTTTTGAGATAAGTTTTTAATGGATAGCGCTTACGCTCTTAGCGGGGTAGATTTTAAATGAAACTACCCATCTTACGATACATCATTTAAAAGCTTGTTACACAAGGGGTCTTGCCATGTAATCAGTTTTACTATTTTTTACCCATTGACTGGGTACTGGTTCAAAAAGTGCATTATAGCAAGTGGCTTATAAAATGGAATATTTTGGACTTTTTTAACAACATTTATTGTCTTGCAGTTACAATAAAAATTGTCCTTATTTAAGCCTAAAAAGAACTTGTTAAAAAATAATTGTTACACCTAAGCAAAATGCCAAAAATACTTAAAATTTTCTTTCGACATTACTTGATATTGCAACTCGATAGTTTATACTGAATTGGCTAAATAATTATCTACTTTGTGTTTCCAATTTTTTGTTTCAACTTTTTGGCTACTTCCTTGGCACAACCTTCTTTTTGTTCACCTTCCTTTTTATAAATCGCGTGAAATTTTAAAGTGAGAGTCCAAGTGATAATGGTTCATTCAACTGCCGAAAGGGTAGAAATAATTTTTATTTACGGTGCTGAGCATAGCTGTGCTCGTACGTCAGCAAGGGTGTTTAACGAACGGCTCCCCGATAAAAATGTTGACGCTAGGTACATTCTCGATCTCGTGCAGAAATTTCAAGACACTGGATCTGTAGTAAACAAAAAAAGGGCAGGGAATAGAGTCGTTGATGAAATGGCCCAACTTGAAGTACTTGGTCATTTTGCAATGGATCCAACTAGCTCTTTGCGTAACATTTCTACAGCCACTGGACTTTCTTATTCATCTGTAAGGAGAGTTACAATACTGCACAAATTCCATCCCTATAAGATGAAAACTCTCCAGGAACTCGGCGAAGATGACTTCGATAGAAGACTGCAATTTTGCGAAATTATGACAGAATAGATTATAGTAAATCCAAATCTAATAAAAAATACCAGCTTCAGTGATGAATGCATTTTTTTTGAACGGCTCTGTAAATAAACATAACGTCAGGTACTGGAGTGACGAAAATCCTTATATTTTTCGAGAAGGTCATACACAAGTTCCTCAGAAGCTGAACGTCTGGGCTGGAATACTTGGCAATGCAATTGTAGGTCCAATTTTCATTGATGGGCCGCTAAATGGGGGAATGTATTTAGAATTACTTGATAMCGTTATTGATCCTTTAATCACAGAACAATTAGAAAACCAACGTGACCCTGAAGGAAATCCAATGTTGGATGAATACGAATTGTTTTACCAACATGATGGAGCCCCACCGCATTACGCCATTAATGTGCGAAATTGGTTAAATCATAGATTTCCTCTTCACTGGATTGGTAGGCGTGGAACAATGGAATGGCCGCCACGATCACCCGATTTGACTGCTTTAGATTTCTTTCTATGGGGTCATTTAAAATCTGTGGTTTACAAAACACAATCTACTAGCCCGAACGATCTGCGAGAAAGAATTATTAACGAGTGCAGGAGCATTCCACCTGAAACTTTCCGAAAAGTGCAGCAGGAGTTCGAGAACCGTCTATATTATTGTATGGAAAGAGGTGGTGCACATTTTGAGAATCTATTGTAAGGTTTGAATTTCTATGGTTTTGTTCACACTGTTTTTGGAGTTACAAATAAATAATTTTTCTTTTTTGTGGACATGGACTATCTAAAAATTACATGATAAATACTTTAATGTTAATAATAATGTTAAAAGAAAATTTTCAGTATTCTGGGAGTTTTTTTAAGTGTCATATTTTTTACAAGTTGTTTGTTTAAATTTTGGGTTCTCGTAAGGACAAATTTTATTTCCGCTCTAAAATAAAATACATTTTGTTGAAAAGAGTCCAAAATATTCAATTTAATAAGCAACCTCTTTCGTAGGCACTATTAATCTATTACCCCGTCAATAAGTTAAACGTGGTAAAACTAATTACATGGCCAGACTCTTTGTAAAATAAGCTTTCAAATGATGTATCACAAGATGGATAGTTCCATTTAAAATTTTTAAAGGGGTGTCTACCCTGCTCAGAGAGTAAGCGCTATCCATTAAAAACTTATCTCAAAAGTTGCCCCCCTGCAAACAAAAGTTTACCTGTTTTTGCAAATTTTTTAATTTTTGCTATATTTAAAGTTATTAAGATGTAAAGTTTTCAAAAAATCACCCTGTATAATGAATGTAATAATAGCGAATCGTCTGTTACAATAAAAGAGTGGTTTTTAATGTGTCGTTAAGTCGTCCATACAGCATTTGACTCTTTCTGTAAAGCGCAGTTAACATGTTTAATATTTGTACAGCTCATTCTGTCAAAGGTTAGACTTAAAAACCGGCTATAACCAGATCGATAATATTCTTTCTATTTACAGATCGAATTCTTTTTATCTGCATTATCGGACGCACTTCGTTCTTGATGATCAAGGATGAGTCTCAAAAAAGTGTTCCACAAAATTCTCTATGGCACATAAAATAATATTTGTAACTAAGATCATACAAAATATACAAACATCATAAAAAACAATACAGACTAGATTAAAATGTGCATACAATGTATTTATGTTGCTTTAAACACATTTAAACAATATGTAGTTGTATCTTCGAGTAATACATAATAATAGTGGGCAGGAAAGAAACTATTGATATTTTTAAAAATATTTGAATTCATGTCAGAACAAATCCACAGGAATGTGATAAGCGTGTACAGATTGCAAACAATAATCGTATTTTACACAATATGCTCTAGAAATTCAAATCCTGGAGCAGCAACAACATTTGACGTCATTAGGTTTTTTCCAGCAAAATATGAATTTAATACGAGAGCTGAGATCTACAATCGTGTTATTATTACGAAATAATTGTTCACAACACAATAACTGAAATTTTGCAATAAATACAATGATCTCCTAATAGAAAAAATTATTGGCGTATGCACAAAATATTGTGCCATACAATTGCAAACTTCACATGTATTTAAAAGTTTTGGCCTACCAGTTACCATAATATTGGCAATATTATTTGTTATTACAGCTAAAGATTATTTATTTTTAACATGTCGTTCCTTTTTATTTTCATTTAAAAGGGGTTGATATTAACTCCCGAATTTTAATGCTTGATAATGTAACTTTGTTGACTGTTTTCATGAAATGGTATTATCCTCTTTTGCAGAATTGTAAGCAAAATTTTATTTTCATTCGATTTTATCTATACGCTGTGGTAGCACGCTTCAACTAATTAGATTTTAGGTGTTTTCTATAACAGACTCTATTTACATGACTAGCAGGTCAACAGTATAAATTGTTTTATTTATACCTAATAACAAACTAGCGATGTAATCAGTATTATTAGAAGTAAAAGATTTTATTTTGCAGGTGATTGTTTATTTAGGGTACAAAGTAACTGATTTCCTACTGAGTAGGAATCAACTTTTATAGAGTACTGCCAAGCTATCTGACCCCTCTTTGCAAAGCTTCACAAATCAAAATTAAATAGTTTAGGGGTTCGGAGCTAAACAGTCTTTTTCAATTTATTTTATTTACATATTTTTAATTTGTAATTTCTAATTTTAAGAATAATATATATAGTTTTAGGCCTAATCCAACGGCAAATCGCTACAATTGTCTGACTTTCTTAATTCGTTTCATTTGTTCACCTCTTATTTTTTGCCTTTTTCTTGTTATTAGGTTTTACATTCAAAACATAGAAAATTTAAATAATAACAGTGTGATTTTTTAAATAATTGGTTATTATTAGAAAACATGAAAGTACGTAATTTAATACCTTTTTTGTAACAAAATAAAGCTATTACTACAGTATAGGAAGGTCTAACATTATTTAGGAATACCAATTTTAAAATTTAGTGCTTGTTTCAATCTTTCACGTTAAAGAAACACTAACACGGCTCAAAATACATGCTTAGCGTCTTTGTTAAAAAAAAAGACTGTTCTGGGGCATAACATTATTTTTTACTATTAATTTTAAAATGTTAATGTTTGTCTTGCATTCTTTTTGAATTTGGATTTAAAAAAAAGTAGCCTACGAAGACTGGCGACAAGCCTAACATTGTGATTGGCTACCAATTTTAAGGTTTTATATTTTATATCTGCTGTTTTTGTCAGTGATGGGCGTTTACGCGTAAATTATAATTTTCTACATTACCCGCGTAGAAAATGTAAATAAAGCATTTTGGCGTAGATTTTGAGTAGCAAATATGAGACGAGTATATTATGGCTATTGTATATTAAGTGTATTGTGCAAATTATTTTGTTCCAATTTCCCTGTTTTATGGGTCAATTCTTAAAAATTTTTAAAGCACTGCAGTTTTTTAATATTTATATTACAAATTTGCATAACTTATTTTGGTTGGTCATCAGAATACCCAAACGGTTTTCTTACTTCTTTGGGACAAAACATGCGTTTCGAAGTCTTTTCTTCTACGAGTATATTAGGTATAATCGGTAGCATATGAAATAGCCCGTCTTCTTCCGTTTATAGACAAGAAAGATAATGAATTCATAGTTTACAGTCATTTTAGAACCCATTGACCGATTGAGGGCTCCAAAGCACGCTTGTGCCTTCTGGCCCCAACAACTGAATGCCGAAACAAGTTATTGTTATTTAACGTGTGTCTAGTTATTTTAATTACAACGAAGTAGTATTTTATTTAGTTAGGAAGCAACAAAACTAATAATATACAAAATAATACTGCCATATGAGGCATTTGGAGCTGTTAAAGGTACTAAATATTACTAGTTTGCTGTTTATCTACATAATGTTATTTTCTACAGTAGACTTTTAAAGTAGAATATTACACAGTTTACGCGTAGGTAATGGCGTAATCTACATGGAGTATTCTACGACTCGCCCATCACTGGTTTTAGCTCTTTTACATTGCAATGAAATGACGGTAATAAGAATCAAAACGCATTTTTAAGCAAGCTTATTTCAAAGATCGCTCTGACGCCCCACTACACCGAGTAACAGACCTGACGTTATTTCTGATTACTAAATTTTAAGTATTTTAGTACCTCCTTAACAGTCTCTTACATTGAAAAAAATACAATAGCAAACTTCAAAAAGCAATTTTAAGCATCTTCATTCAAAACGTTTTCAGGGGAAGGACGTAAATATATGGAAAAAAGCCAAGGGTTAAAATACTCCCTTGCGGCACACCTCGAACAATATTAGCTTATGTACCGAATATATTCCAAATTGCGGCCCGGTCAAACTCAACGCCGACATTTTATCGGTCCATTCAGTCTCGACACCAAATCACGTGCCACGAATTTGCGTAAGATCCGGAAAACGACCGGCAAGTTTGTTGCTCCCCCCTAAAAATTTCAACATTTCCAAAACAACGTCAGCACGGCGTGAAAGTTAGACGGGTTGTTTCGAGAACATTATTATCCGAACGCAAACAGGACAGAAAATAAACTAGCTCGAACCGATAATGCAACGATAAACACTTGGTCTTATTTGTATCCACAATTAACATATAAGTGAACGAATTAACCGGCGGCAGTTATTTGATAGTTGTATCACTCCGCAAACGCGCGCTGGTTTTTGCTAGAAAGCTTCTAAACAGCCGAACGAAGTATTTTTTTCTGTATTTGCAAACTACTTAAGATGCGTGTAGCTGTAATTGGAGCTGGTGCTGCAGGATTGGCGTCTGCAAGACACGCTTCTGCCAGTGGACACGAATGCGAGGTTTTGGAACTGGCACCTCAACTTGGAGGCACCTGGGTGTATACTGATGATGTTGGAAAGGACAAATATGGATTCCCTGTGTATTCGGCCATGTACAAAGGACTTAGGTTAGTAGACATGTTATTATATGCCACTATGAAGCGAGAAAGCAACAACTGCAACACTTGCATGAAATCTTTCTTCAGTGAATACGAGTTTACTGCGTACAGTAATTTTTTTGATATTTATTTCTAATACATTAGCATTATCTAAAAATTTATTAAAATTTTACTATTGCTTGTTACTTATTATAAGTAATCCAACAAGGTACACTGACAACATAACCCAACAATAAAATAGCCCTCCATTAACACCCAATTTTAAGTACAGTTTATTAATATTTTCGGTGAAACGTCTGATGTGTAATCTAATCTATCTAGTCGTACATATGCCCTAAGCATTTTGAATACCTTCCTTAAAACTATCAGAAGTCAGTAAGATTTCGAAAAGTTGAATTTTCTTTCTTGGAAGTAATAATGTAGCTAACGCAGATGAAATGAAAAAGTAGGTACCTAATTTATTTAGGTATTTAATCTACAAACTTATTAATAATCTCATAACGGGACAAGAATACAAAATATTCAAAATATTTTCGTTGCATGCTATTTTGTCGAGTCGCTATCCAACTGGATTTTACAATAATGTTTTACCTGGGTAGTTTTGATTCTATCTTATATCATTCTTAGTGGGTGGTCATAATAGTTGAATAAAGCACTATAGTATACTATTTTATCTATATTGTACATCTCACCGAGATTCGACCAGGCCCTCACAGCGCAGACAAAGACCGCCAGGGGCGAAACCTAGAGGCCTGCGTTCGAATCCCGGAGAAAGCTAAAATTTTTTTTCATAAAAATTTGCCTTTGTATCTACAATTAATATGTATATTACCATACCAAGAATCTCATATTTCTGTTTTGATCATATATACATAAATGACATTGAATCTTTTATTAGAAGTTTGGCGTTCTTACAATTTAATAGATTTAACTATTAAAACAATGTAGACCTCAAGATTTTCTCTACAATACAATATATGTAACAAGAGCTCTTATATCATTTACAATTATAGGAAAACATATGCAATATATTGGTAAAATTGTGTTAATTTGTACTGTTTGTAGCAAAAAAAATATTTTAACTGCATTTGTAATTTGCAGCCTCTAACCGCAATATGCCATTTCTCTAGACAAGAATGTAGTATGTGCAATATTTACATTAAATGGATTTATCCATAATCACTTTATAATTGAAGTTTTATCCACACTTAAGAACCGTAAAAAGTACCATTTTATCCACTAGTGGAAAATGAAATTACGTTATTCCCCTAGTGAGATAAAGAAGAATACAATCTTAAATCAATCAATTTTATGTATTTATTGTTAACAGGATTGTACCAGGAACACTTTCTTCCATTTCTCACCAACTTCACAATTTTTTGCAAATGGAGTCGATAAACAATCGAAAATAAATAGCAACAATTCAGCACCTCCTGATATTTCTTCAATTAATTTCTATGATTTTTGGAGTGTCAGCCGCTGTCACAGCGAAATATTAAATTATTTTTTTAGGAAATCAGATACAATTCCGGCGACTTTGGTTCTAAATACCTGCGATTGTGGATAAAACGTTGTATTTCATTCGTGTTTCAGTCGTAGTTCGCTCTCGCGTCTAAACATTCTTGCATGAATAAAATGCTATCTGAGACATTTATACAATAAATAGCTATTATTGATGTGGAGTTTTAATTAAGGCTAGTTGAAATATTAATTATACCTAGCTTGAGCCAAGCGAAAGAAGCTAACCAAAAGATTTAACACATTAATGTAATACAGATACGAAGATTGGTAGACACGCCATTTTTACCAAGTGTTGTTTTCTATTCATGAATAAATACTGCAATAGTAATCTCATTTATTCAATTTTAAGTGTAGATACATCTTCTCTCTTAAAAAAAATGCACCTTTTATCCTGATTGCATATGCTAAAAATCTTTTTTTTTTGTAGATACGGTTTTCTTTTTTAGGAGGACAAAATGCTGGAATTGCTTTTTATGTATGTGTATGGCTGGGGTTCTAAAATTAACAATATCTTGCCAAAGCAGATTTATATTCATTTCACTTATTTAATTCATTTTTATTACTAGGTTATAATAATATGGGAAAACAAGTCATAAGAAAAGTTATAAATAATTCCACGCTTCAAATTTCATACCATTATAAATTACAACAGCTTATTTCATCAGCTTCTGCTTAACCCAATAATATGTGTATATCTGCAGTGACAAACTTGCTTATCTATGAAGAAAGACTGTTAAGTAATCGTTCCCAATTTTTCCAAATTGCGTTGGTGTCACGCGCTATCAACTAGCGATAAACAGTGTCTGATGAAAAATACTCTGGAAGCGTGTCAAATTTGTTACGTCTTGTGTCCGGTTCATCACTAAGCAAATATCGGCGGCCTTAACACTTGTATTGATGAGCATTGAAACTGGACCGTTATCTCAAATGAACGAGGTTACTTATAATTAAATGAGGACGTTGCACCGCACAATAAACTTATGTACAAGATTCTTATCTCGCATGTGACTAAAGCTTGAATTTGTGGCAATGCCTTTTTTTACGAATCTAGGTACCTTATAACCATCTTACTGGGCCTTATGCGTCAAATTAGCAGGATTCTATATCGGCATTATTAATAGTAAAAAAGTCCATAAACGAATATTTATAGATTTTTTGTAATAAACAAAAATTTTTCGCAGTTAGTATACAGGGTGTCCCAAAATTAGTCTGACAAACTTTAATAGTAGATTCTATGCTTAAAAATAATAATAATAATTAAAATTGTAATAAACATATACAGGGTTCGTCCGCCACCTAAAACTCCCCAGGCTCGTATTTTCATTATTTTTTTAGGTACAACCTTACGTTATATGTCAAAATGTAGATTTTTTTTAAACTCTTTAAAAATAGCATAGTGAGTGTACAAAAAATTTTCCCGATTATGATATTTTGCAAATAAAGTTAATTTTTATAAATATGTTTTTACCTTACCCCGTAAAATAAATATTGCTTCATAGTTCGTCTACTTCAATTTGTGTCAGTATAAGGTATGCGTAATTTTTACTCCTTCGCCATATTCTGTTAATAGGGATGCTCACAATTTTTTAAGTGTTAGTTTAACAGTTTATTACGGTATAAATTATGCCTACATACCCATCGCTGCACACAAAACCCCAAAATTTAGAGTAACTTTTAAATAAATCAAGTACAAAGTTCTTTCTAAAGAGAGAGATGCTAGAAAACAATACCCTGCGATGAGGCTAGTTTGGTTTTCTACATCACGTAGTGATGACAGGGTACCGTTTTCTAGCCTCTCCCTCTTTAGAACGAACCTTGTACTTGATTTATTTAAAAGTTACTTTTGGGGTTTTGTGTGCAGCGATGGGTATATAGACATCATTTGTACCGTAATAAGCTGTTAAAGTAACACTTAAAATATTGTGAACAGCCATATTAACAGAATATCACGGCGGAGTAAAAATTACGCATACGTTGTAATTACACAAATGGAAGAAGACAAAAATCGGCATCCAATTATAAAGCAATATTTATTATACGGTGTAAGGTAAAAAATATTTACAAAAGATAACTTTATTTGCAAAATGTCATAATCGGCAAAATGAGTTAATGAGTTGACTGGTGTCCAAAAGGTCCCGGGTTCAAATCCCAGTCAAACGCTGGCAATACTTTTTAATTTCATTTAAATGCCCGTTAACCCATTAAAATATCACGTATGTACATTGAACATCTATTCAGTTAGTAATTATCTTACATTACGTATATAATAATATAATGTTGGAGGAAAGTGGCCGTCGCCACTTGTTCATATTTAGGTGTGGAAAACTTTTGGGGAACTCGGTCTTGATGGTTTTATGGTTTTAAGTAATAAGTGTACTCCTTTTTCTGTGTCAAGCTTTCGACTTTATTTTCAATCTTCTTCAGGGCTTCGAAAGTGAGGTTATTTTTAAGAAATATTTCATTATAGGTACTAAGTTTATTGTTTGTGAAACATTGTTATTTAATGATCCTGCAACCCAGCATTTGTTATAAATCACACATTAATTTAGTATTAACAGATTAAATAAACTGTCATAAATTAAAGAGTTTTTAATTTTTTATGCAAAAAATATTAGATTTTCGTAATTTAATAATATTTAATAATAGCCCCCTTCAGGGATGATGAACCCTTAAAGAACGCTCGCTCCCTTAAGAAGCATTTCTGGATATATGTTTATTAGAATTTTTTACACTCTTTTTAAGCATATGATCTACTGCTAACGTTTTGGCAGGCTAATTTTGGGACACCCTGTACAACCAACAGTTTGAAATTCAGGAGTCTAAGAGTTTGCAGGTATCCATGTAATACAACTTATTAAAAACGTAGCGAAATATATATTTACGGTAAGAGCTAATGAAAATAAATTCTCTAGCAAATTCAAATATGTAGGCTATAACGATCAGAAATCCTTTCTATTTCACATAGCCAGATGTTGGTAGCGGTATTAATCTTAGCCCTCTACTTTAAACGCATTATTAGTGGACTAAGGCGGTTATGTTATAAACTTGCTCACAGACTGTTTTGCACTCTTAATTTTCGGTAATGAGATTATCAAATTAATTTATATTTAACGTCAATAATTTTATCCATTTAGCAATTAGTATTGGTGATCGTAATGGCTTTTCAGAGGTAAAAATTCTTGCCTGCAAATTGTGGGGTGCAATGGGGATTAACATTAATAGTTTTCCATATCTGAAGTAATACCAACTTGTTTGTAGATGAGCTAGTACAATAGATTCCATGCTGTGTATCGTAAGCTTGTGAAAAAGAGTTTAATTGGATTTTATAATTTAGTTAAAAACATCTAGATACTTTAGACAGTCATATCAATTTCAATTACAGTTGACATGTATTGAAGTAATGTTAGAGGCAAAGTAATTAGTTTTTAAATCCTTTGAAGCACAACATGTAATAACTCATCCGCAAAAAAGCAAGTTTTATTAAAATAAATAAATTCGTTTAGCAAATATGTAACCATTGTCTCTCATACATTCTCATAATCTAGAAGACGTGTCCGTAAAAGTTTGCAGAAAATTTTTAACCAAAAGTAAGTGCTCTACCATTTATTGTTTTCATAAAATTATGTCAGTTTAAGCAGCACACAAGAAGTGCAAAGGAGTATTTTTATATTATCTTCTAATCGTGAAACACAAAATGATAAAAAAAACTGCTGATTTCTATTGCCTTCTTTAAATAGCAAAATTCACATGTTGTGATAATATAACACGTACAATTAAATCATTATATTCTAGACAAAATCTAATAACACACTTAACTTGTTTACATACCTAGTCTAAAAAAGAAAAATTTTGCAAATGTATATTTGTTTTAGTAAAATATTAACCCCGCTTGCAGATGAAGAAAAAAATTAATAATGTTCAGATGAATATTAAAATCAACAGTTTTATAGCTTTGTTTCCATTTTTGCAAGATAACGTTTCAGCGCATTTTTATTGGCTAATAATTTACTACAATGATGTTGGCTGTCTTGTCATAGTGGTGAATCTTATGTTTTGGGCACGTGTTTAAGTTACTACTTATTTAATTAATTAACAAAACTTATCAAATGAATACAACAATATTGACACGAGTGTGCCGGAATGAACGATAACGACCAACTCAACGTACTGATTACATTTTCTATATTTAAGGCATACAATAGCAATYCTTCACCCACGTCCTTATCAAGTACTACCAAATGTACATTTATTTAAAAAAATACATTCAGTATGCGGTTGMACGATYTATTAAACTAAAAAAGTGATGCAGCCAGTAAAKGAATATCATCAAACAYAATAATYGTATTAGAATAAATTATTTCACCCTCTTATAAAACAGTTCAAATATAAATTTGTGTTTTCCAGTAAAATTTTACAAATAATAATGTAAACAAAGAACATGTTTTGTAAATGCTGAATATTTTAAATAATAAATACTAAATTAAAGTATTTTAGAAGAAAGTATTTCAGTATTACTGCTATAGTTGTGTATAAATAATTAAATTACAATTTTTTTTCAAAATTTAGAGTATTAAAACTCTTATAAAAAAAGACCAACAAATATTGTTGCAATGCCGTATAAATCAGTTCTTTTTACTCCAAAGCATATTCATACAAGGAATTCATCAAATATTTGATGACAAATATTTTACCATCATTAATTTTCATATCCAAATAGAACGTAAAATGGTAAAATGCACTGAAATAAATGGATGTTCTAGAATTCCTCTACTTAACAACCTATAATCCTAATTAATTATATTTAATTAGGGCTAAAGTTAGTAAAAAGTTGCACAGATAATCATGTCGATAATTCTCTGGAGAAAAAAATAGCATAATCACCTTGATAATTAAGTACTTATATATTAACGATATGAACTATCATTGCCTTCAGTTTCAGGACAAGTAATTAATCATTTTGCTTCGTGAATTATTTTTACCAGGATTAGTGTACAAATGCGTTTTTTATGTGATTTCATAAGTTAAGTTTTCTCAATCGTAAATCGAGGCAACATATTTAATAAAATGCATGTCTATGCTGTGCTGTCTACACCTCAACCAACTGCAGATAGTACTATTTCGCTGTCATTACAGCTCATCAGTGCAGTTTAGGTCTAATGTAGACAACACGGCATAGAACTGGTTTTGCTTATATACCAAAGCAATGGTATGATGAAAGTAAGAATTTAGGATGGCAATGCCATCTGTCAGCATTACACTGACATGATGACAAAGCCACCTAGCTGCCTTAACGGGAACTACTTCCTAAAGGAAGTGACCTGTAGCCTTTAGGAAGTAGTTCCCGTTAAGGCAGCTAGGTGGCTTTGTCATCATGTCAGTGTAATGCTGACAGATGGCATTCTTACTTTCAACATTTTTAATAGTTTTGAATTCTTTGATACTGTTCAGTGAAGGTTGTTTCGGACTATTCTATTCATTTTTTAATATCCGTATTGTAGCTTAACTCTAAAACAGACTTTTTTATTTTATAACTTTTGTCAATTTTTAGGTTTTCTATTCAAAATGTAACAATATGCTAAATTACAGAAAGATGAACACTTAGTAATTATTCAGTGTTTGATTCAATCTTATTGAAACAGTATAGAATTTGTATTACCAGTCTTTTTCATTTAGGGTATAAGAACTAGCACGTAGGAATACAAATTTGCACTTTAATACCTGCTAACGCCCCACCCCGCATTGTTGGCAAGATTTACAACTTAAATCAGAATTCACTATTTCGGTTGGACGCTTGCAAACATATCGAACCTAACGAAACTACCGTGCTAACCACTTGCGACCAAAAATGCAACCCGCATGTTTTCAGTTCGACAAATTGTCGTTATATTACAGAATTGTTCTTCCAGGACAAATCTACCGAAAGAAGTAATGGGCTTCCCCGATTTCCCAGTTCCAGAAAGAGAACGATCGTATCTTTCGCAGGCGGAGATATTGGACTTCCTCAACCTTTACGCGGACTACTTTAACCTGAGGCCTTTGATAAGGGTAAATAAAACGTTTGCTTGCTCTTAAACTATTTTAAGAAGTATCTTTGCAGTTCAATCGCCACGTAACTAGCGTAAAACCCTTGGAAGGCAACCGATGGGAAGTGACTTCAATCGACAAACCCACCAAAACTGAAATTACCGATCAGTACGACGCTGTAATGATATGCAACGGTCATTACAACGATCCCTACCTGCCCAAATTTGAGGGACAGGAGAAATTCACGGGCAACATAACACACAGCCATACTTATAGGAGTCCTGAGCCTTTTGCTGGAAAGAGAGTACTGCTCGTTGGTGCAGGACCATCTGGACTCGACATCGCCCTACAAGTATCGCACGTTGCAAAATATGTACGTAAACAACTATAAATCGTTCTAGAATATTTGATATAACAAATCTGCAAGGGAATTAATATTATACAGTAATTATTTTAATTCCATGTGTACTAATCAAAAAGGTTATCGAACAAAACTTTGCGCAATAGTAGTATCACAATGAAATCACGTGTCATTGCAATAACAACAAGACAACAGAAAATTGTATTTGCGAGTATTAAAAAAATATAGACATTAGAACTTCAAACTTGCGTTGAAGTTCAGATATAATGTACAGAGTGTTCCATTTTCGTTTGTAATTGTAGTGTATCTCGGTAACTATTAGTACTAGAGGGGTGCGGTTTCGATATTACTTTCTTATTGTTTTCTACCATCAGAATTTTTATATCGTCTTTTGTTTTAAAGCTATGGCCAACCTTTGAAAAACCTAACATTTCTTCAATTCTCAATATCTCGTTTGGGTATGTTGATACAAAAAAAACCGATTTTGGTTGAATCCAGTGGTCTGCTCATAATTTTTATGGTGTCATATTTTTTAAATATTACACAAAATTGCAGTTTTTAATCGGAAAACAAATATTTTACCGCTAATTCAGTCGCTGTTTAATGATAAAGATTATTATTCAATATACAGGGTTTCTATAAATGATTCACGCAACGCGGGCGGCGCTGATTTTTGAATTTTTGTGCCGCCTTTTTAAAACTGCTGTCAAGCTACAATATGCACGGCGATCACTGAACATCAATGAACACGATAGTACTGAAGGTTGCGTATCAAGTTACAGTCACGAAATTGATCGCTTCCAACAATTTACGGTTCTATTTTTCTTTCAAAGGTTAGAAACAACAATATTTATGGGTAAGTAAACTTGTAGTAACAGTAACAGTCTACACCCTTGCACTGTGGAAGCTTTTTGTAGTGCAGCTAACGTTACTAGCACTTAGTTTGTGAATTTTACCATTGCGAAGCCTAAAAACATCTTTTAGTCCCTCGTAGCACAATTATTTAACAGGCTTATTGTACGGTACACAACCTAAAAGTTATACGAAACCGTGTCACCTCACAGTTCCGAAATGTGAGCATGCTGAAGCCTTAAAGTTGATTATTCCACAAAACACTACAGAATATGTTGATAATACAAACTCCCTTGCGTTTTGTCATATTAAAATATACCTATCAAATAATTCAACAATCGATTGATGACAAATATACGTTAAAGCAAGTGTTGTGTTCACCTTGCTGAGAGACGGCAAACCGATTTAATCGATAATTTCCGTAAGCGCCCTGAATGCAAGAATCATTTATAGAAACCCTGTAAGACTGAAAATTGAATATGTCAAGCACTTTTTCTCTAAATATTAAATTTACATTTCAATTTGGCCAATTATGAAGTTTCAGTACCAACGTATTAAGCAAAATAAACTTTATTCTAGCAAAATTATGAAAAAAGAGACTTAGATTTCTTCTAAGGTTTCTTCACAAAATGTGTTCTGCTCCTGTTGCAACCTGTTGCAGACGGTACTGCTACCGCTTCCGCTACCACTACCACTCTCTCTACCACTATTTCTATATACAAAGATATGAGGAAAGCCATTAACATCTGTAGGGAATTAATTTTGTACATAACATACAATCCTGAAGAATTAAATTGAATGCTTCATTTGAGACATACTTTATATTTGAAGGAATTTACTAGGCCACATAAATAATGCCGGCATTTCGCTTTTCAGGTAGTTTTAAGCCACCATATGAAGGAAGCAGAAAACGTAGAGTATCCTTCGAACGTAGAAAAGAAACCTGATGTCAAATGCATCAAAGATGAGGAAGAGATAGAATTTGTTGACGGCACTTGTTGTCGCTTCGACGAAATAATATTGTGCACAGGTATGTATACGCCTCGAGTTAGGCAGTTTCTCCGAAACAAACAAAAATATTGCAAAATCAGGTTACAGGTACAGCTTCCCGTTCCTGGACAAATCCTGTGGGGTGACCGTAGACGATAACCACATCCAGCCACTGTACAAGCACATGATACACATCGAGAGGCCTACGATGTGTTTCATAGGGATACCTTTCAATGTTTGTGCGTTTCAAATGTTTGACTTACAGGTGCGTATGAAAATGTAGGACGCTTAGTCATGCTTCCAAAAGATAAACTGATTCATGTTTAAGCGCTATTTTATCAAAATCGTACCAATTAAAGTATCAAGCAACGATCTATGACTTATGGAGAGCGTTTTACAGCTTGATGGTCGGCCGTCCTAAACTATTGGGATTAGTGGCACGCTTCAAAGTTCCTAAATGGGCCATATTCAAAAAAATCTTGTTGGCTAAAATTTTAACTTTTCCACTATAAATTTTTGAAATTTGTTAGTTGTGATAACTTAGCAATCAATAAAACATAGAAGCTTTTTTGTTAGAAAAAATTTACAATAGTGCGCAATAAAATTTATACACGGTATCGATTATGTTCATTACAGCTTGTTAATAAGCACATTACAGGAGTCACAAACTAAAAAAATTAGTCACTATCACTTTCACTGCTAAAATCACGATTAACTTCTATTATTAATTCTTGTACATGATTCGTTCTGTACCGATTTTCAATGTCCAGTACATGCTGCACTGAATTTCTCCATACATCGACACTTGTTATTTCAGCTTCGTGTCTAATTTTTAGCAGCATTTCATTGCTAATTTTCCATCGGTGTTCCCTCGTCGAATTCTTTGTTTTAACTGCTTGTAGAATGGTGTGTCCACATTCAGAAGCGATAATGTCAATTTAAAATTTCACTTCCAACAATTGCTTTTTTTGTGCAATCCCATTCTTCTTCTTTTCTTAAAAACTCTTGAATAGTTACCTTATTAGTTGTTGTATTTTGGATTTTATCCAGTTGCTCCGAATAGTAACTAGCGTTGTCCATTACTATGACGCTGTTTGGTGGCAATAAAATGTTTTTGAAACAATTTTCAAACACTTCCGCATTCATATCAGAATGATAATCGGCGCTTGCTTCTTTTAAGTTTTTACATCCAAGATACAGGGCTCCAGGAACGAAAGCATTTTCACCTTCTGCGTGTAGAATCACTAATCTTTTTCCTTTTGACGCCGGAATATTGACGTTGCACTTCCCTGAGTCATCAACCCATCCTTTTTTTATTGTATCATGGGTATCGTACCTATGTTTCGTCGAGGTAAAATATCGGACGGTTTTCCTGCCTATACATTTTTACAGATTTTAAATAATCGTATCTCCACTTTCTTATATCTGGCTTTCCATCAAGCATTGATTCTTCTTCACCTTTTTCATTGAAGAGCCAATGGTTTTAACATACTTTTGCGGGGTATGCTCGGAGCAGTCGATAATATGATCATTTTTCAATTTTTTATATAACACGGCGATTGTTGGAATAACATTATTCTTGTACATTTCATAAATCTTTCTTCTAATAAGATCCGCGTAAGTTGCAGTACATTTTTTAAAACTGCCCATGTCGGATCTTATCTTTCTTTTTGAAGGCTTTAACAATTCTCCAGATGGTTGATGGTGAAGTTCCAGTCACTCCTGCCGTTTTGTCTAAAGGTTGCTTCTAGCCATCACATTCCAATAATAATACCAAATAATGCTCACCGATTTATGTGTACGGAAAAAAATCCTAAAAAAAGCCTAAACACAATTTTTGGATACGGTCCACTCCGCTGTAAAACAGTGGAACGTGCCGAACCCGTCTGTTATTTATGACAGCTTCAGGTAATACTTGTAAACCATTGTGAGCGGTAATCTGCTGTTCGTATAATGAGTCTCATAGATTGTTGCTTGCAACTATAATTTTCATTGAGTCAAGCACGTCTAAATTTCAAAACGATTGGTATCGGTTTCATTTTTTCAATCCTTTTTTTTTGTAAACACCACATAATCTCAAAAATTCACGTAACTTCCCCATTTAAACCAATAGTTAGCTATTGAAGACTATTACCGTGAACACCAAATATTGACAGTAGGGTGTTGTTGTTACTACTTTTTTGTTTATTTTAATGCCCTTAATTGAATGCGCTATAAAAATGCGGTCATTCTATATAAAATAACAAATTTGTAGTAATATTTCAGGCAGTTGATGTAGAATTCTTTATGCAAACACCACAAAATTCAAATGTTCATGAAACTTTCCCATTTAATGCAGTAGTCTATAACATCAAATGAAAACGTTATACGCTATATTAGTGCTGACGTAAGTGTTGGCCGTTTTTCTACGGTAAAGTCCTGGATCAAAACAAACCGAGTTGTCCTTTAAAGGAATATTTAGAAGTGATACTAAGTATATTTGAGTAGCTTACACTCATTCRCTTTACTTATCAAGTATTACAAGCCGAAATTTCAAAATGGTAACGGTCCCTGGGTGTTCTCGATATAATGAAAGAGAAACTTATAAACTTTACAGCACTTATTTTTTCAACAATAGATTGCAACTTAATGCAATTTCGGTTTATAATACTTAATAAATAATACAAACATGGGTGTACCGAAGGGGGGCAAGAGGGGTAGCTGCCCCCCCCTGGACCTTGATTGCCAACACTGGGCTCTTCCAATTTTCCATACATTTAGCTGGTTAATTATGTGTGTACGCCTAAAAATTGTCTTATTTACAAAACTTAAATACAGTAAAATTTATGGACAAGTGTATTTCACAGTTTTCATCCAGAACTCATATTTGACCCTTGCAAATGACCTTCTCTAATAAGTCGTTGTCAAATGGTTTCCAAACTTAATCGATGCCATGTGCGTCTTGAAGCTGTAACTGCACCATTCTTGTTGTTAAGGATCGTTGTCTTAGAGCGGATATAGCTTTAAAAGACTATCTTGGTCAGAATGAGCCATAACACGATTTCTGCTTAGTTCAGCTCTTCTACCTTTTCCATTGTTCAACTACTACATATATTCAGTGATAACTCTAACTTTTGTACAAAATTTATAAATTCACATTACATTTTAACAATTAATACAAAAAAACAAAAAAAAACTAAAAATCTATCCGAACTCACGTTTATGAAAGTTAAAAGTTTTAGGAATCCAGTAAAAGCATTAACAGCACGAATTATTAACACCCGGCGTGTTGTTAAAAATGCAATTAAATATATTTCAGTTTATTTAAATCAAGCTTAATTTAGTTAAAATATTAAGTAGTCGGTTAATTTTTGAGAGTAATGCACTGGCGAACTAAGAAGGTTGGATTGACGTATAATGCTGAGGTATTTGTCATTCTAAGTTTTAATAATGTTAGTTATCCATCGAGTCTCTTTCCCTGGGGAGTAAAAATTGCTACAATTGTATCTTTAGCACTTATACACTCATAACTAAACTCATAACTCAAATTTCTAAAGCTTCTAGTGTGAGAAGTTGAAACTACTAAAAGCGTATCGGTTAATGCATTAGTCTTTGATATGTGTTAATTCTGAATCAGAAATTGTGGTCCTATTAGTAGAACTTTTAAGGTGAAATTTATGTTCCTTTGGTACTTCGTATGATATCATTATACATTATGTGGATCACGGATCTTTATTCTCCCAAATAAAATGTATCAACTCATTTTTTATTAAACGCGAATGCGATGCAACTGAATGCAACTCACCTAACTGAGTTCATCAATAACGGAATTAGTAATAAAGAGGATTTGTATGATCAGTGTACATAGAAAACATATAAATAATTTGGGTCTTTATTTCACAGAAGATGTTTTCGTCTATTGCAGAAAATCCAAGATTATTCATGGAATAAATACTTCATTAAGTACTTAAGTACCTTGCTTTGAACATTGAGTATTACTGTGTATTTTTAGTACTTTACGTTCCTTCGTATAACTTAGTAAGTATTACAAAGTGGCAGTCTATTGTCGAAAAACAACCCTAAAAGTTGCTGTAAAGATTGCACGTTTCTCTCTCATTATAACTAAAACATCCGACCCAACACATTACCATTTTCTGGTAAAACTTGTGACTGGTAATGCTCTACACACGCACTTAATGCGTGTTAAGCTTTTCAGCAATACATTGTAACTAAATGTTATTTTTGCTAAGTAAAGCGAAGGAGTGTAAGCTACACAAACATACACAGTAATACTTTAATTTATCCTTTTAACATAAAAAATAGCACCAAACACTGAACTCCCTTAAGCACGTTATGACAATTTCGTTTGTTTTGATCCCGGATCTTGACGTGCACAGCAAAATGGCCGACATCCACGTCACACTAACACGTGCACGCCAAACATTGTTTTTGAAATTTCTCAAAAACGAATGTCTGTAGGGTGTTAGTTATTCGATACTAAGAGTATTTTTTTCGTAAGCACCATAAAATTCTGCTCAAAATATTCCCTATTTAAACTACTATCTACTGCGTCTAATAAAATTTAGCTATTGTAGACTCTTAAACAAACAAATGCTATAATTAGTAAATGGACAATTTGTACGTCAGAGATATAGAACTTTTATTTTAACGTTTTCAGGCTCGCTTTTTTGTGAAATACATCAGTGGTATGATGATGTTACCATCAAAGGATATGATGCGGAGGGACACAGAAAAGGATATGATGCAGCGCTGGGCTAAAGGATATTCTAAGAGACAAGCGCACATGATGGGTCCGGATCAGAATTCTTACTATAAGGATTTGGCGGATCAAGCGGAGACTGAATGTATACCACCAGTAATTGTGAAACTCAGGGACGAAAGCGTCAAGCGACTGTATGATGACTTAATGCACTTTAGGGAAGATCGATATGTAATTGTCGATAGCGACAATTTCGTAAAAGTACAATGAATCTTAGTTGAATGTGAAAAATTATTTATGGGAAGGGGTGGGATTCCATATAAGATGGACGCAATGCATTTAACGTACCTCCTTTTTGTACTAACTCTTTGCTAATGTATTTATAACTGTATTTATATTTTGACAAAATAGATGTAAAACTGTTACGTGTATTTTAATTGAAAGATAATATCTGTTTAACTTTGTAGCATTTTTATTTTTGCTATAGAAACAACATCCTTAAAAAGGTAGTAAATGGTATATTCATAGCAAGTTCATCGCATACATACAAATAATACATCTACCTTATTGCGCCCATAAGATTGCTGAAAGTATAATACATTATAAGAAATCATAACTAAATGAGTAAACTTACCTTGCTATGCAACTTAAGTTGCCACTCATTCTGTGGATGGCATCAGAAAGCAGAGGACGGGGACTGTTAGCCTTTAAAAATCGTTAATATTCTGCTAAAGAATAATAATTTTAGAAAGTTGCATCATTCTTCGGTATTTATATATAAGATTTGAACCATCCATTTATCTGAGGGTAACCTTCGACAATCGAGGTAATTATTTTGCCAGTGTTTGGATATTATACTTACTTAACAAATTAAATAGGGTCCTACGTACGGGCCATATCGTTGGAGCTCTGTTCACATTCAATTGCAATCCATAAAACGAATCTGGGCCATCTAATCCACCAGGCCCTTGTAGAGCCCATCCATTTCACGAGCTGGTCACCTACATTGCAATCGAGGGGAACACGAAGGTATCACATCTAATCATTCCGGAAGAGTCATCTACCAGGCTCCTCTAGAGCGCGGCCATTCCATCATAGCATAAATCTACGAAAATCAGATAAGTTATAAATCGTGGCACGGAGCAGTTCATACTTACCATTTAATATTTCTTATACTAATCATTTGTTTTGTGAGTATACTGTAAACTCACGCAAAGCTTTGCTTGGGGAATTCATGGTTGTTTCCACATTTATTTTTATTAGTACGTAATTGCAATATCTATCTGAATGTTAAACCCGGTTCACTTCAATATATGCCGACAGGACATAAAAAGACCAATTGCTGTATTTATTTATATAGTCCACGATCTAGATTTCCAATTTTAAGTATCGTTGTAAAAAATTGGTGGCGCCCGTACTTTCCATAGAAATTTTGGACCCACGGATCCCGCTCTACCAACGAAAAGGCTGCCGTTGGCGTGTGTTACAATAATTTTACGTCACAACTTATTAACATGAGACTTTTCATTTTCTTGTATAGCGCGCGATAATCCTCCAAGAATCCCTATTGAGAACAAGCGAATCTTATTTTGAAGAGTGGTGTTTATTTTTGAGATTAAATATATGTATATGAAAGAGTCCTAAATACAATATTTACTAAACACTAGACTTCGATTATTGCTAATTCTGTGTAAAACAAAAAAAAATAGTGACATCAAAGTAAGGATGCCATAAAACAGATTTTGTTCAAACTCAAACGTCTTTCGTAAATTTTAAATGTACAGGGTTTCTATAAATGATTCATGCATCCAGGTGCTTATGAAAATTATCGATTAAATCAATTTGCCGCCTCTCAGGAAAGAGAACCCAACTATTGTATTGACAGATACTTGTCATCTGTCGATTGTTTTAAAGTGTTAGGTACTGTACATGTTTGACTACCTTACACTATTTCGCTTTACTTAGCAAGTATCACAAACCGAAATTACATTTTGTTACAATGTATGTTGAAAAGTTTAACTTACACTAAGTATGTAGAGCATTACAATCTATAAGTTTTACCAGAAAATGGTAATGGGTTGGGTCCCTGGATCCTGGATGTTCTCGTTATGTTATTGGCTACTCGATTCGTTTTGATCCACGGCTTGACCTACGTCACCACTATTCTAATCACCCTCAACAGGATTTTTAATGTGTAAACGTATAATCCATCAGGTTTATTGTGCGGTAGTCTTGGCAATGCTCGACATTTTTTGATGGGTTATAAAGGTTGATAGCAGCCAGTCATTTGGTATTATTCCGGTCTATATAGATTATTGCTTAATTCACTAGTATATGTGTCTGATCTTCCTCTACCAGTTTAAGAAATTCTGTTGGCAGTTGGTCTGGACTCTGGACCAGCAGTTTTTCTGTTCTTGAGCATATCCTGTACATATATCACTTTATCTTTAATCATGTCTGGGCCCAGCTTCCCTTCCATATTTTCAAGTTTAGTTTGTCTTCTCTCATCTTCAAATAATTGTGTAATGTAGTTCTGCCATATTTCTAGTTTTGGGTCAATTTCTGGCCATGGCCGGACCATCTTGTTCACCGCTTTATAGGATGTTGTCAATTGAGGACATATTACTGCGGATAATTTAGTTCTGAACATTGTGCCCCGATGATTTATATATACTAAGGATATTGGTAGATCTTTAATGCAGTAGTTTCCTCTTGCTTTCTGAATCTCCATGCCGTTGATCAATAACTGCTACTAGGGCAAGGAGGGGCCCTGTCTCTTATCAGCTCTTCCACCATAAGCTGTTAGCTAATAAGAGTGCACTTTTTATTCCGATAGTAATTCAGCGCGTCCTCCTGTATAATGAGGTCGTCCCACAATTTTTTTTACTTTACATTTAAAATGTATATAAAAATTGAAGCAGAAAGACATTTTTTTTCGATTTTTTCCGGTTCTTCTTCGCCGAAAAAAAATGCGAAAGTATGGATTTTTCAAATGCCTCGATATTCCGCCAGGGAGATGACGTAAAAAATAGCCAGTGCTCTAACGGCATTGCAAGTAATATTTGTTTAAATTTTTTGAGCTGCGTAGCGTTGCCAGTATGTGCAAATTTTCGCGATACCGTGAGGAATGTACCCGTAAACTGGCATTGTAACATTGATACCTAGGTCAACTTAAGGCGTATTTGTAAAAATAACTTAAATCATCCTTCAGTTAGTATATTCTATAATGAACAGTTCAATATAATAAGCGCATTGGCCTTTTGCTCAAATACGAAAGCACTTTAACCATCCAACCTGCTTTAGAACTAATGTTTTTATTATGAGGAATTAAACGACGCTTGAAGCTGGATAATGTTTAAGTTGTATACGATATAATAAATTTTGAAACTGTCTGGCCTTCGTTAGGAAGAAAACTGTAAAGTACGGCTGACAACACCGCACGTTCGCACGTGCTGCATGTGTCACATGTGTAACGAATAACTCTAACAACTCTAGCCATGCGTTTTTGTTTACATAAGCATAGTTTGGTCAAACTTTCAAGTTTCGTATTTTCAGATTAAGTGGTGGAGCAAGATGTTGTCGAAGTATTTGGGTAATATGTTGTTTTTTTGATGTCAAAATGGCTTACGTTAAGAAGTGTTTTGTTCCGTGTTGTAAGAATACTACTGCTGATGAACAGTTACAGGTTATTCCTATGTTTACGTTATAATATTGAAGTTGACGAATGACGATTATACTTATACCTTCACCCCTCTCTCTCACTCCCATTGCATTATTTGTATTTCTCTGGCTATTTATAAAACTGACAACAGTGAGCACCTAGTTACTTAGAAAGCTGTAACAGTGCGCATGACGGAAATTAGGAACCTTTTGCGTAGTTTTTGGCGGATTTAAGAAAATGTTTGAAACAGGGTAATTTTTCTACCGCCGTTTGTTACGAGTTGAATTAATCTGAAAGCAAAATAGATGCGTGGCACTAGTATTCATGATATAAACAATAAAAGGCTTAGGTTAAAACTATCAAATTTTAATGTGCGGGACGATCCTATTGGACCGACGCTATATTTGCAGCCGGCCACTATGGGTCAGTCGCTGCTGTTGTAAACTACCTTGGCTTCGCCTTCGCCAGTTCGAGGTCTTCCTGAAAGGGTGGCTCTACCAGTAGCTACGCTACCGTCGGCATCGTTCTCTAGACATTGGATGTAGTTGAGCCCTCTCACCACTACAAGGAGGTAGTCGCGAGAAAGTTTTCAGGATTTAGACATAAGAATAAAAGCATATATAAACCAAACTGACACACTTTACAACACAACTTGTAATTATTTAAAATTAAACCAAAATTTATTAACCATAAATAATTGGCAATACGTACCTACTTATTAAAAAATTACGTACTAGGCATATCTTCCGAAAATGGATTTTCGTTATCATAGTCTCCATAAAGCACTTACTGTATCCCATTACAAAAAATATTGTTCTAGGTAGTGTTTGCTCATCGTCGAATGTTTTGAAATGTAAATCTATTGCTGATATGCGGTACCTAAATAAACTTTTTGTATAATAAATGGGACAAATACAAAGCAGTTGGAACCGATAAGTCTGCGATAAACAACTTTCTCTCATAACAAGTCACACACTGACTACAGCAGTTAGTGTTTGATGAACCTGCTAATCGCAAGAGAATTGCGTTCACAATATTTCGTGTCTTGAGCATACAAAATTACATCAAAATGCGTGTAGCTATAATTGGAGCTGGAGCAGCTGGATTAGTCTCAGCTAAGTATGCGTTTAGAAGTGGTCACGAATGTGAAGTTTTAGAACTGGCACCACAACTTGGGGGAACATGGCTCTACACTGATGATGTAGGAACAGACAAATATGGATACCCAGTTTATTCACCTATGTACAAAGGACTTAGGTTAGTATCAAAACAAGCATCGTAGAAGTCAGACGGTATTGTAGTTTTTAAAACATATTTTAAAATATGTGCTCATTTTTAATAACAAACGTTAAGGAGTAACAGTTTGCAGAGAATTGAGCTTATTCAAATTTTGTAAAAATATTTCTAGCTATAATGAGAATTATATATCAACTAAACAGCACAAATAGTTTGTACATATTATATATTTATGTATTTTATGTATTATGTATTTGTCCTATATTAGTTTATTTATTCTGGTTAAGTGAACTACTTATATTCTAACAATACATACAAATAAACTTTGCAAATTCCATCAGCACTAACATCAACTTAAATTATACGCATTAAAAAAGAAAATAAATCTACAGCATTTTTTAAGTGAAGCAGTATAATAGAGCCTGTGTCATTGAAACAGAATTTGTACAAGTGAGTGGTTTAAAGATTCACTCAACGGTGTCAGATTTATACCTATACAAAAATATACATAAAATTTGCTCACATGATAAACACATCGAAAAAACAGGAAAAAACAGGAGTAAGAATACCGATACCCATTAATTTTATTACCCGGGTACCCGATATTGCTACCCGGGTAGCTACCCGTACCCGGTAAGCACCCAATATCCAATAAATACTGGACATTCAACAAAAAGTAGTTAAGAACTGATAATAGTAATCGAACTTAATGAAATGATACGCAATAAATGGGTATAACTTCCTTCTATGCACTAACAACTACCAACTACCGAATATTTCATGCAATATACACATTTACATTGTATAACGAATAGGTAATCCGTAGTACTTCGTATAGTAGGCTAGGTATTGCAATGATCTAATCCGGGTAGCACATGTTTATCGGGTAACCGTCGGTAGCTGCGTTGACGGACGAAACGAAAAAGGAGGATAAGAAACAAAAATTGTCAAAAAAACTTTTGTTAAGGACATTTTAAAATGGTATAATTACAGGGTTGTCAGAATCTAAAGATTTTTGAATACAAGGGTATAAAACGTACCTATCATCAAAAAAAATTTTCACATATTCTTCAGAAAACCAAAATATATTTCAGCAACTGGTTCAAATAAAAATTATAATATCGGACTTTCGCATTTTCTATTTATTTATTTTCAGGACAAACTTAGCAAAAGAGGTAATGGGTTTTTCAGACTTCCCTATACCAGAGAAAGAGAAATCTTTTCTGTCCCAACCCGAGGTACTGGAATTCCTCAATCAGTATGCTGATGCCTTTCATCTCAAGCCTTTAATAAGGGTAGGAAAAACCGCACTACACTTTAAAGCTTCTAATTTCATCCTACACAGTTTAACCGTCACGTGACTAATGTAAAACCCTTGGAAGGAAACCGATGGCAAGTGACTTCAGTTGACAAACCCACGAAGACGGAAATAACTAATCAGTACGACGCAATAATGGTATGCAACGGACACTATAACGAACCATACGTACCCGAATTCATGGGGCAGGAGAAATTTAAAGGCACGATAAGACACAGTCACGATTACAGGAGTTCCGAAGCATTCGTTGACAAAAGGGTGCTTGTTATTGGGGCCGGACCATCTGGGCTTGATGTTACACTTCAAGTCTGCAATGTAGCTGAATACGTACGTATCTGGATCGATTAACTTTGTTACAATAATTTTTGAAATATTTCCTTTTAACATTTTCAACTTTCCCCGTATTGTTAGAGTTGTCTGCTTTGCATTTTCCATCGTTTAATCACGTCGGCATTTCCAGTGGAATACGCTCGCAACGTGAATATTTCTAATGTTTCGATTTAGCATTCTGAACTTCCTCCGTATTGCCAAAATTCTCTTCATAGTATTTTCCTTTCGCACCTGCATTTCCAGTGGAATAGGCTTCTTGGGGACCACTTTTTACCGCGCCGTCGACAAAAACCGCGAGAGCTAAATGCGATTCAGTGTGGTTAGATAGATTTGAAACAGGTGTGTTGTGAAAATTCGCTGATCGGTCTATGAACATATTGTAGAACGTTCATCCAAAAGTTTTGGGATTATCCGACCAACGAATTCTATTTGGACGCTAGAAGCTATTGGTTGTTTCGTTTGAGCTTCGTCCAAGCCGCTTTTGCGGGATTTAAATCACAACGCCACACGTTTCGCTCGATATTGCTTCTTGTAAGATCCCTCATCAGAGGTGAGTGTTATATTCGATTCTTTTTGGCTTTGTTGTAAGACGAATTTGTAACTATAGGGTTCTTTTCACGTCCTTGATTGCGATCGATTGTTCGAACTGCTTTTGTAAAGGATCGCTTTCCTTGACTGGTTCCTGGATTCTTTGGCGGCCGCTGATCATACCAGGTTTTATCGAACATTCTATCGAACACACCAGGGATTTCGAGGGATTTTCAACGTCCCCTAGGATTGAGCCCACTGCTTGCGAACAGATAAGTTAACACCAGTTTCTATTTCAAATTGGCGGTTTTATGCGGTTTTGCCGAGATTTTATAGCTTAATCGTTCCAACATTTACATCATAAATTAATTTACTTCAGGTCAACGTCATTCATTTATTGTTTATTAAGATTTCTGTCGATGATGTACAGTAATTGCAATTTCAATTAATATTACATATTATTTAAGTATAACATGCATATATTATTTAATATTATATAACATTTAAATTAGACAACTTAATTCTCCAGTTATACATCTCACTTGTTCACTTGTTTTTTTTTATCTCTGAAAGTACAATTTGTAAAGGGAAGAACTTGTAAACGTACGTGTGCACACTAACGGTATTCCTTCGCTATCCCTGAAACAAAAGAAAAGGTACAAGTAAGAATTTAGGATGGCAATGCCATCTGTCAGCATTACACTGACATGATGACAAAGTCACCTAGCTGCCATAACGGGTACTACTTCCTAAAGGAAGTGACCTGTAGAAATAGATCTATCTGCAGTTGGTTGAGGTGTAGACAGCACAGCATAGACATGCATTTTAAAAGAAAAGGTACGTTTATAAAAAATTGTATTTATATTATCGCGAACGCATACTTACCTTATTAATCCAATAAGCTTTAAAAATTTTAAGGATACTTACCTTGTTATTTTATTGCGTGTATTTTATTTCAATAATCGTCTTGCATTTTAATATATTAATTCATTTCTAATTTTGTATTCGCACGTCTGACAATAAGTCTTCTGTTGCTTTTGGGTGAAACTGTACGTTTTTTTATTCGTCTCTTACAGTTGCGGTTGGATCACTTAGGGTGGTGTTTTGGAGATTTTAGTGATATTTGTGGGTAAATTAGCGACACTTAGGCAGTTTAGCTCTTCTAGTGATTGAATTTCCACTCAACTTTCTTGGTTTTTGTTATTTATAAATATTTTGGRGGTAAATAAATCAAGTGGCGCTCACATTTCTTCCGGAATAATTTGGTTAATTTGTTGATAACCCCGACCCGTCTCCACAGAGCCAGAGAGGCACTCAATTACTTCCAATTATTCGCGCGGAATCTTTAACCTGGGATCAATTGCGAGGGATTTGTTTATTGTTGTTTCGTGAACGTCACGTTAAACTTGGCTCCCCTCTTCCCCCCTAATTGATATATGTACATGTATGTACATAAACTCTTCGGCGTCTTCGTCAAGTCTCCCCGCCTGAAGTAACAACACGCCACAACTGGTGAGCTCGCGCTGCTGTTCTGATGACCTCGATCACCATACTGCTAACAGAAATAATGCAAAAAAACTTCGAGGATATTGTAATTGAAACAACTGTTTAGCTTATGGTTGAGAGATGATCCATGTTTCAAAAATTGCAGAACAAATCGATGAGTTGTCATGTGACTAAAAACTATCCAGCGCCAAAGAAGCATTACTTTGTTCGGTCCTCAAAGATCACACTGGTGCTGATTTGGTACTCCTACCTAAGAATCTGATCAAGTTTTATTGCGATAATCTATCGAATTTGCTTTCGCAATAAATCTTTTTAGTTAGATAAGCTCAATGTGAACAAATCAATTATTAATTGTAGCAATTTCAAAAAGATAATTTTCTTAAAATTTTTGAATTATTTAAGGAATAGGGCTGCAAGGCAGCTTTCTAGCTTGGCAAACAGCTAGTACCTTAAACCTGAATACATAAATGCCAATCTGCCAATCTTCACCATAAATAGATTAATACTAATTTTGTGTTTGTATTATTACGTACTGTTATTGTAACTGCCGTTACTTTCTTATTTAAATTGATAAAATGGGCACTTTATGTTCTTGCTTGAGCGACAGGTTTTGACTTGCTATACCTCAACTAAAACGGCAGTATTATGCCTAAATAATGCATAATGCATTGGATCTTATAATTCCTGTATCGAAAACCATAAGTTTAAAACTGTATATTCTGTAAATTCGACAAAGTGATGACGCGTATCTGACATATCAACGTCTCAAAACTAGTTCATTATACACTTCAATAACACAATTCCTTATTGGCGCAGGTAATTTTAAGCCATCATATAAAAGAAGCTGAAAACGTAGAGTACCCCGCTAACGTAGAAATAAAGCCAGACGTTAAATGTATCAAAGATGAGGAAGAAGTACAATTTGTGGACGATACTTGTTGTCGCTTTGACGACATAATATTGTGCACAGGTAAGTACCAGCTTCATGTTAAGGTGAACTCTTTTTCTAAGAAAAAATTCTACTCTAATACCAGGTTATAATTACGGCTTTCCATTCCTGGATGATTCATGCGGAATTGCAATAGATGACAATTACGTTCAACCTTTATACAAACATATGGTACACATCAGAAGACCTACAATGTGTTTTATAGGTATTCCTTATGATGTCTGTGCTTTTCCTCTCTTTGACTTGCAGGTAGGCATTCAAGAGAACAAACAGGAGTATATGTTAAAGAAAACTAGTACTCTCGGTACCACATAAGCGGAACTCTGCATGCTGGTTGAGTTACAACTGTGGTAACCACTTATGACCAGTGCAAATTCCTGTCGATGGCACCGGAGAAACCTCTCTGCGAGCTATAACCATCTACTCTTTAACATCTCTCTGCTTTAGTCAATTCATTCGGTAACCTTGCCTGAAGAGCTCCAACACGGGCAAAACTAGTCCTAGTAGACAAGTGTTAAAAATTATTTATTTTCACTTTCAGGAATTCAAGGATAACCAACTTTGTTGTACCTTAAATAGTAAGTGTTTTTCTAATGCGTTTAACATTGCAGGCTCAATTTTTCGTAAAATACCTGGACGGCAAGATGGCATTACCGTCGACCGAGATTATGCTGCAAGATACTGAAGAAGATATGTATCGGCGCTATAGTTCAGGTTACTCCAAAAGACAGGCCCACAAAATGGGCTCATACCAAAATGCTTATTACAAGGATCTGGCAGACCAAGCACAGGTTGCCTATATACCTTCCGTCATCGTTAAATTACGAGATGAATGCGTCAAGCGACGATATACCCATGTAATGACCTTCAGGGAAGACCGCTACATGATTGTTGGCAATGATAATTTTGTAAGAGTTCAGTATGTAAAGGAATAAGCGACTGAATATTAATAAATCTGAATTGTTGTAACAGTGCATCAATACTACTTGTGCAATAGCATGTACGAACAAAAGTTTTAAGAGGAAAAGCTTAAATTGCTGATGTCAAATTAATTTGTTTTTGCGAAATTTCCTGTGATAACTAGTATGTGTAGATATTGCTGAGATATTGGGTGTCAGATTTTTTATTTACGGTATTTTTAATCTTGTTGGTATGGTAGATTTCTAAGATTAATCTTTTATTGGCTTAAGCTATCACGACCGGATGGTCGTGGTCGCTGTCTTCATCTTCTTTCTCCAGACGTTTCGCCTGCTACTGTGGCAGGCATCTCCAGTGGCGAGCTTATGGTCGTCGACGTACACGTCGCGGTTAGCACACTGACTGCTGACTGTATGCTTATTGTCGCCGTTCCGGTTCACTGGTGCGTAGCTATGTACTGGTTAGGAAGTTTTTTCATGGGGCGTAGCGAAGTTTTGAAGATCTTCATGTCTCTTCTTTTCGTTTAAAGTTATCGTGTTTGTGTATTTCGACTGATCCTAAGTGTAGGCGCTTGTTGTAAGGCTTAGTGGTACTATGCATATGAGTTTCGTCGAACTTGATGTTGTGTCCCTGTTGTAATGCTTGCTCAGCGACTACCGATCTTTTGGAAATGTCTTGTACTCCTTTATTCTGGTGTTGGCGCCTCCTCTCATGCTCCCTATAAATACTTGTTCTCAAATATATGGTATAAGGTAAACTCCACCGTATGTCAAGGGGTTCCGTTTATATTTGACACAGGTGAACATACTCTGTACTTTTCTAGCGGGCTGATAAACCGTTGAAACGGGGTGTGCCTTGAGTATCTTCCCGGTGCGATCCTTGATGTTCTTGATGTAGGAAAATAAAGCCTTCCCCATGAGTGTCGGTTCCTCTTGTGTAATGATACTGTGCTGTATACAAGGCCTTTACTGGTGTATCCGTTTAATCGCAGAGCTCGATGTAGGTGGTTGAGTTCATCTTGTAGATGTTCGGGTTCACTGATCCTCTTTGCGCGTTTAACTAAGGTCTTGATACCCTTTCTCTGGCTTGGATGGTGATGGAAGTCTTGTTCAGATAGCGATCCCAGTTTTCTCTGTACCTGATGGCCCAGTTCCTCATTAATACGTCTAGTGACCAGAATTTCTCAATGGTGAATTGGATGCTCGGATGTGTGCTGTTTAGGTGGGTTAGGAAGTTCTCCAGTTCTTCGTGGCTCCAAACTTCTTCCTCAAATTTCTCCGCGAAGAGATTGGCTACTACAGGACTAAGTAGGCTTCGGCAATCCGTAGAGGAGAAATGGCAGCGCCTCGGATGTATATATCTGTTTGTATGTGACCTAATCAAAAGATGTAATTGCGAGTTCACTGGTTCGTGTCATTCGGTATATCATTATGGTATGACAACGCCATGCAGAAAAGGGATACTGAGTTTCATTAGCAAAGCATTGCACTTATCGGTTAGATGGATGGATCTAGTTTGTCACCTAAAGATCAATTTATCTTTCGGAATCAAGTGCAGTTCTCATACATTGCGTTATACAAACCGACACGAAAATTGTATCTAGCATATCTAACGGATCCAAGTGTGTACGAATGTGAATACGCTCGTATTGCCTTCTATAGGGTATCATTATAGTCTGTCAACGCCATGCAGAAGGGAAATACCGAGTTTCATTAAGAAAGTGTTAGATTTATCGGTTAGAAGGATGGATCTTGTTTATCATCTAAATTTCAATTTATCTTTCGGAACCTAGTGCAATGGTCATGTATTGCGCTATCTAAACTGACGCTGACTGAATTACATCTGGCAAATGCTAGGTTTATCTAATAGGTTCAAGTGCATATGAAGATGAAAACGCGAGTAATGGTAGGTTTATCTAACGAAGCCAGGCACAGGGGAAGATGTTTAGGCATGTATTGCCTTGTATTGCGTAACATCTTTGAATATAGAATGTAACATTCTATATTCAAAGGTAACATATACAAGAGCCGCTGGGCAGGTGGAAATGCTGTTATATTTGACTAACCCCAGTGCAGAGGCCAGTGGCTAATTGAGTATAGCTTCTATAGGCTATTAAAATTAGGGTAGCTGAATAGTATTCAGAACAAAATCTACCAGCCAGTACAGCATTAATGACTAATGCACTGATGATGTGCTTTGAGGAGTTAACAGCTGATGGTAGTCGACTTGAGCGTCATAAATGATTATCAAATTCTATTATCGTTTTAACAGATATTTCTCCTGGTAAAAGATATTTTGAAGATATCAACCTTGATAATGAAAACTTTGACAATGTTAAAACTTTATGTCAATATATATAAGATTTTGGCTCGAAATATAGACAGACATAGTTAAAAAATCCATTTCTTAATTTAACCCAAGCACCCTTGCCGTTTTCCCAAGAAAATATTTTATTTTATAAGACTTTATATTTTGAATTTCATTGCTAAATATTTCAATATTATGTTCCATGTGATTTTAACAAGATGGAGCTCCATTCACTTGACAGGGCTATAGTGCATTTTTTTAAATCAGAATATCCTAAATATGAGGATCGATCTTTCTTAACCTGCTGGCTGATTTCCATATCTGAAACATACTGGATTCTTCCGAAACTACATCATTTAGATCTCACTTGACACAAGTTTAAACAATTTCTTTAAACATAGAATTTTCTTTTTGTGCACTATTTTATCATTTATTATTGTGGAGTTCTTTTCCAGAGACGTACATGTCTTATTTTTTGGGAAACGGGAGTTTCGTATTTTAACAACGCTATTTTTAGACATGGCAATCTTTGAAGTAACAGTGTTGCGTTTGTAGCATTCCCTTTGAAACGATCAAGGTATGTGCAATTAATGCTTTTGAAATTCAAACTCTCCGATTTGAATCTCTTTTTTCAGAAATTTTCAGTAGCACATAAAGAAAAATCATTTCACAAAATCAGAAATGTTTAAAATTTATTTCATTTGAAATGTTATTTAAAATTTATTTAGGAAGTGAATTACGTCTAAATATTACAATACACCTACGGAATTAAAATGCTTACGATTTCTTGTATTCATTTTACTTATTTTGTGTCAGGAAAGAAACATTCAACAATAAAGGACGTCCTATACCTGAAGTACCTTACTGACTATATGTATAAATTAACTTGTAGATGTAAATTATACATACTTTTTGCGATAAGATGTCCATATACCTACTCGGTAAGCAAATGTTGCATTTTTGTGTTAAAAGTTAAAACCTGTTAGAAAATATTTGTTTTTCATTTAAGTAACGATGTCATTGTATATTTTACATTAATTTTTAAACTACCTATGTAAACTACCAATAACGACTTCCCCGACCAAACAACGGGAACCTATCACGTTTAACCACGGACGCCATAGCTGTGTTGCCAGCTGTATATACATAGTGAAATATTATATCCAATCTTCAACCTTCAACTGTCGAAATCGGACTTTAAGTGCAGGTAGTTTACGTGTTAATTGATAATCAAGAAAATCCATGTTGTAGAATGTAGAATTAACGAATCTTCATGTTCTTAAAGATAATGACTATTTCGAGTATAACGAGAGATAACACACAAAAACTAGTTCACTCTGTATAAGTAAGGCTTTATTTAAACGAAAAATCAGCACAGAAGCTTCGGTACGTATTGGGTTTTACAGGGCAAAGAATAAACTACCTAGAAAAAACGTCACAGGTGTATTATACTATGAACACACTAATAAAAATATATTCGCAGTCGAAGAATTCTCAGCAAAACTTTTCATGTACATTATCCGATTTCTCAACGTAAATAAAAACTCCGCATGAAAAAAGCTCACTTTCTCTCAGATGTTACTTTCTCGAAAACTTTTATGAAAATTTTTTAGTTATATTTCTGAGACATTGGCAATGGCGCTGGGTTGTAAAGACATATGACATATGACACTGACAAGTGACATGTTCTAGATATAAACATATGATGCAGAAACACGTAGAACAAAACAAAACGTCAAAATTTTCGTACAAACCTGTTAAACATAATAATTACATCATTGTGATTTGATCTGCAATAGAGAAACAAACGCAAAATGAGGTCGTTAGGAATATCAGTTATCAGCTTGGCCCTTACATCGATTGTGATTGCAAATGCATATTACCAAAAGAAACAATTTTATCCATCTGTGGTGTATATAACCAAATCCAATCCTAGTATGGCTGTAAGTACATATTAATAATTGTTTGTTACAAAAAGATGAAACCGTCGCTTTTTTAGGTAATATATATTCAAGCGTTCATTTGTGTTTTACTGGCAGGAAAACTGATGCGTAAAATATTTTTCGGACAACTTAGGGCTGCTGAATTTGAGGTAACTATAAAGACGAATCCTGATTGTAATCTAACAAGTTCTAATTGTAGCATCTTATGGAACGTTCTTGGTACGCCATTACCGAAACCTGTTTAGCATTCACAGTTTTCCGAGATGACTTCAATCCCAAGTTTGTTGCTTTGTTCACTTTGTTATTGTTTTTAAAAGCATTCCATTGGCTTGCTGAAGATAGAGTAGATTATGTAAGTATTATAATTATTATTATCTTCTGTGGCACATTAGTATATCTAGGAAGTTGAGTTCTGAAAGCCGTTGTGTATTATTTCCCTAACTAGAATCGTGCACATATTGGTTAGTTAAAAACTTTATGACATACATTTTATTAATTATTAATGATACGTCTCCCATATATATAAAAGCTCATTTCTAATAGGAAAACTGTACTGCGCTTCATTTGATATCAGAGACAATTAGTTTACCACCAAGGTTGCTACCTTACCAAAACCTTATTGTTAAACATGCATGTCTGGTTTCCATTTCGGCTCATTTACTTGTCCAAATTTAACCATGTCTTCAATTTTCTTCCATACGAAAGCGTCAAATTTAAGAAAAATGGACCAGATACATTTTACAGACCACCAGCAGTAAGAATCTGATTTGCATTTGGTTTACCCAAATCTTTGGTGGCAGCTTCTGCATGTTTCACTTCTAAAAATATAGGATGTGATTTGCCTAAGGTTAAATTCCTCGGACATTTTTGTCTTCACCACCTCTGTGTTACTATCCAACTCTTCGCCGCAAGCAGCATACCTTATTTTTGGTCATGGTCCAGATTTCGTGTCAATATTTTTTCCACTTATCACTTTGTTATTTTCCTTTTTGTTGTTGTGCTTTTTCCTCTTTCGAACACATTCCAATTTTGCATTTTTCGATTCCTCTTTTTTCGCTTTTGTGTTTTTCCTAATTTTATTAAGGAAGTTGGAAAACTAAGGTGATTTTAAAATGCACTAAGACTAAAAGATGGTGTTGGTTTGGGGTTCTCAATCCAATTTGCAATACGTCAGTGGAGTGAATAATGATTTTATGTAATCCACATTGTCTGGATTTAAAGCAAAATCTTTGAGGGCTTTTTTATTAAAACATGTCTGTCAACACTGCTAATGTTTCCGCGAAGAGACGACAATAATTTGTTTTTGTAACTAAACTATTTATATTTTCGGATTATTTTCCTGGCGGTGTTTTTCCATCCTTGTTTTAATGTAAACCACCAAATTTGATATTGCTCAACATATCGAGCAATCACAAGCAGTTTTTATTCACAAAAATCTGCAGTTCAAAGTTGGGACTGACCTGTTACCATATAAGAACTATGCAAAAAATCTGGGGATGATAACAGATAGCAAATTGTGGTTTAGGAAACCTTGTATACAGGGTGTCCACGAAATACACCGACAGCGTTTGACAGGTGAGAGAAAATGCGATTTAAAAGAAATATTTTTTTTATACATATTGTACATTGTGTTAAAGTTACATTGTAAAAAATGTTGTTTTTTAATTATTCCTTAACTACAAAAGATATCGATTTCAAATTTGTTGGGAATCATAATCGCATAAGGTAAAGTAAAAACAAGTAACTTGAGATTTCTTAAAGCACCAATTACGACAGAGACATGTTTTCTTTAGAATTGTTTGGAGATTGTAAATTTTTTAGTTTTTTCTATAAATCCATGCGCCCAAAAGTTGCTTTTTCTATAAAATTGTAATATACAAATTTCCTTCATACCTCTATTGAAAAATAATATTCCATACTGACATTAATAACCTAAACTTAAGGAAAAAGAACATGCTCATCATATCTAGACACCACAAACTATTTTTCAAACAAATACTCTCTTAGTGTATGGCATTCTAATTCAACAAGTTGCCAACTGTGATGTGCTCTACGGAACAATAAATTTAGTGCATTTAGAAAATATATGAAAGAAAATTGTTAAATAAACAGCAGTAAATACTACACATTGTAATTTTCTTTTCTTTACTCATTCTTAACTTCTAGTTTCTGGATCTCGATTTTTCTTCTTCCTAACAAAATTTTGATTCTTATGTTAATAGCGTAATCTTTCTTTCTCTCTTAATTTTCCTTTTCCTTCTTTAACTTAAGGTTTACTTAGTTTATATTATTTAATTTTAAGTCTTTCATTATCTAACAGGTCTGAGTGGCAGAACAACTCCAGGATGCTTGTGCTCCTTTAGGATTTTAGTATTTAAACCATTTAAATGCTACATCAACGATACCAATTTAACACAATTTTTTATAAGCAATGATCTATTGTTTCAAAAGCTCTCTTAAAGTCTAAAAACACAGACAACACGATTTTTCCCTGGTCCAGATCTTTGAGCCATTTATCACACACATTCAATATAACAGACTCACATGAATAACCTGCACGGAAACCCGACTGATTGTTTATTAAAACATCATTATTGTCACAGAACTGAGTCAGCTTCTGTTTCACCACTATCTCTAGGACCTTCTCATATGTAGGCAGAATGTTGATTCTTCTGTACTCTTCACATTTCATAGTACCACTCACTTTTTCAATAGGAATAATAATTACTGATGTCTTCCATTCTAATGGGAAGTCTCCATATGTGAGTGAAGTAATGATAACATTCAGTAATCTATTTCCCACAACAATTATTAATTATCGATTATTGTACGAGCCCTGACACAAAAATGTTCGGACATCAACTAATTTTTCGTAGAAGTTTGAAAATTTCCATAAGGGATTCAATATCATGTTTTTCATTTATAGGACGCTATAATATGTATTGTTTTACATCATATTTACGACACTGTTTTGAAATAAAGTAATACTGATTTATAAAACTAAACTAATGTTGATAACAATACAATATTTATCGACACATTAATGTTCGGACAATACACGTCAATAGCCAGTTGCGTCTCCTTTTGCTTTAATAACTGCTTTTATTCTGGCAGGTATAGTTTTTACAAGCTTTTCGCAATCTTCTGCAGTAAAAGAATCCCATATATTTTGCAATTTTATGTGCATATTAGAAATGTTGCGCTAAGGATCATTTCTTAATTGCTGCTTCAGCTTGTGCCATATAGTTTCGATTACATTTAGATCAGGACTGCTGGAGGGCTAGCCAAGGACGGAAATGTTGTCTTGCAGCCACTTTCTTGTGGKTTTGGCTGTATGGCAGGAGACGCCATCTTGTTGAAAAGTAAAGTTTCCATCAGGTGATAACATTGGAATTGACGCCAATAWATKGGTTTCAAGAATGTTCTGATATTTTAGTGCATTTACAATTCCGTCTATGAAGTGCAGTTTTCTAACACCATTAGCAGACATGCTTCCCTATACCAGAACACCTGATGGAAATTTTATTTTTTTCTTTCGGCAGCCTTTATTGAAGGCTACATTTTTATTTCTTATAACACGTGATCGATGGTCACCCCCGCAAACATCAAATTTTGATTCATCACCAAAAGTGATCCTTTTCCAATCTTCGAAAGTCCACATTGCCCTTTCCTTTGCCCATGCTAATCGTCTCTTTTTTACTAGAGTTATGAATCCAGCGACGACACGTTTCTCGTGAAACTTTTCCCATTGTTTCTTCATTCCATTTTGCTGTTATTTCTCTTAATGTACTTCGATGGAAGTAACTTTGCGTGGCCGACCAGCACCATGTCTTGAAATTTGAATTGAACTCGTTTCTCTATACTTTTTCACAATATCTGACACCGTGGACTTTGCAACATTTATTTGCTTAGCAATATCCCGATATGTTTTTCCTTGGTGAAACAGTTTTACAACTAATCCTCTGATTGCACGATTGGTTGCTTTACCGCGACCATTTTGGAGTCAATTGATATCTAATCGACTTAATTATCAATGATATTTATTTGTTTTACTAACCTGTCCGAACATTTATGTATCAGCAAATATTGGCTTGTTATCAACATTAGCTTAGTTCTATAAATCAGTATTGTTTTATTTCAAAACAATGTCATAAATATGATGTAAAACAATACATATTAGAGTGTCCTATAATTGGAAAACATTATATCGAATCCCTTACGGAAGTTTTCAAACTTTTACGAAAAATCAGTTGATGTCCGAACATTTCAGTCTTTGACTGGCCCTCCGGCAGTACTGATCTAAATGTAATCAAAACTCTATGGCACAAGATGAAGCAGAAAGTAAGAAATGATCCGCAGCGCAACATTTCTGATTTGCAAGTAAAATTGCAAAATATATGGGATTCTTTTACCGCAGAAGATGGCGAAAAGCTTGTAAAAACTATACTTGCCTGAATAAAGGCAGTTATTAAGGCAAAGGGAGACACAACCAGCTATTGACTTGTATTGTCTGAACATTTATGAGTCAATAAATATTGTATTGTTATCAACATTAGTTTAGTTTTATAAATCAATATTATTTTATTTCAAAACAATGTTGTAAATATGGTGTAAAACAATACACATTATAGTGTCATATAAATGAAAAATGTGATATTGAATCCCCTACGAAACTTTTACGAAAAATCAGTTGATGTCTGAACATTTTTGTGTTAGGGCTCGTATAATATAACAGTAACAATAAACATTATTATGTTATTATATTAGTATGTTTCTTTTTCAGATGGAAAGAAGTCCAGTAATTAGCTGGTTGTTCCATATCAGAATACTGTCGTTACTGTTTGTATTAGGATCATTAGATCTACACTTCGTACAACACGCTTATCAATCAACGATAACGAAAGGTGCATCGGTCCAACTTGTCTTCGGTTTCGAATACGCCATACTCATCACAATGGTTGTCAACATAGCAATAAAATACTGTCTGCATTCCGTAGACTTAAGTACGGAAACGCCATGGGACAACAAGGCCGTTTTCCTCCTATACACAGAGCTAATTATGGGCTTGATCAAAGTGATTTTATACGTAGCGTTCGTAGCCATCATGGTTAGGATATACACTCTGCCGCTGTTTGCCTTCAGGCCGATGTACTACACGATCAGAAACTTCAAGAAGGCTTTGAACGACGTGATAATGTCACGCAGGGCGATCCATAACATGAACACGTTGTATCCGGACGTCACCCCGGAGGAACTACAAGAAGCGGACAACGTCTGCATCATCTGCCGGGAGGAGATGACTACGGCCTCGAAAAAACTACCCTGCAATCACATATTCCACACTGCGTGCCTGCGTTCCTGGTTCCAACGGCAACAGACTKGCCCCACCTGTCGCCTGAACATCCTGCGCACCAACAGCACCACCAACAACGAACAGAGGCAAGACGCGAGGCAAAGACAACAGCCGCCGAATCCGTTTGGGAATGCGTTTGTCGGGCCTAACCCCTTCCATGTTTTCCAGCAGAACGCAGTGCCTCCGAACGGAGCACAGTTGCCGCCTCAACAGAACCAGCAGGGAGGTGCAAGGGGTACGGAGCAAACGCAACCCAATATTCCGCCGTTTGCGTTTCCGCCTTTCCCATTTCTGCCGTTCATGGCACCGCCGCCCATGCCGCCCCAAAACTTACAGTCACTTTCTACGGAGGAACTGAGGAGAATGGAAGGAAGAGAGAGGGAAAATGTTGAGGCCAGAATACAGTGCTTGAGGAACATTCAGGTTAGTAATATTTGATTGACACCACGTTACAAATAAATGCAAATAAATCCAAAATTTGCTGATAAAATGTGGGTGGAAAATAGATACTTTTGCAACTCTGTTTGATTACCCAAAAGTTTCGTTGCAACACTTTTTCTCTGGTTGCCATGGTATCGACAGTATAGTTCATTTCACATGTAAAAGTGACAGGGATGTCATCAAGTTCTGACGCCATATGCGTGGCAAGCATGGCTGCCTCCTCATGCATCACATAACCACTGGCATACCAAAAATGATTACTTGCAGGGAAAGTATTGATTCACAAATGACTGTATAATGTTGCATTGTGAAATAATTGCAGTAAATGTCTGCTTTTTATAACATTGCAGTTTGACATCAGTACCATCATATAAATCAATTTAACCCCACATTAAAGTAAGTACATCAGTGGATTTGTGTGTTTTTAATTTTTCCACATATCTAAATTGCTTAAAATTCAGAAATAAATATATTTTAAAATAGTGGTAAGCCGTTTACCATCGGAAAAAAAAGTGCATACCATTGCTTAAACTTCATGGAAAAAATCCACAATTAAAGTGAACAATTTTTGTGACGAAAAAAAATAAATTGTCAATCTGATACCAGTAAATGCAAATTGTTCGAATCTACGTTTATTTTTGTCAGTAGGATAACCTTGAAAAAAAATGTATCCCAAGCACTTGTCCAAACTGACAACTTCAGTGTGCCCTAGGTATTTACACATGTTGTTTTTCAATTTAAGGAATAAATTATTAATACTTCAAATGTTACTGCTCCTTAAAACTGCTGTATAATTACATAAATATTATAAACTTCAAGCTGAGAAAAAAACTCTGTGAGAGTCTAGTATTACCAATAATGAATTATTGTAATATCGTGTATTATAGTTGCTTAGACAAATACACCAGGGATCACATGGAAAAAATTCAGAATAGTTGCTGTCGTTTTGTGTATCGTATTAGGAAATATGATCGAGTATCTGCCAGATTAAATGAACTGAAGTGGTTGAGAGTTCAAAATATTTTCAAATATAACCTAATAACGTTTGTCATAATGTGCTGCTTACCTCCTCTCCACCCTACCTGTGTGACAAACTGTTTATTGACGTTATCTCCATAACATAAATGTACACCATGTTAATAGTCTTTCATTACCTCCCCATCTGTTGCCCACGTTTCGCAAATCCTTTTTGTACAATTCAGTCGTTCGTAACACTTTGTTCCTGGCGCGATTAGACGATTGTCTTCAAATGTTTTTCGTAAGGAAATAAAAAAATATTATTTTGTCAATGCAGTAAAGCAAACCTTGAGCTGACTGTTTTGATCGTATTATTTATTGTATTGATTATGATTAAGGATGTATTATTTCTTGCTGTTAAAGGTTAAGTTGAATAGCTAAAGCTAGACTTTGCCTTAATAGGAATCAATATGAAAGGCTGTGTTATTCCTAAATAAAACCTTATTATTATTATTATTAAATTTATTTTCATTTTTATAAATTGGAGCTGTTTTAAATACTAATAATAAATAAAACAATAAATAAATAAAAATTGAGAATATTCCTGTAGTAAATATTTTATTTATATGTATCGCTAATATGGGGCGATTTCTGGTTCAGGGGCTTTTATGGTTTTTTCACATTTATACCATCTATTCTAATGCTACGTTTGTCTTTAGAATTTTTATAATTTTCTTTATTTCATTATGTTCTGTGTTTTAAAAATAGTGAGTGCTGGTTTGAGTTAACTTACAAGAATTCAGGTTTATCGAGACATATTATTTTTGATGCGTAAGATTTACCTACATTGGCAAAATAATTATTGAAGTGGTTTGCAATTTTTTCTTTATCTGTTATTTCTTTAGTTGAGCCTGTTCGCACCTTCTGATTCCTTTGATGGACTTTTATCTGTCCTGTGACTGTCTTTACTGTTTGCCATAGCCATTTATTGCTATCATATGGATTCATTTTTAGTTTGTTAGTGTAGTAATCTTTTTTTGCAATTTTTATTAATGTGCTTAAGTTGTTTTTATATTTCTTATATTCGTTTTGAATATGACTGTTATTGAGAAATATTTTTGCTTGTAGTTGTTTTTTATTAACAGATTTTATTAAGCCTTTGGTGATCCATTCTTTCCTTTTTGCTTCTTTTTTAGAGAGTATAATATTAGTTGTGACCTCATGAGTTATCTGCTGATGTGCCTGTATAAAGCTTCCAGTGGTTTTTTCAATTGGTTGTGTTCTATAATGGTTTCCATATTACATGCTTTAATCTTTTCCAATGTTCGTTTTTTGTTAAAAATTAAAGCTTTTGTTTTGTGCGTTTGAGGTGACTCTTTTATTTATTATTGTTTTATTCAGTATTGTATAATGATCTGTTATATCACTTTTTAGACAAATAGGTATGTGATCCATTAATTGTGTTTTGCTTTTTACATAGATGTGATAGACACTTGAACTACTTATGTTTGTTACCGTTGTATATTTATTAATTAAGGAGATATAACTGAATTCCACTAAAGTGTTACAATATTCTTTAGCCTGTATGTCATTACCTTTTATGTATACGTTAATAGAGTATTTATTAATGTCTTTCCAAACCCTTAAAAGGAATAATAAGAATAGTGGACACGTTCTTAAATACAAATTAAACTATACTGATATTACTGTTCAGATTTAAAGCTAATAAGATTTGAACGAAACTTAAAACTTATAAAAACCTTCAGCTGATAGTATTTTTACAAAACTTTAAACCCTCGCAAAGGTTTTGTAACTGATTGAAATATTTAAATACATACGTATAGATTTATAGTTTACTTAAGGAATATTTTAAAACTGTAATTAAACAACCACTAAGTTTTAAGGTATCTTTACATTTTGGACAGTTTTTGAACATTTCCTCTTTTCCCTTAAGACAGTTTTATTCAAGTGTTAAAGTTGAATTCAAGGAACATTAGTTTCAAGAAAGATATCGAAAAAAAGGCTTTATAGCTAACCTGTAGAAAATAATAAAACTTAAATTGTTACTTAGGATATCTCAGTTAATACTATGGTGTCAATAATATTTTCATGTTTACTACATTAACTTCATCAAAGTTTTTAGCAATACTCCTTATGTTTTGACGTAAAACTGTGAATGATGTGCTACCTTTATGGTGAATTTTTAATTTACAATCCTGAATACTTTGGACAGTTTTGGTTTCTACTTCTGTTGGCTCAAAGTCTCTTATAAATTAGCTCATATAGAGCTAAAATAATTCAATGAGATAAATAGATATTGCAATGATAATAAGTAATTAACACAATTCATATGTTTTATTACAGACAATGTTAGACACAGCCGTAATCATGATGCAGCAGTATAGTGCAGCGGCCGCACTCTCTGTTCCAATACCACAACCAGCAGCTCAAGCCAATGAAAACACTCCAAGCACTAGCGCAGCGAACGGTGACGGGGCTCCCAGCACGTCAGCAAAGGTGGATGACCATGTTAAATCGACAGTTCCTGAACCTGTCGACATGAATAACGTGAACGGTAGTAGCGACGGCTCATCGACCTCTGAACCTCAAACGACAGCAGTTAGTCCCGACGAGGAGCTCAGACGGAGAAGATTGCAAAAGTTCCAGCAACCCACGGAATAGTTACGACTGAAGCACGATAAAACAAACTGTGTGATTAAAGTTGTATGGGGAACTTCTGCTGTCGTGTAAAGTCAAGTGTCAAATAAAATCCAACACTTAACTTTAAGTAATTTATGTTTTGAATTTGTTTTCGCTTTAAGACTGACTGCCGTGGTTTGTTGTTGATGGATTTCTGGTATGTAGATTGTACTTGTAGATTTTATAAGAGCAGATGTATTATTTCACTTATGTGTGTTAATGTAAATAAATTACAGATGCAATTAGCACATCTTTAATGTTGAATCTTTTTTACATATACATTATACAGAGTGATCATTTAAAGCTGGACAGCTACAGTATCTTGGAAATTAATTGGGTATTATCACTTTTTTTGAAAATTACGTAAAATGAATCTTGAAGTTCATATATATTGTACGCCATGTTAAAAAAAAACAAAAAAATATTTGAAGGCAGAGAATTTCAGGTCTAAAATTCGAATCTTAGGAGTCACCGCCAAAACGCTTTTATCCAAGGTTATTCAACTCGTGACGTCAAGTGTCATGTAAACATTACCGAGGAGCGTGCTGTTTAATAGTGTAGCATCATTCTTGTATTGGAAAAGCTTTTGTGTAGTGTTTATTGAAAGGACGGTGTAAGAGGTTGCACCAAAAAGTGATTTTTGTAGTTTTACAAGCATCTATTATGTATGAAAAACAAAACAAGTGTTGTTTTGTACATGGTTATAAAAGTACTTCAGTCAGTACAGCTAACAAAATTTTTGTAACCGTTTCTTGAGATTATCAACATATGAAAAAGTTGTTAAAGGCCCCTAGACGTGATATGCCGAAATCGCAAAGTTTGTTTTTCTGTTGTGAAGATCACCTTAATTCTTACTGTAAGTTTTATTATTCTTTTTGGGATTATAAGTGTTTACCATTCAGTTTCCATTTTGTTATAGCTTGAATAGGATATGAAAAATTATATGCGTTTTAAGTTGATAGAGGGAAATGCTATAATAAAAAACGACGTTGTTACTCATATATTCGACTGTTAGCCAAACTGGAAACGAGCCGCAAGAACCCCGAAAATAAATGGCAATTTATGTTTATTCTGACCTCTAAAATGTCAAGTTTAGGGTACATTTTTAATTCTTACATTTTTATGTTTACAAATAGTATGTTTCCAACAACCCACTGTAGTCAAATTATGAATGCTACGTTAATTTGATAAAAAGTTCACTTATGCTGTTGCTTTTACGTTCCTCATCTCCGCCGCGTTGAACCGCTCGTCGCTGTATACAAATTCCATAACAATGAACATGCCTTCAGAAGTCATAACTCATGTTTTTCACTTTTCTTGGCGTATTTTAATTCTCTTGTCACAAAATGAACGCAAACAACTAAGTGATAAATTGACGGGCTGTGGCTGACACGTGACGCACTAACCCCAGATGTAAACAAGCGGCCATTTACAAGACACCTCACGTCACGGCCAATATGTTCGCGTTTTGGTGGTCCCTTTAAATATTCACATTTTTAACATTAAAAATACACCTTATGATCCATTTTTTCGAATTTATAAGCTGTCACAGCTGCTTCGTGAATTAGATGCTACCTATTAATATCAAATTTAATAAAATATAAATACATGGCAAATACCCAATTGTGGTAGAATCTTGAGGATTTTTTTTTACAAATATGGCCACCAGATTCCATTTAAAATAAGATGAAGTATATAACTTTGCCGCTAGGTGGCACATTTAATATGACATGGCAAAGCATCGTTTCTTTCTCCATAAAGGTGCAATACAAGGTTAGTCTGAAATAAATTCATTGTAATCGGTTGTACCCGTGCTGCCACATCTACCAACTTTTCTGTAGATCTACAGATTTTGGCCCTTCTATACCAATCAACCGATTTAGAAGTATTTCTTTACAATTTTTAGGATAATTTGAACTAACCACTTTTTGTGGCAATTTTGTTTTTCATATAGACATAAAAATCATTTTTTGCATACCTACTTATCAAGCTGTAATAAGCATGTCTTTTGTATTCTCCAGAAAGTCAATAAATATAAATTCCAGTAGTTATTAATGTAATGATCTTACTGAAAATTCCTCCATCGTATAACTAACGCCACCTCCTGGTCTACGGATAACTCCACTACAGTATCTCTTTTCTTTGTTAAGGCTGGGAATATTTTTTTCTAGTTGCTATAACAGCAGGAGTGATATATATTTCACATCTTTAAAATGGCATAACACAAGCTTTGTATAAGCCAATTCAACAGATGATGGCTAATTTTAAAGTGGATTTTATGGTTTTCAATTTTATTGTAAAGAACATATCTTATTAAAAAAAATAGTAAGTGGACCCTACTTTGGAGTAAATATAATAATTATTTATGTGAGTACAATAATGCCTTTTCTCCAAATTCCTTTATTTTAAAACCAGTAACCGGTTTTGAGGTAATTAATGCTACCTCATCCTCGGACTATCGGCTACAAAAAGAAGCATAAATCTATATACATTCAAATTTTACAATCAATTTAGCTTACAATAAACTATTGTCATTCTTACGTTACTAATTTGACATAAATATCATTGCCACCTGAACGCTAAACTTTTACTAAAAGAGACTGTTAATCAGTGATGTAGGTTCAAAATTTACTTGAGAATTTAGTGTTATTTCGTCAGGACATTTATCGGATCTTATTATTTCTAAAATTTCTAATGAATTTAGTAATTGACCCTCTTGCTCACTACGTAAAATATCGACATTGTTATTAATTTCGAAAGTGTGATCAGTATCTAAAAGATGCTTTGCAAACAGCGAATAATATCAGTGGTGTATATCAACTTGATATTTATCTATTTTGCCATTAATTAAATTAGTCATGTGTACACAATGATCTAGTCGTAAAGCAACAAATTTGAAATTCATTACTGGCCTATTGTCACTTTTGATGTTTCAATGAAATATTATTACCTGACTTTTTAATTTCATATAATGTTTTACAAGTATATATTATTTTTAATGTAAGAAATTTGAGATGGCTGAACAAAGTGGAAGAAAACTACCACAGTTCATTGCAGGCGTTACAGGTAACAAAGTTTATACAAGAGAGTGTATGTTTTAAGAATATCATGCCCTTTAAGCAACATTGGGTGGATTTGCATTGGGAACAGTTATCGGTTGGTCATCACCTGCAGAAGCTCTAGTTACAAACGATGTGGGTTTATCTACTGAAGAATTTACGTGGATATCAAGCATCATGCCAGTTGGAGCAGCTTTTGGTTGCTTATTCGTTGCTGCAGTGCAAGACAGAATTGGAAGAAAATGGACGATGATTGTTCTTGCGCCCATATTCTGCATTTCATGGGCATTACTGGGACTGGCCAATGGTTTTGTAGTATTTATAATTGGTAGGCTTCTGACAGGATTTTGTGGTGGTGGGTACTGTGTTGTGGCACCAACATACACGGCAGAAATATCTGAAAAAACAATACGAGGTGCTCTGGGAGTGATGTTTCAATTTCTCTTGGTGATTGGCATACTATTTTCGTACGCATTTGGTGAATTCAACAATCTCAAGGCTTTAAGTTTTCCTTGTGCCTGTGTTCCCATCATAATGCTGGTTATACTACTGTTCCTGCCTGAATCGCCTGTGTACTACTGCAAGAAGGGAAACATGGATGAATGCACCAAGTCCTTGAAGTTCTTCCGTGGCCCCGATTACGTTTTAGATGCTGAAATTGCAGATATGAAGGAATACACGAAAGTAGAAGGGGAAATCATGGAATTCTTGAAGCTAAAATCTACCATTAAGGCTTGCTTGATGTTACTCGGTGCACACATAATCCAGCAACTCTCGGGAATCAATTCCATAATGTTTTTTGCACACAAGATATTCAAAATGGCAGGAAGTACCATGTCACCTGGACTGTGTGCTGTTATCCTGGGAATAGTCCAGGTAATCGCCACCGGGGTTGCCGCTGGCACTGTAGACAGAGCAGGTCGTAAGCTACTTTTCATCATATCCTTGGCTGTCATGTGCGTTTGTTTTGTTTTCCTTGGAATATTTTTCTTGATACAAGAAAATAATGAGGAACAAGCCAAGAAAATTGGATGGCTACCGCTTACGAGTGTCTGCCTTTACATGTTGGGATTTTCATTGGGGACTGGACCTTTACCATGGGCTTTGCTGGGAGAAATGATTCCGAATCGCATTAAAAGCGTTGTTGCTTCTGCCATCTCTGCACTGAATTGGTTGCTGGCCTTTGCTGTGACATGTTCCTTTCCGGCTCTGGTGGAAACACTGAATGCTGCTCCTGTTTTCTGGGGATATGCTGTTATATGTGCACTAGGGGTTGCCTTTGAAGCACTATTTGTTATCGAAACTAAAAATAAAACATTAGAGGAAATTCAAAAGGAACTTGCTGGGTAACACACTGAGTGCAGGTGGAAATTCTTAGTCTGTAGAGAAATTGTAAATAAACTTGTTTTATAGGCACATTTGGCATTAAATGCTACTTCACCCATAACAGTATATTATCATAACAAAATGAATTCGGAAAATGTTTGCGAGATACGAACAAAAAAAAGAAAAATTAAAGGTAATAAATAACCATAAATCAAAATTGTTTACATTAACCTTTTTTAATTATTTCTGAGTATTTAAAATTATTACTTCATCTAAAATATGCACTCTCCACGCTCCAGCAACTGGAATTGAATATCCAATTTCAACAGACACGGAACTCACTTATCAGCTTCTTTGTTATTTTATTGTGAACACCTACAGGGTACTATTTTATAGTTGTAGATTTTTGGAAAGTTGGAATCTCTTCTGTTTAAATGGGAGGTGGGCATAAATTTGAATTTAATCTGTTTTGAATATTGCATAAAATCAGGAAACTTTAAATTTTAGTCTTAGAATTTGATTTTTTTTAAAGCAACTAACAGTTTATTCAGAAAAAGCTGTTAAGCCGGATGGAAAGGTATATTTTAATTGAATCCATTTTGAAGATCGTGTAATGTTGGAAAACCTTTCATTAGATTATTCACGAATTCTACTGTAGGCAGTGTCTGTTCCCGTTTTGTCCATAATAAAGATAAAATTTCAGTTTAAATCATTCAGGTGTATATAGCTTTGCTTGTAACGACTGTAATTCTGTTTATATTGGACAAATGGGAAGATCCTTTCTTATTAGAGGAAATGAACATCTAAAACAATTTAATAAGTATAAAAAAATACAGACATTGTAACTTCAAATTCCTCGTTACCGAATCACTTATTATCATTTAAACGTATTGTACTTCCACTTTGGACAATTTCAAAAGTTTAATTTTTTGTAAAAAATCATCAAAATTAAACTTTTTCGAAATTTCAAAGATATACAAAATTTTTAATGACCAAAATTGAACAATGATTCTTGCAATTTCAGTTGTCTCATTCTAAATTTTTTATTTGAGCGCTAATTTTTGTTACTGTTTTGAAAGCTGCTTTCCATTTTTAGTTAAGATTGCTTGTTTTGATTTTTAGATTAATTTTATTAATTTGACATCATATTTTGTTTTGTAATTTGGTACTGACAATGGTTTATTAGCCGAAAGCGCTTTACCTGTTAATAACACTTTGTGGATTGAAATTAGCGAGGCTTATTTAACAAGAATAAACTATATATTATTTCATTGTGAAGAATAATTTTAAATGATGCATAATTTGAATTGGTGACATTATTATTCCAAACAGTTTTTCGTAACTGCCACAGTTAAGCCATAATCTTCCATTAACACACTAACATGCCCGCTATACAAGTGTTCGTTGTAGATATAAAAATTCACAGATGACAAGAACAATAGTAAATATTATTGCATTTTGTATGAATTTTTAATCTTCAAATAATGATATAGATTATTAAATAGTTAAACAAAGCGATTATTATCAATACAAGCAGCGGCACATGTTTATTATTCTGTTACAAAACTAGTTTTTCAAAATACAAGCCCCGTGCAAGTTTAGACAGGTAGTGGAAAGTATAAAAAGAATTGCAACAACTTCATTAATAAAAAAATTAATATATTTAAAAATGTACACATTACTTTACCAATCATCTTGCCTTAACCTATAAGTCCAATTATCACTTCTCACTACATTTATGCCAGGCCCATAATACGGTATGACATATGCTGAACCATCAGCAGGTCCAAGGATTTGTGTTGAAATTAAAATAATGTCTACTAATTGTCCTAAAAACATGAACCCGAGGGTACAAAACTTAGCTAGTCCTATCGCCGGGTATCCCAAGTAAAATCGGTCGATTCCAAACATCCCCAGGAATATAGAGAGTAATAAGGCAGTTTCAAATRAATATCCATTCCTAAAATAAAATTATTTGTTAAAAATAAATAAATAAAGACATGTTCCTAAATAGTCCCATGCAATCAAAAACTTTTGGCGCTTAAATTAATTTTGTTAACAGCCAAACATAGAGTTTTTTTGCTCTCTGTGTGACGTCCCAGTTGAACGAACCAATGTCAAAAAATCAGGACAGTTCAAAGCTGCTGTCAAAAATGAGACCGAGACCTGGACCAAGGACCACAAAAGACAGAAGTCAATCAAAAACGCCTTTACTTACGTCCATTTGCAAGGTAAATCTCTAGTGAATGTTGTGTTATTGGTTTCTTTGCATTTAATTCCATCGACTGCTATACACCACACTAAAAATTAATATAAAATTAACTAGGTATATGCATTTTAGGAACTAAGCCATACCTTTCGCCTTGTTGTCTTTTCTGCACCCCCTAAACTGCTGAGTCTTGGGATCAGTTTGATTAAGCCTAGGGTCTGGACATAAATACTGACCCATTCTCAATGTATTACAGTCGACTTCAATCCCATCTCCAGCAGTTTGTTTTACATATATAATAAACACAAAAGGCAGAACTAGGTTACTCCATACGTCCATTATTATACTGCATACATTTTTACACAATTATGTGATGTTTAAACACTACGCTGATAGCGTCGATTCTTGTTTTATATCAGTTTTTGTAAATGATAGTGATTTTGAAAAACAGCTTAACTTTTTGGTTAGAATTTAAGTGTCATATTGAAATGTCAAATTTCAAAGTTCAAATCCCAAACGTCATTATATTAAGATAATTGTGGGGTTAACATGTTTCCAATGTAAGCAGTAATTTTCCATTGTAAAACAACTAAATGTCAGGGACTTCCCCAAAACGTGACATTTTACCAAGGACCATATATTGGAGTACAATTAAATTTATTCAAAATTAACTTTGAGTTCAATTGTAGTGAATTATGTTAAAAGACCAGGTATATCTGTAATTTTTAAATTCAGAAATAGAATTCKACTATCAATCTTGCGATGTTCTATGATCTGGCAACTATGCTGAAAAATCACGTGGTTGTCTTTGAGCTAACCTCACTTGTCACTTATATTTGTAACCTGTAAGTAGTGCCTGAAAGAAAGAGGTGTCTGTAAGAGATGTGCATTTTATTGTTATGAATAGTTAAAACATTTATCCATGCTATTAGAAACTTAATGGAGTGTCACTGTACTAGTGTGATTTTTAAAAGGATTTAAACTAAGCAAACATGGAAGAAATTGAAGAGTTTTTAAGCGATGAAGAAATTACAGTCGGTGAGAAACGCAAGAACGGTAGTCCATCTTCTCAACAGCAAAAGAAGAAAAAGAAGGATTTGTATAAACCACCCACATCAGATGAAATTAGCCGACTGAAGGAAACTGAAAACCTTTTCAACTCTAATCTGTTTCGACTCCAGATAGAAGAGTTATTGAAGGAAACTCAAGTTAAACCGAAGCATAGAACAAGATTTAATGGGTGGTTTAAAGAGTTCAGTACATTTCTTGAACAACTCCCTGATTATGAATGTATGTTATCAGAGGTACAAAAAAAGAACAGAAACCAATCCAAGGTATTTAATTTGCCATATTTTGAAGAAGGAATGTCAAAAAGTGATCATGATTTGAAACTAAAGTTTCAGAAACCATCGTCTGTAACATTAATAGGTTTTCACAGTATAGCGAGCGATGTAGGACCACAATTAGAAATTCACGTTAGTTTACAAATTCCGAAAGACTGTTTTATGGAAAAAGATTACTTAAATAACCGATATTTTATTAAAAGATGGTATTACCTTTTACACCTTGCTAAAGCTATTTCAACCAGAGAATTGTGTTCAAATGTAACATATTCTCATATCAATGGAAGCAAGTTGTTACCAGTAATGGAAATAACACCTTCAGTAGCCAAAAGTATAAAAGTAACTGTGTTTCCGATACCCGTGCAGTTTGTGCGAGAATCACGATGCTTACCGGCTACAAACAATGTAAAACTAAGCGTATTTGATAAGTTTAGTGACATCAAGGAAGCTGAATTGAGAAATCATGGAACACCGTTTTACAATTCCATGTTACTTCATGATTTTACACTAAACACCAACCATTCTTATTTTAAAACTGTACTGGGTGATCTAAAGAGTGTTCAAGATGCCCTACGCCTTCTACAGATATGGTTAAAACAACGGATGCTACATGAACTTCCCGGTTATCCCACCGACATGCTTTTATATATAATGTCATACTTGGTTGCCAAGCGTAAAGTAAACAAACACATGAGTTCGTACCAAGTGATAAGGAATTTTTGGACTTTTCTGAGCACTACCGATCTAACAAAGGATTGCATTGGTATTTGTGAAGATGTTAAACCAAATGTGTATGAAGAGTTACACAAAAACTTTGAGGTGGTGTTAGTCGACAGAAGTGGTTGTTATAATGTATTTGCTTTCTTCGATTTGGGAAGTTATCATAAGCTAAAAAGTGAAGCAAAAATAGCAGGTGCAAATTTGGATGATCCCAGGTTCAATTCATTTGGATCGCTCTTTATAACAAAACTTCCTATCGTGGTACAATTTGATCTTGTAGTGAGGTAAGTGTGTATTATTTAAAAAATGACAGTTGTAAAGAAAAATTGTTAAAGTTGTAATATTTATTATCTGGCTTATTGCTGTGCTTGAATGATTGGGATAGCAAACTGTATTGTATTTATTTAATACAGAAATGAAATTTTGTGTGTGTGGTTTAAATATTCAGATGCTAAAAATGGAGGTAGAACTGGATAACAGTATAAAGATTTGAAACTTTTACTCTTACTGTGGTTGTCATTATAGTTAGTAGTCAAGTTAGCATCTTGAAGAACTTTATGTTTAAACTTTTCGTAGAAATAAAGAAGTTTTTGATGAAGTTTATCAAATGTGATGCCCAGTGTTGAAGTTAGGTACAGTGGCAGCAAAAAAAATTGCTGTACAGGGTGTCCTATTTTCATTGTAATTGTAGGGTATCTCGATAACTATTAATGCTAGGGCGTTGCCGTTTCGACATTGCTTTATTACTTTTTTGTTGTGTGTTGAGCTGTACCATTGCCTTTTTTGTATCGCCTTTTGTTTCAAAGCCAAAGCCAGCTTTTGAAAAATGTAACTTTTCTTCAGTTCTCAATATCTCGATTTGAGATTAAACCAAACTAAATTGATGCTAAATGTTGAAAATTTATTATTAAAGCGTCAGGTTCATCCCTCCCACTAAAATCATTTTATTTTTTATTTAGTTATTGTATTGTGTAACAAAAATTACAGTTTAATTAGGTTTTAGGAATTCACAGACATTCAATATTAGCTAAGCTTAGCTAACCAAAAAGCATATTAGGGGATCTACGAAATAAAAAAGTTTGGGGACCACTGGTTTACACAATGGAAAAATAGAAAAGTAACTGTTACATGATGAAATAAATCATCCACCCTGGTCAGTTCACTCTCACCCTACAATTAGTTTCGCCATGTTACTTGATTTTTGTAGTTAATGCGATTTATTTGCTGCCACTGTACTTCCAAATAATTTTAATGGATATTGCACCTCGATATTTGATTTTAAATAGATGTATATGATTTGTTTTCAAGATATAGCTGCTATCCAGCCTTAACTGATCACCCTGTATATTACAGTGATAAATCTTTTATGATTTTTGATTTCTGCAGTTTTTTAATATTTGGTTCACATATATATGCTCGCGTTTTCTTTTGGTTAAACCATGTTGTTACAGAGCTTTTTTTATATGACATATGTGCATCATGCTGGTTTATAAATTCTTACAGTCGTAGCATTACATAACTTTTTAAATCTATTTCATTACAGGCTACATAGTTCCGATAATTTCCACTCAGTATACAATTTATCTCAAGACACTAATAAATACAAATACGTGGGTTGCTATGGTCCTCTAGTACGAAGGACCATAATCGATATGCTCAAGACGGGTCTCAACAAGCGAATCCTTCACATAGTACCCTTCATTCCTTCAGATAATCAGAGTGTAATATGCCTGGCCATCAATTTAAATACAGAACATGCTTTTAAAACCTTGGAACTTGGTCCACATCCACATGATCCAAAAGCAAAGGAGTTTATTGACTTCTGGGGTAAACTGTCTCACCTGCGAAGGTAATTACAGAACAGATCTGTGAGCGAAATATTCAGAAAGTTTTTTTGTGTGAAAATAAACTATCACGTTAAACAATATAAATAGTGTTTGTACAAAATATTTGAATTAAAATGATTGTTTAAAAAATCTGATTGCAAATTTTGGGTAGGTACTTGAAAAGCAGAGAATGCCACTCTAAAACTAAATTAAAAAGAGTATCACAAAATGCTTATTTGAATTGAACTTTTTGGCCTCTAGTATCAAATTAATTGCCTACATTTTTAGGGTTGTTAAATTTTTACATTAGTTATATTTTATTTCCATGTAAATTTATTATTAAATTTAACCTATCGTTGCATTTTCTAATTAGTGAAGCCTGTATTTTAAGAGCCTTTGAATTTTTATGATTATTGCTATATTTTTTTAATATCAGCTATTCATGAATCATTTAAATCCAACACTGCTGCTGGTGAAACTTTATGATGCCATATATTATCACAGTAAGCTGTGTAAATGTTACTTTAGACCAGGTTATTTAGCTTTGACATTTGCCATACGAAAACATTACATTATTACATTATGTTTGTGACATTACACTTTACGTACCTACCCCAGTAAATTACTATCTATTATATCAAAATTGTGGTGCTAACAGTACCAAATTAAAGTAATACTTGATATTTTTTTCTTAAATTTAACTATTGTATAAATTTATACATTTGAGAGTATAAACAAAAATGTAACCAAAGATATTACTCATATTAAATATCAACAAACCCAAAAATGTTGTGAATTAACTATACACTTGGTTCGTTTAAACTTTGTTGGAAACATTATTTATATTCCGTATTAAACAGGTTAATTCATTTTTGAGGTATTTTTATAATTATGCAAATAAAGAATAAAAGAACATTCGAATAGAATCAAATTTAACCGTTTTGGATACTTCGTTTAAATCTGTTACATAAAAACGTTAACCATTGAAGTACTCATCTATCGGACATTTAGGTTTCCAGATGGCACTACCTGTGAAGCTGTTTACTTCGAAACAAAAAACTTGAAGGATAAGCGGTCTATTATTAAAAAAATTATGGATTATTTAATAACTGAAAAATTAAACCTAAACTATGATTTATTATTTGATCAGTTTGAAGAGGTTATAACATCTAACGAACATACACTTGAGGAAAACTGCTTAAAAGCCATTGCTGTTTCAGAGGAACTGAGTAAAAAGTTAAGGGATTTAAGTTTGCCCCTTGATATAACATCAACTGTTGGTAACTGTGATGTTTTTAGGTAAGATATAAAATTATCACACATTAGAAATGTATTTGACAAATTTGTGTTTTAGTTACTCTGATCCACATGCACCAGTGCCGATATACTATCAAGAACAAAAACATTTAACTCGGCGAGGCAACAATATCATCTTCAAAGATGAAAATATATCTACAGTACCACCACATTTACAACCCATAGAAAGTATTATACAGTTCAGTAAGTATTATAAAATGTATTGCAGTCCCTAAAGTCTTACGTAAATTTTTATTGTTAGGTTTGAATTCGAAGTGGCCAAACAGTTTGCAAGCAATCAGGTCAATAATGACAGCATTTTATTTGAAAATAGCAGAAATCCTTCAAAAAGAATACAGAATTAAGTGCAATGTCAGACCTGACCAATTAGACGTTTATTTTGAAGGATACATTTATAGATATCGGATATATCTGCCAAAAGAAATATCATTCTTGAAAAAGCACATAGAATCAGATGGATTGGTAACTTACAAAGACACAGATGAAAGCATAGCACTCGAGAAAAAACTGGACATGGCTCCAAAGCTTTTTAGTGCTTTTCGAGGGTAAAAATTATTAAATATGTACATTACACCTCATGTTCTATCTTTCTTTTTACAGCATTCAGATGCAAAATCCAAGTTATGGTCCCAGTACAGCCATTATAAAAAGGTGGATGAGATCTCAACTAATCGACGACTATCACTTTCCTGATATAGTGATAAACATGTTAAACGCTTCGTTATATGTTAACAGTGGTCCGTTTGCACCTCCAACATTACCACAGGTTGCCTTCCTCAGATTTCTGAAATTCATGGCGGAATACGACTGGAACTTACAGCCAGTGTATTTAAATTTTGGAGAAGAATTGCCCAGTAAATATTTAAGTGTTTTATATACTGCAAACACATTAAAACTTGTTTTCTAGGAGAACATTTGGATGAAATAGAAACACACTTTCATCAGAACCGCTCAAGCTTTCCTTCCCTTTTTATAATCATTCCATATGATGGAGGAAGATCAGTGTTTACGAAAAAATCTCCTACAACAGAAATCTTACGCCGGGTGAAAATATTAGCTGGCGAAACTTGCAAGATTATTTGTTCATTTTTGACATCAGTGAGTCTTATAAACATCATGGTAAATATGTTATTTTATATAAATAATATGTGATAGAAATAACATTAACAACATTAATAAATGCTACTTCCAAATGTATTTTCGGTAAAACCAAATGTCAGCGTTACAACTGCACAATGGCTTTCGTCAGTGTATTAGCAAGTATAACTAAATATTAAGAAACAGGATTAAGGCAAGTGTTTTATTATTAAGGTACATATGAAATTTAGAAAGAAATCTACCTATAAAAGAAGAAACCCTGAATTTAACAATACTTTATTTTTCAACATAGGTAACTTACTTCCACACTAATGCATTTCTTCCAAGGTTTGGTCATTATGTCAAAGAAATAACTTCTTGGAAGGTCTGCAAGAAATTGTCCACAACATAACATTTACCCTTCATCTGATTCAAACTGTTTTCCTCAAAGAACCTTTTAATATTTTTGAATAAAAAGAAGTTACCATGTGCTAAATTGGGTGATTGGAGTAGTTCTGCAAAGCTTTAATCTCGGAAAAAGTCTTTATGAGCTTTGTGAACCTTGCAATTTTTTTTGTTTGTAAGAATTCTGACATTTTTCTTCCAGGGCCAGTTTTAAGTTCTGAATGGTTTTTAGCATATACCTTTGCATTAATTGTACGTCCTCTTGTCATATTTATACTCTATCAGCCGTATTTACGATTTCAGCTAGGCAACACATGCATTCGCATTCCAAGTGAGGGTAGGTAGCTTGGCAACACACACATGGATGTCTTTTTTCGTGTGGCGTATTTTTCAAGAAGTCATAGTTAATTTTGTGAATTTTACTAATACATTGGAATTCCCTACAAAAAACCTGTTAAAACCAACTTAAAAAAATCTGGACAAACTCTTTTATTGAATGTTATAAATGATATGGTTTGCATGTAATTTACTCTGTGAACTTAAAAATGTCAAAAATAGTTTTGACCTAATTTTGGAGCAAGTGTTGACACAAAATTATTCATTATTTGCAAACCATATTTTGGATACAAGACACAATTTTGAAATTAATAGTAATGTTGATCTTTTACATATTCAGCAAAAGGATTATTTTTTAAATTTCTTACAATTTTATGAAATAATTAAATTAAATTTCGAACCGACTTGATTTAAAAATAGTCTTGTTTTAAAAGTTTAGCTTGCAGGTGGCAATGAAATATTGCCAAATTAAAAATGGCAAAATGACAGTTATTGTAAGTTCCATTAATTTGTATTTCATTTTGTAGTCTTGGTCTGATGATGAGGCAACATTTATTTTGGAGTTTGGAGTTGCCATTTTATTCCAGCGTATTTTGTTTCATGGCTAGGTAGATTTTTTTCTAAATTGCCTATGTATTTAATAACTTTCAAAAACTATCAATAACAATAATACAAAATAGCCTCCGGAGCAGCCCTACCAAATAAAAGTAAAACAGTTAATTGATCATAAGCACAGCTATCATTTACAATGCAAACATTTGCTTTTTCAAATGATGACTAAAAATATGCTAAGTATAATAGAATAATTGATAATCCAGATTAAAAAAAGGACTGATCGAGATTAGCAAAACAAATCCAGAATAATTAATTAATGATTAAACTTTGCCTTTCAGCCGTTGTTTACACCAAATCTTGAAGGTTACAATTTAATAATTCATTTAAAACCTGCATTGAACTCTAAGCGCTATCAGAGCTTAACTTTCACACAGAACTACCCAAGCATGAAAGAAGACGAAAAATCACCAATTCCAATCGTTGATTTTAATCCTGTGGATAAATATTTGAAAGAACTACGGGTATGTAAGAAACATACGCATATATCTTAACTTATTCTCTTTTTTTTTAGGAGTCATATGACAAATTTGCATTATTTTTTCATGATAGTTATGGAGGGAATCTAATTGGCGTCATATGGAGGAGAGAGGCATTGGAAGAAAAACCATTCAAAATTGCACATGTTGGTGGGTGCCGATTAAAGAATAATAAACTAATGTTAAATGTAGATGCTTTAACAGAAGATTTTTATACACTTGGTAAAAGTGTAATTAAGAGAATTGAAAAGAAATAAATACCAAATAGTTATTTTGACTTTTATTAACTTTTCACATGTAACTATAAAACATCCTTAAGACGTGAGCACCAGTTCTACACAGATGTTTCATATGAACCCAGTAATTCACAGCCTGCCATCAAAATACATCACTAACATTCTTAAACATGTACTGATGTTCAACTTTTATTTGCAAGATTTTCGATTACTAATTTTTCTGTTGCATACAGTTTTCCTACCAAAACCTACAATGACAAAAATTAGCATGGTTCTTATGTGAAAGATGGACAATTCATTACCTGTCTTTTTATTATTTCCAAATTCTTTGCACCCTCTGCAATGTGTTCTGCTACAAGCCTCTCATCTTTTACTTCCTTATTGCTCTTGAAAGCATCTCGAATTCTTCGTAATGCGTAACTTCTAAAATTTAATTTGTTAATGTATGTATAATTCTAGGCTATTTGAACTATTACCTAAAATTGTAGGAAGGAAACTGTTTAGACTCAGACACCAGAGACTTGTATAATTTCAAAACTTGCCGTCTCGTTGCCATTGTGCTATATTTTGAACTTCTTAAATAAGTTAACCTAACAAATGCGAAATGTATTATTTTTTTCATAACTTTGACATGCTACCTACATGACATTAACAATTTTCATACAAATGTCAGTTTCGTTACAAGGCTGCCAGATCTTAATCTATGGGAATGAAAGTGTTTTGGTCAAGGGCAGTCGCGTATGCTTTCAGCATTGGTTAACAAAATAATTTTTTCTACCTATTTTTTCTTCTTATAGTGCGGTAGGAATCAAGGTAAAACTGCAAACTTACCGTTCATTTTGCTTTTTAATACGATTAATAGGAATTAAATTTTATACTGGCAACCGCGCTCATTCCTGTCAAAAAAAGAGTACTTTTAGGTTACCTTCTTAAAAKTACGAAAATACGAAATAGGTTTGGAACAAATTAATAATTTAAACAAAACGTTGATGTAAATTTCAACTGCTAATGATGCATTTTTAAACTGGGAAGTGAAAGTAACGAATATTTGTAAATCTTTAAGATACCTTGATACTATGTCGGACGCTTGGCAAGAAATACAAGCTATCAAAAGCAAACGCAACAGTCTAAGAGAAAAATTAGAGAAACGCAAGAAAGCTAGGCAAGATATACTCGTATCTAGCTTAGGAAGTGCAAGCTCATCGCCTGTAAATTCCTTTGATGCCGGCACCACAGCTTCTGTAGTGCAGAAGGATGAACCTAGTAGACCTAAATTTGAAGCAACAGAAGAAGAAGATTTAGTCAAGTTTGACCCAGAACTCGAAAAAGAAGTTTTAAAATGTTTAGACGAGGCCACATTACAGATGCCTGTATCATCACAGGATCTCGTAAACTCATTAAAGTCTACAATAAATCGACATGTATCCCATCACGCTGTGTGCAATTTGCTTTTGAAATTTGCTACCCAAAAACTGATCACTGTAAAAGAATGTGTGAAAGACGGAAAGAATGCTGTCGATGTAACTTACGTTGAGCACACAAAATTAAATGCAATGATCACCGAGGCAACTACAGAGCAAGTCACATTACCAGTTAAGGAAGAGAGCCTGAAAAGGAAACGAGAAGACTCGCCTGAGAAAAAAGTAGAAGATGAAGAGAAGAAAAAGAAAGAGAAAAAAGATCCAAAAGCCGCTGACATTTTAGTAAGTTTTTAAAATAAATAAAATGTTTTTATATATATGACCAAAACCCTTTCTACCTGTTTTATGGTGTAAGGGTATAGTTTGTTCCTCTTTAGTTATTAATAAACTAATAAACAGCCGTCTGCTGTGCTTTTCTCCATGTTATGCTCCTTCCTTCCAACACTTTGTACTGCTCATCGCATGTTTTGAGTGGTCTTTTTCTTCCTCTCTGTTGTATTGCTTTTTAAACACTTCACTAATGCTTCCAACCTGCAAAAGTATCCAAACCATTTCAGATGATTTCGTTCAATTAGTCATTATCAGCACCTCCCCTAACTCTTCTCGAATGTCTTGGCTGTGTATTTTGTCTATTCATACGTAATTCCCATAACTTTCCGTAAATACGTCAGTTCCGTTGCCTGTATTATATTTCCTAGTATGGTGTTCAGCACCCAAGTTTCACTTCCTTACAGTATTTTATATAAACTTTTTCCTTATTGTGTAATATAGTTTTATTATCGCTTCTATTGTGGTAGTAATTCGCTGTTACAGCTTCCACTTCTATCTGTTGAGACTCTTAGTTATTTAAATTCTTCCATGGTCTATTATTTATCCACCTGTTTCTATGTTGTCTGTTTCTAGCTCTTTACCTATTTGCATTACATTGGTTTTTTTAATATTCATCTTTATGTTGTATTTGCTTATCACTTCTGTCCACCACACCATGTTTATATGCACATCTTTCTCACACTGTGAATTTTTGTCCTTGAATTTTTTTACTAAGTGTTTGCCCCAATATTCTTTTATATATCTTTGCTATGATACTCAGCAGGCTAGTTCCTCGWTACTTTTCATAGCTCATTTTATCWCCCTTTTATAAATAGGCATAATCACACCGATTTCCCAGCCTTTAGSTATTTTTCCCTGTTCCCATACTTCATTCATCMCAACTATTCAATTGTGTCGTGCTGCCTTGTCATTCTTCATTTTCTTGAAGTTTGTAGGCCTCGATGTTATAGTTTTGATTTTCAGTAGACTGTGTTCATGTCATACGGTATGCAGCTTCTGTGTCAGTAGGCAATGCAGTTGTCCTGCCATCTTTCCACGATACTGTTTTCCTCTATCAGCAATTTTCCAGTTTGGTGTTTCATGTGCATCAATTGAACGCTTTTTTCCTGTCTTAGAACTTTATAAACCAAATGTTGATTTTGTTTGCTGTTATGTTCCATGTAGTTACCAAATTCCTCCTATACATAATTTTCACATGTTCTTTTATTTCATTATTGCACCATCTTGTCTGTTTTTATGTGTTTAATGACTTTTATAGTTCTACAAACTTTTGCTGTTGTTGTTAAGAGAATGTTTTTAAATATCTGCTATGTTTATTCTATGATCTCATATTGAATTGTGGGTACCGCTTTTGTTACTCATTCTTCGACCTTTGGTTTATATTCACTTGGTATTTCATTATCATTTAGTTTGTAACTTTTAAGCGATGCATGTTTTCTCAGTGTTTATCTTGTTACTTACATTATCGCAAGTTTCATCTTTCCTTATTACTGCATAATGACGACTATCGATTTTTTTCTAACATTTTCCTGTTTTCCTTTTCTATCAATATGAAGATTATTCAATATGCAATATTCTAATAATCTCCGCCCGTTATTATTTCTAGTCTTTTCTCCATGTTTTCCTATTAGAATAGTATACCTTTGATCTCTTTTCCCTACTCCTCCATTGAAATTTTTTGATACATATATCTTTCCAATAGTTCTTCCCACTTTTCTATGGTCTGTGACAAATCCTTGTGTATCAAGCATGCCACTCTTGCTGCTTCTGTTTTACTTCACTCCATATTAACAAATTCAACTTTTCTACCATCTGCATACCTGGTCGCTTCTTTATGGCTCACACAGTGTCAGTATCTCAACTTTAGCCTTTTTATATTCACAAAACAACTCTATTTCCATTCCCGCCAGCGTTCTTATTTTCCGCGTTTTCATGTATCCTTTGTCCGTTTTCTCATATCCTGTTCATTCCTGGTCGAATTTATCAATCCTGGTATTGTTGTTCCTAGTTTTTGTTATCATCTTTCCTGTTTTGACCCATTTCCATCGGGTGTGGTCTATAATAATGCTACCATATTTGACGATCGCTCAAAGTCCTTTCCGTTTTCCTTCCTTAGCAATTTTCTGTCTCGCCTGTATGTGCATTTTTTCCTTGGTAAAGTCGTTGTCTGTATAAATTTGTGTTCTCCTAAGTTTGTTTCTACTTTTCATCACTATCATCTTTTCTTCCCAATTTTCCTATCTTGCTACCATCATTCTTGGCTTGATTACTTGCGTGCTTGCTGTTTTAAAATTTTCTTCTCCTGTATGAATTCTTCTAAACCGACGTTTTGATTTATGACATATGTGTTAAATCCTTTTATGACTGTATTACAATATATTTCTTTTCTCTTCTCTCTTCCAAGTTCTTGACTTTGTCCTTTAAATCTTTGTTTTCTAACTTTAGTTTTTTAATTTCCTCCTATAAACTATACCATTGTCTCTCTCCATCACATGTTTGGGTGTTGTTCTCTTGCTTCTTTGGAATTCGCGTGATGTTTCCATTTTCCTTTTGCTGATATCCTTGATTTCTAATAATATACTTTGACTAATTTTAGTCATTACTATCGATGCCTTCCACAAAAGAAAAAGAGAGTAAAAAAATTGGTGAAGAAATTCTAGATCTGTTAAGTAAACCAACTGCAAAAGAACGATCTTTGGCAGAACGTTTTCGATCGCAAGGCGGAGCGCAAGTCATGGAATTCTGTCCACATGGTACAAAGGCAGAATGCCAAAGAAATGGTGACACTCAATGTAAAAAGTTACATTTTAAGAAAATCATTCAAAAACACACAGACGAAGCACTCGGAGATTGTTCATTTTTGAATACTTGCTTTCACATGGACACTTGTAAATATGTACATTATGAAGTGGACCGCAGTGAACAGTCAAAAGACCAAATACCTGCAACTCCAAATAAACCTGTTGCGTCTACAGAAAGTACAATCCTTTATCCACCACAATGGGTACAATGTGATCTACGATATTTGGACATGACTGTATTAGGTAAGCCAAAATGTTTGCCAAGGTATTAAAAGTTTAACCAAATTAACACAAGCATTAACATTCTGCATTATTTTTTCTTTGTAACACTGAGACATCCATGGTTAATAGTTATACAAGGTTATACGCATAAGTGGAGGACTTTTATTTATATTAAGATTTAATGTTTTTGTTAGAGTAAATATGTCAGGTTTAGGTACTGAATATTCAGAAGACAGTGTTGGCAAGGCTCTATAAAGGCGAATGTTCACAGCTGCCATCTTCGACCCAAAGTGGCGGTGCTGTGCAACATATACCTTCTATTGTTTAAAAGAAAAAAGCCAGGTCTTGTATTTAAATAAAGCCTTACCTGTTATATTGATTTTTGTGAAGGTAGATTTATTATAAGAAGTTAGATAATATCTAATATCAGTTATAAGTATGAGTAGTTAAGTCACACTTCTTCTTTCACCTTTTATAGGCCTTAGGCATGTAGTTTCCAACTTTCTGTTCTATGTTTCCACTCATCTCTTTGGAGGTCTTCCTAGAGGTAGTTGTGGCGCTGGTCTAACATCTCGCGTCGTTAATTTCTCTGGCCATCCCGTCTTCGTGATCATTTGCGACTTTTTGACGTTTTTTCTATTGTTCAAACAATACTTTTCGATCTTTTGTTGTCTGCTCTTATTTCTATATCGTATGTTAATGTGGGTCTGACACGTTTTATATAGTATTTTAACCTTTGCCTTTTTGTTCATATTGGTATTATTCTAAATGATGTCCTGATATTTGGCTGGCTTTGTTTGCTTGGTGTTTTACTTCATTTTTTCTATTTTAACTTGAGATGATTTGTATGCCTAGGTAGTCAAATGACATAATAATAATAATAATAATGGTTTATTTTGCTTTCACCGGTACCTTGTACATTTTGGTAACTGGACAATCTAAAATAACAAAATAAACAATAGTGTCCACAGAGGCAGCCTTGTATGTGAATTTGTCTAGTAATACATGTCAACTTGTTAATAAATTTTAAGAAAAAAATGTCTTGAAAACTAGACAAAGTAACAAATTAACACAGATAAAGATGAGATTTAAACTTATTTGGCTATTACACACTATATTGCAATAGCAGGTACAATTTGTTACAGTAAAAAATAAATATTTAAAAAAATCTTGAAAAAAGTCTTAAGTTTGTCAAATATTGCATGTAATTCTGTCTATTGCAGTCTTGTTGAAAAGAGTTTCATTATTTACAAGTCTAATTTCTGTAAGTAAAGCTTTGGTCTGAAATACCTGAGATTTTTCTGTCTGATGCTCTTGCAAGCTCTTTACTGCACAAGGTTATCATTTTGTCTTGCTCTGTTTTGGTAGTGACGGGATATTTTTTMTTTCATTACATTCCTGTGCGTAACTATTATTGCTTAACATATAAGTGTCTAATTTCTAGTAGTGCAGTTAGGTTGTATAACTGCTCTGTGTGGTATCTCCTCGGCTTGTCATATATTAATTTGATGCAACTGTTTTGAACAATTTTTAATTGTTTAAGATATACTGTGGCTGCTGTTCCCCATGCAGTTAGTCCATATTGTAAGTGTGTTTGCACAAAGGGGTAATACAAGCTTTTCGATTGGTGAATGCCTAAAATTGGTTCTAGGAGACTAATTATGTATAGCATGCTTCTTAATTTTTTAGTTAATTGTTGGATATGTATATCTCATGTTAATTTGCTGTCTACTTGCACTCCTAGGTACTTAATATTTTCTACCTTTCGTATACATTTAACATCATTTTCTTCCGTCCTTATTGTTAGTTTTTTGTATAGGGGTTGTCTTGTCTCTATAAGCACTAAAGGAAGGAACTTTGTTTTGTCAGAATTTATTGATAACAATTTAAAGTCAAACCAGCTTTTTAGATATTTTAGGTCCTCTTCTGCTATTTCCTTTAGTGTGCTCCAATTACTTCCTTTATACAATATGGCGGTGTCATCGGCATATGAGATAATAATCCCCTTTGATGGAAGGGTTAGCAGTTCATTCATATAAATACAAAACAATATGGGGCCCAGTACCGTTCCCTGTGGACCGTGGGATGACATGGATTTTGGTTTTTGTGATAGATACTTGCATGTTGAAGGCTTTCTCTTTTGTTTTTTTACATGTTTTTCTTATCCCAATGTCAATAAAAATAATATTTTGACAACATGTCTTTTGAACACACAATTTTTGTTACATCTAGGAAAATTTGCCGTTATAATGGCGGACCCTCCCTGGGACATACACATGGAACTACCGTACGGGACAATGTCTGACGATGAAATGAGACAACTGGGCATCCCACAGCTGCAAGACGAAGGCCTCATTTTCCTCTGGGTGACGGGCCGAGCAATGGAACTGGGCCGAGAGTGCCTCAAACTGTGGGGTTACGAGCGAGTAGACGAAATAATCTGGGTGAAAACGAACCAGCTGCAGAGGATAATAAGGACGGGCCGAACGGGCCACTGGCTGAACCACGGCAAGGAACACTGTCTTGTTGGAATGAAGGGGAATCCCCAGAATTTGAATCGAGGTCTGGACTCGGACGTGATAGTGGCGGAAGTCAGAGCCACGAGCCACAAACCGGATGAAATTTACGGGATGATCGAGAGGCTTTCTCCTGGGACGAGGAAGATTGAGCTGTTTGGACGCCCTCACAACATCCAGCCGAACTGGATAACGCTTGGTAATCAGGTTGATGGGATACGGTTGGTGGATCCGGAACTTATAGAGAATTTTAGAAAACGATACCCGGACGGTAATTGTATGGCTCCTCCGCCTGATACTGCACATTAGGATAGTTAGAAAAGATCAAAAACTGTTTATAGTTACTTAACTGTCACTCATGACTAAATGTATGGATTACATTTTTTGTCAAAATGAAGAATGGATGGAGTCTTTTTGGCAATTATGATGATTACCACTTTCCAAACTAAGTCCCCCGTCATAATATAGTTATATATCTCACAGACTGTGTCATAAAATTAGCATTTAAACAATTACCAATAATACCACTGCTATAAAATAGTTTTCGTAAATCTGTATGGGAAATCGGTTCAAAAGTATACAGGGATGAGAATATATACATCATGTTTATTTTCATTCCATTTGTGTCAATAATGGTATATTGCAGATGGGTTTTCTCCAGGAGCATTATCTATGGAGAAAAAAGGAAAGGTTAAACATTTCTGTGATATCACAAGTAAAACTCAGAAGAAAAAGACACGTTTAGGTTCTCTATTTCTAAATTAAAGTTGCAGTATACATTCTTAGATTTAAATATTATCTCCACATGTTGATGCACCTTGTATATAGTTTTTTTTATTGATCTCTGTACATTTTACTTAGTAATTTAAGTAATCAGTGGTTAAGCTTAAAAATGGTTGTCAAACTTGTAATTTGTATAATTCAGTGAAAGGAATTGTTTTATTTATTAATGTCTCGTTCAGCATACAAGAAAGATTGACCTGCCTTCTTTAAGTAGTGTCCTGTATTGTTGTATAAGCATTGTAAAAAAAAGTTTGTTTTATAAAATGTGTTTGTTGTTATTACCTTCGTTTTGACTTTGGTTATATACATCATAGTCTTTCCTCATAGAATTTCTGACACCAGCAGTACATCTCTTGACCCTGTTGCACTCCAAAACACTTTAAAACTTGTTGGTAGCCCCTTCAATACAAATAAAGAAACCAATAGCTTTTAAGCCCCGAAAACGGTGCCAAAAGCTCGGCAAAGGTAAATCATAATTTTAATGCATAAATCCAAGAGGGAATGGGTTTATATTAACAAATTGTACACATAAACACGATTTATTTAGTGCTAATAAAAATTATTTTTATCAAACATTTATTTGCTTAAAACATGTTTGTTTCTTGCATTGATCAGCTTCTATAACATTAAAAGATGAATATTTAACTCGAGCGATTTGAAAAGGCGTTATAAAATCTTCCACAAATTCAGCAGGATATCTTTAGTTGATAAATGCTATATTACAGTCACACGGAATGCCCTCATTATTGAATAAGTTACTTTAATAGAATCCAATCTTCTGGTTACACACACCACAAAATGTAAATATTTGATAAGAAGTTTTTATTTTGCCCTCCGTATAAATCGCAAAATAATTCGAGGTGTCTTACTTTCTGATCCAGCAATGTAAAAAAATAATTAAGTAGAAACACTACTTCTAAAAGTTATTTATATTATGTAACACATAATACTAAATCTTAATTTGAATTTAATTTATATGTGTATAAAATTTAACTTTTTTTAATTTTTTACAGTTTTCAGTAAAGTTAGAGATATAAATCGTTCAGAGTGGGTAGCATAAAACTGCATGTCAAGAAACACATTATTTGAAGTTGTTAGTTTGCAAAAATCAATATTAACTAAACAGGGGTCTACCTAAAAACGAAAAACGTTTGGGGGCCTGTATTCTAGTAAACCAGAAATCCAATTTTTATGCTGTCAAATAATTAGTTTGAGTTTTAGTTCATGATTTATATCTTTTGATGTAGGTATCGACACCATAATTTTGCACAAATTGTTTAATTCAAAACATATGTAACTCGATTTTTTAAGATCTCTGTTTTTGGGCCAACAACGCATAAATTTTGAAAATAGTTGTTTTTTTTTAGTAGATTGGTTAGAAAACTGTTTTCTAATACCATTGTGGAAATTGTGAAACCTATTAAGTTGAATGCTGTGCTGCAAGCTACACGTTCTTCGCGAACGCAATAATTTTGTAATTTCCAAACAAAACAGTACTCTGCGCAAGTGTTCATCTTTTGTTTATTGTCCGTATTCCTCATTTCGCCATTCAGGACCTTACGTAACCTGTAACTTGAGTCGATCTTTCCAAGCGACGCGTGTTGTTTATCGTATAGATCAGCTGTTCGAAGTGACAGTAGATAATAAGATGGCGTCAGCGTAAACGCAGACAAAGAAGCGTACATGTTAAATTAGTAGAGTTTTCGTGAATCTGATTGAGTGATTATTGTTCGTTTTAGTGTAGTTATTCCGCGTTGATTGTCGTAAAAACATGTTAGACCTAGAAGTCGTTCCAGAACGCTCCTTAGGCTGTGAACAATGGGAATTTGTTGTAGGTGGGTTTGACATTTGCTGGTTTTCTAATGCGCGTTTGTATTTTGTCTATATAACCATAAAGGGAAAAAAATAGGACTGTGTTGCCTTAGMGTGTTAATTGCAAAAAAAATGGTAGTGCATGATATTTAGGCATTACCGAATGAATACAACGTATGTCAACACAAACAATAGAATGTTTTTTTTTAATTCCCTTCGTGTGTTTTTCCAAAGAAAACTAATAATGTAATGGTAAATTTTGGATGTTTACATTTTTAGGGATGCATTTTTCCCAATCTGTGGCCATAATCCAATCCCAAGTTGGTATAATTAAAGGCGTTCAAGTTTTATATAATGATACTGTAAGTAATAATTTAGTAGGTGCTAGTTTAAGTTAATAGTCTGCTTTTTGTAGAACCCTTTAGAAGCAGATCTCGTTATTAACTTACCACAGGATGGAATCAGGTTATTCTTTGATCCTATTGTGCAAAGGCTGAAAATTATAGAAATATATAACATGAAGTTAGTGAAATTAAGATATTGGTAAGTTAATTACTTACTAAACTGTTACTGGTTTTTATTATTTATGTATAAGTTATTTTTTGTTTTGTATCATTTTTTTATAGGTGATTTGATATGATGAACCTAATTAAATCAGTGACAAAAAAATTTGTAATGGTGCCTTATTGTTTGCCCACTCTTGAAGATGTAAATGCGAGTATAGGTATAGGTAGTTAAACCATTGGTCACAACTACAGTGACCTACTATGTAAACAAAAATTGTTTTAAGAATGTGTTGTATTTCTCCAAATATCTTAAAAAATCAAATGCAACTTTTTTGTTAGTTATTATAGGTTCTTCGTTTGTTAGTTATAGTAAAAAACGGAAAACGGCAAATAATGTTTTGGTTAATAGTCTTAGTAGTCGAATTGTCACGCAGCAACCATAACGTTGGCTGTGTGCAGTCACTTTAAGTTTCAGCAGTCACTATAATTTGTGCTTTGGTTAAGCACTATCTGGTAGTGAAAGTCAGAAAGCATGCCAATATTCCTGCCATGTTTGCTGAACAAACAAACATGACATTTTCTTAAACAGTGTCCCCTACTGTCAGACACCCATAATAAACTTCAAATTATTCGAAGTTAAATTGAAAAACTCAAAACTGCTTCAAATTGTGCTGTCATTTGTTGAGTCAGCTTTTAGCAAACTTACATTATTCTACTTTAGAAATTGTATCCTTCCTGATAGCGTTGTCATGGCAATTGGACAAAAGTGTTTAAACAGAATTAGTAAACAAGTAAATAGAGATTCTAATGATCGCATTTTAGACCGATGTTGCGATTAAGTTTTTTCTGAAACATTATCGATTTTCAGATAGACTATTTTAATGCGCTCCCTATGTACTTTATAATATTTTTAATAGTAATAATAATGTTTATTGAGGGTGTCATTACAAAAAAAAGTATATGTATCAAAACTATAAAATAAATAAATGAATGCTGTGAGGCCACATATGTTTAAAATAAAATTTCCAAATGGTTTTAGTACAATTGGTTTCTAAGATACAGCCGCTATCCAGGCTTAACTGACCACTCTGTATATTTGTCTTGAGCAGTTAAAGGGTTAAGATTAACAAGCAATTAGCATAGTCATTTAAATACATTATTAAATTTAGGGACAATATCAGAACACATTTCAATTCAGAGCTTATGTGAAATGGACTTTATCTATTACAGCATTACATCAAACTTGATGATGTAGAGCTTATACAAAAAACCGCTGCAAATTGAATCAATCCTTCCACATCCAATTGTCAAAATGACGTTTACGTTTTTATTTTTTATACTATACGATTAGTAATCAGGTTTTGAGCATTTTTTCTATCTACACATTTTTTCTAAGACAAACAGTCCTCGTGACATTAGCAAAAATATATACATTTTTAAAATCGCTTTTTTCCAAATAACTCGAAAATTATTAATTTAACGAAAAAAGTACAAGAGCGCTTTCTGATCAGATTTTCTATATAATACCAAAATTTAAAAAAAATCGTACGTACAGGGTTCAAAATAGGTTTTATGGAAATATTTCGAAAATGTCAAAATTTTTGATAAATTTTCTAAGACACTTTTTGTGAGAAATTTTATTTCCTATCTGATGGCATTTTCATTTTTTGGATATATTAAATATATTCGGAAATATTTAAGAAAAACCGTTTTCTTCAAGTGACGCTTTCTTGCTAATATCTTCTAAACAGTTTGCTATACCGAAAATTTATAAGAGCTAATAATACTGGCAGTTATACTACTAATGACATGCTCAAACGAAAAAAATGTAAAAAAATACAAATTTGCAAAGAGGGTAGTTACTTCCAAATATTGCTCCCTTCCCGATACCCTACTTACCCCACAGACAATAGGTCGCTTTGGGTAGTTGAGATTTATATGTGTACCAAGTTCATATATTAAGTCTTTCGAAAGTTATCGTGTCCACAAACAATACCACAGACACACAGACAAGAAATTTGTTTTTGCTCAAATTTTGTTTTTTTGCGTTTTCGACCATTTTGAAAATTTTTTTCGCGACAATACTTCCCATCCGTTGGATGTGGAAGTAATTGCATATTGACAGAAATAATTGGAGTAATGAAAATTGAACAGTCCATCAATTCAAATTGTTTTATGTCTGACATTATTAGTATGTATTTTTTATAGTGGATTGCATTTCAATTCACCGGAGATTCTGCCATCAATTGAACAAATCGAACATTCTTTTGGGGCGACCCATCCTGGAGTGTACGATTCTGAAAAACAATTATTCATGCTCAACTTCCGTGGTCTGTCGTTTTATTTCCCAGTTGAATCCAAATTCCAGACAGGCAGCACCCACAACCTTGGTATCTATAATACTCCGTCTTCAAAAGAGGAAGGTATTAACGTTAAATTTTAGGTTCCCTCCAATTTCCCCAAGGCAGTTCTCCACTAGTGTCCCGAATGGCAATCTACTATGGACCCAGCGTGGAACAAGCAGTGGCACCAGAACTACCTCTTTCGTGTTATAACGGACAGATCTACTTATTGAAGGCGGACGTCATCCGTGGTGAATGCTACACAAAGGGCCTGAGGTTGACCCTGACCGCAAGTAAGATTAATACACTAGAGGCTGAAGGCAATTTGATAAATGCCAGTTGCAGGTGCGAACACCAGGAGGATCGACTCCACCAAACTTCAGTTCGAGAAGTGTGTGTTACTGGGGCATTCCGCCCAGGATGTAGCATCTGCGCTTGGGGCACCTTCAAGGGTCTTTTATAAGAGCGAAGACAAGATGCGCATTCACAGCCCAAATGCACATAGACTCGTGACCGCTAGCCGCAGTGATTATTTCTTCAACTACTTCAGTTTGGGCCTGGTATGTATTTAAACGGTTGGGATACTTTTTAATGCTATTAATTTACATTTTCACGTGTTAAAGGCCATTTTAAAAATTATTTCATCGTTTGTTTCAGTAATGGCCTTAATTTGATTCAGAAATTATTAATACTCACATAACATGCATAATGGGGTTGTTGCCCTTGACAGTAAATCGTTATTATAACACATGTGCGACTTTGCCTGGACCTAATGGAGTTAGAAACTGGCAATAGAAAAAAGTATTTGTAATGTTTTAGTGTCTTATTTTTACCTTTAAAGGTTTTCCGCCAAATTGAAATATTTCGTGATACATCACCGTTCCTGGAGACGCACTCCGCTATTGCGCCGATGTGCCGGATGCCCTCTTGCATGCTTGAGACCTTTGTCGCTATTGAACATGCGACAAAGAACATAGGACACGTTAAAGTGTTGTTTTTATTTACTTGGTACGTTGTTGTCCAAACATGGACTGTGCAATTATGGAGCAAGATCATGTGAAGGGACTTTCGGACAATATACCAAAAATTGACTTACACATGATTCACGAAGTTTACATGAATGGAAACTCGTGTGCCCAGATCGTTTGATTTTACGCAAATTAGGCGATTTTGCTATTTAAAGGTAGCGACTTGAATAAAATGATGTAATGGCAGCTATACATGCTGTAAACTTAGGTTTAAACGAGTTTACCAACTTAATAAGTAGTTGTTCCAGTTTTAATATCACTTGAAGTATGGACTTATCCTGCGGCTGCCATAAAATGAATTCTGTTTGCGATATATCCGTTACAAGTTAATATTTTAATTTAATATATTTTACGTTTTAAGATTTACAGTGAAAACGACTAACAACGAATCGCGTTTAACACATTCATTCACGTGTAAGTTTTTATAATTCATAATTAAGGTTGCGAGTTTGGAATAAAATGGCAACGCTGCTGCGACTTCGGTTTCAGAAACCTCATCTCGGCCGACAGGAATGCCAGGATCAGAAAATGGCATGGCAACATCACACAGTTACACCGCACTAAGCGCGCCAGGGAACGGTAACGTCAGAGATTCAAACTTTAAACATAAACAATCTTTTTTTAAGCATTAACTAAGCGCTTTGCGAAAAATTAAAAAGAGGGGTCCATTTATTTCATGTAGATTCATATTCTGCAATAAAAAAAAGGAGGGCAACAGGCCCATTAGACCCTTCACTTTCATAGATGTGGTTGGCAGAAATTATTTAAGCATGGTTTGAAGGTGAGCAACAAATAAACACTTTTTTAGCTGCAGAATTTTTCGTATGGTCGACCACTTCTTGGTGTGTCATCAGGAGAGGACAGTTCCATAAAAAAGTTTATAGCTCGATAGATAAATTTCTTGCTGATTTTAAGCGGCCTCAGCAGTTTAAAAATTTCCACTTTATGACACTTAAATAATGCAATTACTCCAGCTCGGTTCTCTTTGTTGCCCCTTTCCATTGTTACTGCGCAAGGTATTTCCTCCTTTTATAAACTTTTAACAATGACAAGAATACTGTTTGACATTTACTAAAAACAGTAGCTCAAAGCCTACAAAAAATTGGTTAAGAAATATATGAAACTTAGGGACAGACCTTATGGCATGACTATGTAGTAAAAATAAATGAAATATGTTTAAAAAAAAGCTTTCGAACTACACTATGAAGGGCCACTTTGTAATATTTTTTGTATAGATAGGTGTTTCATGATTTTTTTTTAATGCTTATTAAATTACTTTCTGTAGGTTGTAGGTAAAAAATAGTAAAACATAAAAAAAACTATATTTTCGTAACATTTTTTTGTATCATGAAAATTTCCTAGTAAATTATATTCACGAATGTAAACTTTTTACCTACACCGTACATACAATAATTATTTAAATTTCTGCCATGCTATGAGAGTAATAATAGGCAATCTTGGTTACCGGGATGACTTTATACATCTTTTTGTGTTTTTAGGTATTCTCACTCTGCCTTGTATGTATATTTTTAACTCCGTAAAACATTTGGTAAATAATCTAGAATTGCATAAATCTTTGTCTTCTTTTCTTTGCTATTATACAAGAACTATTATTTTTTTGAGACTAAATAAATCAAGGAATGCTTTGAATTATTATTCCATTAAAATTTTCAATAAGCTTCCTCCCAAAATACAATCTTTATCAGGTGATACTTTTTTAAAAACCATAAAGTCTTACTTAATCACTAAAGCTTTTTAAAGTTTTGAAGAATATTTTAATGACAAATTCGAGGATTACACTTAATTTACCTGTAACTTATAAAGTTTTATTCAAATTCATTGCTATAATAATTTTTTATTTGACGCATGTAAAATGTAAAATTTCTTAACATGAGTAAATTTATCTATCATGAACGAACTGCTTAACAAGACTTTGCCTGTAGTAAGGGTTAAAAAAATTTTTTCCTGACGTACAATGCTTAAGCATACATTATCCAGCAAATCTAAATGTAAAGTAACAGAATGAGAAACAGTTTTTAATGGCATGTTTAAACTAAATATGAAAAAAATGATATCAGAATTTGCCAACATGAACACTTGAATATATTGCTATAATTACGTCTCAGCGTAACAATATTTTTTTAGTAATCAGTACGAGATTTGGGCTTTCATATAAATGAATAACGCTTTGTTTGTTTTTCTTTTTGTAGTAATTAGTAGGTTTGCTTTTGACATATTAACTTGTTTATTTCAGGACATTTTGTTTGACGCACGCTCTCACTTGGTGAAGAAAATTGTGCTTCATACGAATTACCCTGGCCACTACAACTTTWATATGTATCAGAGGTGCGAGTTCAACTTGTTGTTKAATGATGTCAACGTAACAGCATATAGTCGTTGGGATGATCTCTGCAAGCAACTAACCCCCAGTGAAAGACCAGTTGTTCTAAACAGGACTAGTTCCACAAATACCACGAATCCATTTGGTAGCACGTTCTGTTACGGTTATCAGGATATTATTTTTGAAGTAAGTATTAATATTAATCGTTGTTACTTTTACTGTTGATGTTGATGGTTTTTTAAATAAGCAGGTAATCTAATAATTAATGGGACACATTTTTAATAAATGCATGGTTGTAAGTTCCACAACCTAAAAATGATGGTGATGGTTTAAGAGATTGTTTACGCTTTCTGACTTCTAATGGTGTTACAAGACCTTCGGGATTTTATTTTTGAGCATGTGAGTCTATGGTTTTAAACATATGTGATAGGTGGTTTAAGGAACTGGACAAGGGTATAGTAGTGCTAGCGGTTTTTCTGGACTTGAAAAGAACATTTGAGACTATTGATAGATCACTACTTATTAAGAAACTACGTAAAATTGGTATTGTTGATGTCACATTGAAATGGGTTATATCTTTTTTATCAAACAGAAAGTTAAACATAATAATTCAATATCATCAGAAATAAATATCGTATGTGGTGTACCACAAGGTACCGTTCTGGGACCATTGTTCTTTGTATTGTACATTAATGATTTAGTTAGACATATAAAACGTAGTAGGTAATAAACATACTTTAAATGGAATAGACAACAATATAAGAGTTAGTGTTAGTGACCATGTTATTAGAAAGAGATGTTACCAAGTATCTTGGTATTGTACTGGACACCCAATTGAAGTTCAACTTGCATGTTGATTTCATATGTTGAAAAATGTCTAAAAAGGCGAATTTTATATGCAGTATAAGAAACAAAATTGATCTTAAAATTAGCTTATTATTGTATAAAAATATTATATTGCCACATATTGATTACTGCAGTAGTATATTGTTAAATTTAATGAGATGTGCTGTGGGGCTGCTTAAAAAATACAAAATAGATGTTTGAGAACAGTACTGAAATGTAGCAGATATATTTAAGATAAAAATGAAGAAAGAAAATTTAAGGTATAATTTTGATGTACACACATATCCTACTAGACAGCAGGGTGATTGTTTTGTGTCTACTAGTATTATATATATTATATTTAATGGATTACCAGAGTATATAAGGAGGTGTGAAAGTTACAATATTTGAGGTTGCTGGCGACATATGTTTTATAAACTTTTGAATAGATTGTGGTTTTCATTTTTGAACGTATATATAATGGTGCACTTTTTTCATTTTTGCTGAAATAATGAGTGATAATTTTGCATTTCTTTTCTGTAAACATATGTATTCATATTAGCTATATGCTAAATAAAGACATTATTATTTCTTGATAAATTAAATAATATATAGGCAGTTTATCGAATTACCAATAAGTACCTAAGTTACAGTAGTTTTTATTGCGTGTTGGTTTCGTCTATCATTTAATTAAAACTCTTGATTATCACAAACTGTGAACTTTGAATAGTGCTATTTTTAGCTTTAGTAATTGGTATATATTTTTCTTCGCTTCTATTAGTTTAAGAGTATTAAAAAGGTAATACAAAATACATGCATCCTTGAGCTTATACTTTAGTTGCATTCCTAACTGCTATATAACACAGATTTATAATTCATGGTTAAAGCTTTAAAAGCACATTAGTTTGCATATCACCTACGTTTTTGCAGTTGGATAACGTCAAAAAAAAAACTTACATTTTTGGAGGAGCCACACAATTAAAAATTTGTCAGTTTCTAATAATATTATGTGCTTTCCTGAACAAATTGCATAATATGACATTACATTCACATCCGAGGTACAGAGTGTTTTATTAAATACTGTTTTATGTATAATAAATTTTAAAAAAATGTATATTCTGTATATATAGACTGTAGGTCTGTAGACTTGTCGACGCCACTTGTATGCAGTAAATAATTTTCTTTGTACCATGTCGTACAATAACACTAGCATTAAAATGTGTTAGACTTATATGAAACAAGATTAATCTGAAATTTTAAATGTTTCAGGTTATGCCAAACAACTACATAGCTTCGTTGAGTATGTACGGAGACGGGAGGCCATACAAGGGTGACAGCAACGTGTGTGCGTGACAGAGGCTGTCTGCCACTTACCTTATTTTATCCAATAGGTATTGGCAACCGTAATCGTTTTTATCACTCTTACCACGATTTAGGCTTATTTTATTTATTTAAGAAAATGCAGTTTATTCTATAATGGAGAGCGTAACCATCGGTGGTTTAAGTTGTGTACTTGTGTTCAGGTGTGGTGGTTCAGCAAATACTGCCAAAAAAAAATTAAGTGTTATGTATTCAGTTCTTACTGAAATATGTTGTGGACAGTTTCATTTTGTAAATGCAGTTTTATGGGTGAAAAAAACATTGTAAGTGTATAGCGTAGTTTGTTACATACAATAAAAATTTGCATTTTCGGTCTGCAATGTATATATAGTTACAATGTATGAAGAATAGGGAATATTCGTTTTTCCTTAATAAAACCAAAACATGATAATAAAAGGCATTAGTCCAATAAAAAAGTGTTTATTATTGCGTCAGTTATCATCAAGAAATGACTTTAATTCATTTTCATCTAAAACTATCTGAATTTCTTCTAATGATTCTAGTTTCTCAGTTGCTTTGCTCCTGGTTGGATCATCTACTGAACACGTTTGACTTTCTCTTGAGTCTGTTCCTGATTCATGAATTGCTTCTGTCTTGTTAGGATGTGTTTCCGATATTTGTTTATGCCTCTTTTCACTATGTTGCCTAGCCATCTCCACTAGTGTGTCTGCTAAAAATGGTGCAATTCCGGTACCACCTAAAACAGATACATGTTGTGTATTACTTCAAAATATTTTAATACAAGTAAATTCCATCATAACTATAATTAGCATACTAGGGCGCACAGCGTGGCATTTTCTTGTTCTACAGAGACAAAATATGGTTGTTTAACCAGACTTTTATTAGTAATATTATACTTTAAAAGGTGAATTACACAAATTAAACAATTGCTTATTTTCGCAATTTCTGAAAATAGTGCTAAGGGCAAGTGTACATGACCTTAAATGCATATTACGTATATTGAACATTTTATTTGACGTAATTATATGAATAACAGTACTGAAAAATTCCCGAATAAAGCAGCCTCTTGCAGTTGCACGATGATGTGATGTAATTTGTTTTTTTGTATATGGTAAATGCACAATTATTTTACTACAGTGAAATCTCTCTTAACAGAGAACTTTTTTGCACAGACAAAATTCTGCTGACCGAATTTAGTTCATGTAAGTTATGTACATGTATTGCAAATGTGTCATATTTCAACCTGCAAGAGCACCAATGAAGAACCCTTAAAAAGAAGCATTTCCATGGCAACTGCCCGTTGACCGTGTGTTAACCAGAGGGTCTGGTTTAACCACGCTTTGCGCAACGGGGTCATGGAGTGATACTTTTTGATATGGTGCCAGTGACAGATGGGGCAGCAAGAATTGCTGTATTTCAACTTTGCCTAGCAACCTTCGCTGTCAAATTCAGCAATAATAAAGATGGAACTATAAGAAACTAAATGGAAATTATATACCTCATAATCATTATTGCATCCTTTCAAGATTCAGTAATCTTAACTCTTAGTATATGCAAGTGCAATCTAATAAATAACCAAATCTAACCAATTAGACAAAAGCAGAGCCAAGAAGATATTCGAACCCGAACAAATGATCTATTATGTGAGAAGTCCAGAGAAACAGCGGGTAATACACCAACACGGCTGCCAATGTGCATGTAATTACAAGATTTTTGTGTACGTAAAATTCTGTAATCAATTATTCTTCACATGTCCTTAATAAGCATTTCATGTATTTAATTTTGTAAAACTTAAATTACTACCTAACTTTTATATTTGCCCAAAAGTTAAATTATTCTGATTTAGTAAAATTTGCAAGGCACCAGCTAGAAAGGTGGCCATTTTTTTAAGACTGATTACTGTGTGCAGTTAACATGTTTAAATGAAAGCATTAAAAGTTGTCCAACAAAATATTAACTGCTATTATTTCTTATTATTTATCATCTGTATTACTTGTCATCTATAGCCATTTGATTCCTCTGATACTGTTTATAGATGCAAAAAATTAAATTAAAACAATAATGAGAAACAGCTCAAGTAAAATTATAGCTTACATAAAATGGGCTAAACCGTACAATATTATTCAAAATTTGGAGGATACTATTAACACAGTAAAAGAAGGGACTACTGAGATAAAAATTAATAGATTTAATGGAGAAACAAATGTAAAAAGAGGTCTACAAACAAAGCTTTTGTGCAGTTAATACCTTATTTCATTATATTTTTTTTCACATTCAATCAAAACCAACTTTAGTTAAATAAGTTTGTTTCATATATGTACATAAAAGTTAGTTATATGGATTTTAGTATGCAATTAATGACTTGTTTCTTATGTAGTACAAAATCAGAGATGAAAGTAACAGTGGAGTACTTTTAAAGCAAAATTCATTTGAATACATTGCATGCTTCAGGGTGATGTTCTTGCTACGAAAAAGTCTTGATTTAAATGTTCAAAAATCTGGTTACAAATAATAAGCAGTATATTCTTTTCAGTATTACCTATGACTTTGTTAAATACATACTTAATTCCTGAACTGTTTGAGCTTTCTTTTCCTCAGCATATTCAAATTTTTTTCTTTCAAGCTCCGTAACCTCTATCAAGTTTTCCAGTTCGATCAGTTTCTTCTCTATAGTTTCACACGTACTCTGCAGCTGTTTTAACTGTACAACACAATTATTTGCACTGTCTTTTATATTCCCAGTTTGTATAACCAGACCATTAATATCAATAATATTGCGCAACTTATGATTAATTTCTGAATGTATAGTGGAAATGCTTCTGGCCACTGTTTCAGCCTGTTTAGCATTCTCTTCATTTAAAGCGTGCAGTTGTGCCCATTCTTGTTGAAAATGTCGAAGAATTTCCAATCCAGCACTATCGATGTCAACACCAGGTACATGTGAAGATGATTTCTCATCACTTTTGAAAAATGCGTTTTTGGAAGCAGTTACCAATTTTTGTTTTAGACTAGTCAACATTGCTTTACAATGTAAAGAAAACAAAGCTACAGTATACTTCTACAGCGCTTTAATTTAGGTTATGTTATGACTATGACAGTCAGCTGACTGGCTGAGTCTGAGTTGCGAAGATTTCTCCCATTCTCCCCCATTTAAAAATTTAACATGCTGCCATCTGTATTTTCAAAGAATGCATTAATCAAAAATCCACTGCTATCTGTACCTACTCATGAAAAATATGGAGCAAGTTAAAAATATATTACAACTAATGAAAAGAAACTGTTTACCAATATCAATGCGTATTTATTTCTTAAATTATCAATAAGTCATGACAAGCTCGCAGAAAAGTCAAGAAATGTGGCGATTAAACAACAACGTTGTCTAATTTACAGCAACGTGACTTAAGTCACAGATTACTAACTTTCTGACTTAGCTTTGCAACTGCAGCCATCTATCTTCGCGTGTGTAAATTAAGCAAGCTCTGGCGGGAACAAGCAATAACGAACAGCGGCAAGGAAACTTTGACATATCTGACAGATTTTTAAATGAACCACAGGAAGTTAAGGTTGTTATGAGTAAAATTCAAAAACGTCTCAAAGCAGCATATGAGAATGTTGAATTTTATTCAGACAAAACATGGAATTCTAGCTTTCAGTTGTATCAACGAGCGAATCAGGTTGAGTGCAATCATTCTGAATGCATATAAAGTCTAATAAATTGTCAATTGACAGGAACTTCTTGCAAGAGAGACTAAATTACAAGATGCTTTTCTAAAAGTGCCGATTAAAAGACGAACAGTGCAGGACAGCATACCAAATAGTAAATTAGCACAGTATGGAAACTACGAGTATAATGAATCCAGAGAACTTTGTTATTCACCCAGCTTGACAGATATAGTATTTTACTATCCTTGTACATATAGTTATAACTCAATAAGAGAACCATGGATGTTGCCTGAGACGGAACAGTTGTTCATATGGCTGACATACTCTCATGACTTTGATCTCTTATCCCCAATAGGAATAGAGGAACTTGATCATTTGGATGAGCGTGATACAAGTCCAAACCAAGCCTGTTCAACGGATGAAGTTTTTCATCAGATACATCCACTGATTTATAACAACACTGAAAGGACGCCTGGAAAATATCGATATACACAGCTTCAGGATGAGGAGCAAATCAATTCAGGTTCTGTATCGAAGATTATTGGTTTAGAGAATACAGTTACTGACATGCGGATTAACTCAGGTACAATAATTACTTGTTATACACATAGATAAACAGATAACACATGTTAAGACCTTAAATATACTGTATAAAGGTCTGCAAATATTGATGAAGTGAAATGCCAAAATCAAAACGTTTTTAGTATAATAATAATAAAATTAATCCATTTATAACCAATGGTTGTGCTGCATTTTAAATTAATTCCAAGTCATTTAATGACCATAAAATTTTAGATCAAGTATTCTTAACTTTTCTCTAATGGTATATTTTTGTGAACAGTAGTTGTTAAAAGTTGGCAATTTTAACGTTTTTAGCAACAAGACGCAAAATGATTTAGAACCTTTAAATGGATTTTCATTTTATTAATCTAAATGTAGATTCATGACTGTAAATATCAGTTTAAAAGTATCGATTTGTTAATTTCTAGTAGGGAATCATATATTTAAATAATAAATTGCACAAATTCTTACTTGCATAATTATTCTACACGTTACTACTGAAAAGTTTTGAAGAATTTATTATTATACATTTTTGTTGTAATATGGCCACATTAAAAAAATGGTCTACCATAGACAGACTTATATACAGGGTCCTTTAAGCTTCCGTAACTTATGTGGGATTTCTTTCATATGCAGACTTATTCTGTATAAGGGCATATTTCAAGAACGTATTTTCACATAATATGCATGGTAGGGTGTCCGGATTTTCAGAATTTAATCCAGGACACAGAAAGTATACTCAAGTTAGATATATTAATTTTTTCTGCAGCATTTTCAACATAATCGATTATATTTTTACATTTCTTAAATAAATAAATTTTATAGCTTGTTTTAATTACTGCATATTTAGTCACTATTCGCTACTAATGCCAATATTTTACTTAATAGTTAATAACATAATTTGAGATTCTGTTTTGTGCCATATGCTACAAAACAAGACATTAAAAATGAAATAATTTTATGTATAAAATATTTGCAAACTTTTTTCAAATACAATGTTTGTAGTTAGGGAATATCGAGTACATTCAGTTGATGTTTAGTAATCGAGGACTAAACTAGCGATATGTGGATGGTCCCCGGAAATAGGGGATATTCTACCACCTTAAGGCAGGGTGACCAAAATAAGTGTTACGATGTTATATTTTTTTATTTCATATACATTTTGTATTTATTTGTTAGAGATTCCTTATAAACAAGATCTTTACATACTTCTATAGAAACTAATCAAGTTTTGTTAGGTAGGGGACCTTGTAGGCCATCTAACTGTTCCATCACTCCCAATTTATCAATTTTATCAATTTTTATCAATGCTTCGTCCACCAGAGCTCTAGTTTGTTGTGAAAAATGAGCTGGAGCTCCATACTGTTTAAATTAAATGTTTTGTGCTTGAAATAGGGACTACTACATATTCTCCAATAATTGCTCCTCAAACGCTAATTGAACATTTTTTAATTTTTGACAGAGTAATAATGGAAGCTATGGATTTTCTCGTAAGAGAAATCGTGCTCATGTACAAAATATGTTCTGTGCTGAAAATCATTTTTACTCATAGTCTGGTCCAACTAAAGTAATCCTGACTAATATTTCAATTTTGTTAATTTTTGTTAATTGTTAATTATTAATTTTCCTCGATTCTTTTGTAGTTGATGCTTCCTGTTTTAAGGAAGTGCTCAGGCAGTTGACTAAAAATTTCTGCTCTAGTTGGCATCCTTTAGAAATCCGAATTCCATAAATTTTACTTGTCCAAAGCGCTACCAAAAAGCTCTTTCTTCGAAAAATTATTTTTTAACAGATTAATATCGATTGAATTACACTTAATTCATTCAAACATGTTATTTTCTCATAGCCACTTGGTCCACTTGCACAAAGTGTGGTTAATCAGACTCCCAGGTTGACATGCAGTTGTCTTGTATGTCAAATTGGAGGTCTTTTTGAACTCTTTAAAAATAGCATGTTAGTGTCTAAAAATTTTTTTTGTAGATTATGATATTTTGCAAATAAAGTTAATTTTTGTAAATATATTAAACCTTACCCTGTATAATAATAATATTACGTTAGAAATTATGCCTACATACCCATCGCTGCACATAAAACTCTAAAATTTGGAAAAACTTTTAAATCAAGTACAAAGTTCGTTCTATAGAGAGAAAGGCTAGAAAACGAAACCCTGCGATGAGGCTAGTGCGTGATGTAGAAAACCAAACTAGCCTCATCACAGGGTTTCTTGAAGATGACAAAAGTTGGCATTCAACTATGACGCAATATTTATTATACAGGGTAAGGTTAAAGAATATTTACAAAAATTAACTTTATTTGCAAAATATGATAATCTGCAATATTTTTTGGACACCCACTATGCTATTTTTAAAGAGTTTAAAAGGACCTATAATTTGACATATAACTTAAAGTTGTACCCTTGTACCTACTTAAAAAAAATAAACAAAATACGAGCCTGGGGAGTTTTAGGTGGCGGACCCTGCATATCAGAAAGGGATAAAAGAAGTGTTTGCTTTCTGAAATAAGACTGGTATTGCAACAGTTTATAAGATAGCAACATAAAAATTGCAAAATATATATTTTCGATAATTCGTTAAGTTAAACACTTGAAATTTTCTATGGCATTTTGTAGCACTATCATGTTTTACCTATAAAAACGTCATTATATGCGTTTTGATATATTTCACATTTATCATTGATACATCTTAGATTATTACTTTTAAACTTTTGTTAACGTACGTTTTTACAGATAGGATTAAAAAGCTGTGGAACTCTAACTCGAGATTTATTGATAGTGACGTGGAAGAGATGCCACGTATGTTTAGTAAGGAAAAAAAATTCAACATATTCAAATCCCCATTGGGAAACTACTTTGTTTTTGAAAACGTAAAAAATGTCAGAAACATACCAAACTTGCTTAAAATCGAATGCACTAGTCACAATTCAGCTGATAATAAAGTAAACGACTTGGAGAGCCTAGAGGTAAAAAATTGGTTTTGTTTTTATCTGACCACTTATCCACTCTTGTTACAGAATCTTACTAGTTCTTTTGTTGCCCTTGAAAATTGGGTTTTAAATGAGGGTGTATGTAAGAATAGCTCTGCCACTCCGAAGGAGGAAGTTCAAAAGAAAGAGGAATCAGTGATGTATGGAGGAAGGAGGTTATATTCTGCAGTACTGCAGGGTCTGTCAGCAACAAAGACCCCACCCAAAATAGAACAACGAAACTCTGACCACACATCCCTAGCTTTAGAACCAATTTCAGTCATTAAGCAATCGTCTTCTGTAAAATCATCAGCTAGTGACTCTGTATCAATCAAAACATCAGTGTTGCAAAAAAATCTTCAATGTTCGACGTCATGTTCAAAAACACAGTCGTATAGTTACCAAAGCCTTACCGCCGCTCAAAAAAGCACCGAGGCCACAAGACCTCTTAGAAGTTCAGAAAGTTGCTTGAAATTACCAACAAATACATATCCAAATCAAAATTTACACATGAACAGTAGTAAAACCTCCAGTTCTGTGTATATCTCCAGTAATACACTACTAAGTTGTCCTTACAGTGCAAATGTTAATCCGATAAACAGTTACAATACCAATTACTTTATTAATATGTGTTCCAATAATTCCTATTTAAGCACTTACACAAACAATAATTTCTACATAAACACACAAAACTCTAACTGCCCAGCTCCAAGTTTATTCAGGCAAACCGCCAATCCTGTTCACATAAACCAGCCACTCTGGGTGGTTCATCAGCAAAGCACTCAGATGTATTATCCCGTTAACAGTCCGCCACCGATTGTTTATATGTCGTCACCTCAAAACTTCAGAAGCGGGCAGAGATGGTCGACGTTTCTAAAGCCTCCCTCGCCTCAGACATATCACATGCCACCACCGAGCACTCCCCCTCAGCAGTGGATTCCGTCAAATCCAAACATCTACAGAAGTAGTCAGAGCACACAACAGTACAACGATTACGGAAGATCCAATAACAAAGTTAAAAGACCACAACAGACTGCCATTAAGTCGTCGTACAAAGACGGCAAAGAAAAATCGGAAGAGACAAAGAACGAAAACGGTTCCGTGGGGACTAAAGTGTTGACTTCACACTTGGAAATCAGGCGTGAAACCTTTTCCGAAATAAAGAAAGACACGACAGTGAAACCAGTCTGCAGTTCCGTCTCGGAGGACTTGGAAAAGCAGGCCTTGGAACAGTACCGTTCCTCGAACGAAAATTTTATACGCGAACTCGAATTGCAAGCGGCAGAGCAGTACGAGTATTCGGAAAACTCGATTTGCCCCCCGAATGATTTTCTAGACTTCGGGGGGCACTTGATTTCCTGTAAGTTTATTTGTAGTACGTGTTGAATAACACGTTAGTGAAATTTTGTTGTTTAATTTTGTGCCACCCGCTGGAAAATTGTTTGGGGTTGTTTTAGATTATTTCCAAATACAGGAGAATATGCTATTCAAGTATTTTTGTCTGTTTAGCTCTTATAAGTACTAAAACTAATAGCAAATCACTGTCTATTGTAATTTCAAGCAGGCATTAATAACAACTGAAAAAATGGTTTAATAAAGTTGCTGTTTGAAATGTACCAGTGTCTTTCATAAATATATAAGTACTACAAAAGTTTGAGTGCATATTTATAAATCAAACAGTTGCTGCCTTCATCAGGATACCTTAAATTACACGATTACTGAAAAAGCTTTACTACTTTGCATATTTATTACCGTCAGAAGTGTAGTTAAAATTTGATGTATTTAGCCAAGCCTTGCCACAAATCATCTACAGTGGGTAACATTATCAGAAAAAAAAACAAACTAAAAACTAACCAAACAGAACAAACATCTTATTAAAATACTCAGTCATAAAATTATAAGATCAAACGAACTTACCTAAGTGATGTTCGATCTTAATTATATGTTGCACTTCGCCCGAGATGATTATAACTGTAGTACACCCATTTCTGTACTGATATCACAGTATTTAAAGCATTCAAATTTCCCGCACTTCATAACTTGCCGCCATGACTACCAACCTCTACATCACTCGCTCTTACGGCGCAACCTGGATGATCAGGGTGTTGAGCTTTGGGTTGGGGGGGTTTGATCATCTCGGGCGAAGTGCAACATATAATTAAGATCGAACATCACTTAGGTAAGTTCGTTTGATCTTATAATTATATTTGCACTTCGCCCTCAATGATTATAACTGTAGATGTTTAAAGGGTTGCGACGTTCTGGTTTACTTAACATATTATTTATAAAATATTTAAGCAAAACCTTATTAAGCAAGAATAACATAATGAAAGAACTTAATCTAAATTCAATCGTATAAAAAGAAACAGAAAAACTTAGCGTTAACGAACACGCCTTTTCTTACACAATAAAGGTCTATTATAAAATGAAGCAAATGTATTTGATAGGATAATATTTTCTCGCAAAGATCGCTGTCTCTTGAAAACACTGACAAAAAGTTATAAGCCTGACGTTTCGATTACACCTGTAATCTTTGTCAAACACGAAGAATCTCAAAATTTGCTGAAAGCATTCACCTTCGTAAATGTATTTGATCTTTGTTACCCACCTGCATAATTCCTAATGACGTCCCAACTTACACCTTTTCTACTTGCTATCGACGTCGAAGCATGAGGTGTGCTATAAGCAGAAAGGATTGAGGTACTTACCCTACTATCCGCTAAAACAACTTTTATCCATCTACTTACAGTAGCAGTAGTCACTACTTTAATAAGTTTTTTATAGCACAAAAATAATTTACTTATATTTGAAGCTCGTAAATGTTTCCTTTTTGCCAAATAAACCTGAAGGTTATTTTCATAGAACGGAATAACAAAAAACAGGTTTATTACAATTTTTTCTCGATGTTTTGATCCTCTCAGAAATTCGTACTTGAAATCCCGACTCTGTTTGGAAAATGTCATAAATATTTATTAATGATAAAGTTTATATCCTATAACCAGCAATTAATGCTAAGGAAACCACTATTTTTTTTGTTAGTTTTTCTAACGATAAATCACAATTTGGGTAAAATTTGGAAAAATAATCTAAGACAACACTTGCATTCCAAGTTGATTTGCACCTGGCTTTACTAGGTTTCAAATTAATGTTGTACTCTTTTAACAATCTCTTAATTCGAAAGTCCGAAGATATTTCAGGTGTTGAAATTAAAGACAAAGCAGACCTTGCAGAATTTATCGTGCCAAATGAAGCACCGTCTGCAAACAATCTATTTAAAAAGAGTAGAGCACCTTCAACGAGCCATTGCCATGTTGTTGGAAATTTTTCCACCACTTTTTCAATTTTGTATTGCATTGTTTAAGAGCTGAATCTGTAATGGATGACATAAGCAAGTGTATCGCTTCTTTTAGCTCTTCTCATTTCGGTTGGTTGACAAATACCCCGCCACTAGGGAAAACCTACTCCACAGATGGTGGTGTGATCTGGAAGGGGTTGATTTTTATATTTGGACTAAAAAAGATTGGCTGTTTGATAGGCATTGATATAAATAAAGGAAACCATGGCTGTGTTGGCCAGTGTGGAACTACTACTACACCCTCTGCGTGGTCATGTGCGATTTTTAAAACCTCTTAGAACCATTGAAAATTGTGGAAAAACGTAAAATCTACATCATGTCCATTTTATTGTAGAAACATCAATTACTGATGCCTCTGGGTCCCTTAATGAAGAATAAAAAATTAAGCCTTTTTATTATTTCTGGTTGCAAACAAATCTACTTCTGCCATTCCCAATGTAGCTACTATCTTTAGAGCAGCATAACCTGCTAGTTCCCACTCTGACTCAGGAGCTAATATACGTGATTCACAGTATGATTCTTTATTTCCTAAAGAGCTTATATACGAAGCATAAATCCAATTCTTTTTCACGTTCTAAAGTTTTGTATATAGTGTACTGTAAGCTACAGCAGGGCATGCAGACACTAAAAGACCAACTATATGTGTAAACAGTCATCAAAATAATTGCCTATTAATAGGAAATCATCGAAATAGTTTACTAACAAACCTCTCTTTTTTATGCAAACAAGCCATAACTGGTTATACTAGTTTCGTAAATAATGAGGGTGCTGAACAAAGTTCAAATAGAACTACAGTGAATTGATATAATTGCCCATTAAATAAGAATCTCAAGTACTGTCGATTCTCAGGTGCAAAAGAGAGTAAATGTTAGGCATCCTTTAAGTCAATTAGAGCCATAAAACAACTGTTTGATAACAGTTTCATCTCAACATTCTTATCTTCCATTTTATGTATGAATACCTAATTTATTTAACTGCTTTAGGTTTAGAATTAATCTGTGTGAGCCATTGAGTTTAGGAACCAGAAAAAAAAAGTATTTGAAACATATTGAGCTTCACAGTATTAACATTTTTCAATCGCACTTAATTCTTTCAACCTTTCGATAAAAACATTTTCAAAATCCTTTTTTATACAATTATTTTCTGAAGGTGGCACCCTTTGATACACTATGGTATGAAAAGGAATTTGATACCCTTTTACGTAAGGCAAAACAACAGGGTCATAATTATTTTCTCTCCATTTGTTTATAAACAATCTTGAAGTACCCGCAATTTTGCTTACACTAAGGTTTAATGTCTCTCGGATGTGTGGATGAGCTGGACATCGGTAGTTCGATTTATTGAAGTCGGTTCGCCGTTGCTGCTTCTGTTGTTCCTCCAGACACCTGTAGGTATGTTGAGAGGGACTCTTTAAGTTTAAATGTTTCTGAAAAGTCTTCTCAACTTCTATTGACTTAAGAGGCTGTCTCTTAAGATCCGATGCAGTTTTTTCCAATCCTTTAGTTCCTCTTTAATATGCTCTCCAAATTCCTTGGCTTTTGAGTTAATCTCTCCCAAAAGCTTCAACATTGACGGGCTTAATAGCCTTGTCAGGGTGGCAATACTTAAGTTACCAAGTTGTGTGTAAGGTTGGCACCATTATTAGATGCTAGAAATATGATGTTTATTGGTGTTACCACGTTCTGTATTTATATCATTAAATATACAATTATTCACAAGTAATCTGTGTCCTAATTAATAACAGTGAGACATGGCGCAGTCGGGACGGCAATAATCAGATGTGATTATTGATTAACAATTAAAAACACCATGTAATGCCAAAAAGTAAGGTTAAGCACGCCGTACCAGTGGTACAAGAAAAACACATGGAAGGCCAGGAAAGCAGTTCCAGTGTAAATCAAAAGGTGAAAATGGAAGTTCCATACAATTCAGTAAATCCAGGTGCGAAAATACCCAAGGAAATGAGTTTTGAAGACGGCAATTTGGCCATGAACTGGGAATTTTTCAAACAGAAGTTCAATATTTATTTGACGGCCTCTAGAATGGAACATGAATCCGATGCTTACAAAGCAGCATTGCTGTTAAATGTAGTTGGTGATAAAGTCATAAAAATTTTCAATAACTTGGAGTTTGATAGACCCGAAGATAGAAATTCGTACATTGAAATAATAAACAAATTAAACAACTACTTCATACCAAAGAAGAATGTGACATTTGAAAGATACATATTCTTCACAAGAGATATGAAACCAAGTGAAGGGATTGATGAATACGTGAATGAACTGAGACGTTTGAGCGGCACATGTGAGTTCGGAACGTTAACTGATAGCCTAATAAGAGATAGAATAATATTGGGTATCCAAGACAAAAACCTGAAGGATCGACTGTTTAGAGAGGTCAACCTGGACCTCAAAAGGGCGACTGAAGTTTGCAAAGCAGCAGAATTGGCGAAAGAACAGTTGAAATCAATTGAGGGACAGAAAACTCAAGAAGTGGATACGGTTGCAGCAGCAAAACCCAGAAACATTCCGCAGAAGTCACAAGCAGTACCCAAGACACTGTCGAGGAGTAGCTGTTTCAGGTGTGGTGGCAATCACATCAACAACTCCAGCTGTCCAGCGAGAAGCGTGGGGTGCAACAAATGCAAGAAAATTGGACATTATGCTAGGTGTTGCAGAACAAGAAAAGTGAGCATCGTGGACCGCACAGAAGAACAAGAACTTACAGAAAAAGCAAGTCAACTTTTTGTAGGTAACGTTAGCAAACAAGATATGTTTGACGCTTCGTGGGTTCAGAATTGCATGTTAGATAATAACGTTAATGTTTACTTTAAATTAGATACCGGTGCTCAAGCAAATATATTACCGTTAGAGATATTTAAAAAGCTAGCAGTATCAAAAAAGGCAGGCATGCTTAAAGTTTCATTAAGTAAATTGACAGGTTATAACGATAAGGTYATAGAAACGATAGGTAGTTGTGAAATAAAAACACAAGTCGGGAATAAACAAGAGTTTATTGAATATCACATAGTAAATACAAAAAATTGTCCATTGCTAGGTTTAGATGCATGTATAAAGCTAAATTTAGTAAAAAGAAATGCGATTAATAATGTACAAGTCCATAAATCTGATGTTGATAGTTTACAGAACATTATTAAAAAGTTTAATGATTGTTTTGAGGGTACAGGATGTTTAAACAATACTTACCACATAGCATTAGATCCTAACGTAAAACCAGTTATTCATCCACCTAGAAAGGTTCCTTTTGCAATTCATCAACAACTGAAAAATAAATTAAACTCATTAGAAGCAGAAGGTATAGTTTCAAAAGTTACAACGCCTACTCCATGGGTTAATTCGTTAGTTATTGTACATAAAAAAGATGGTAGTTTGAGATTGTGTTTAGATCCGACTAATTTAAACAAAGCAATTCAGAGAGAGCATTTCCAGATTCCCACGATGGACGAGATAATAAGTAAGGTAAGTGGAGCAAAATTTTTCTCTACAGTTGACTGTAGTAATGGGTTTTGGCAAATTAAATTAGATAGTACTAGTTCCGATCTGTGTACATTTAATACACCATTTGGAAGGTACAAATTTTTAAGAATGCCATACGGTATAAGCTCTGCTCCAGAAGTTTTTACAAAAACAATTAAACAAATGTATGATTCAATAGAAGGGGTAGATGTCTATGTAGATGACATACTTATTTGGGGTTCTACTTTAAAAGAACACAATGAACGACTAGTAAAGGTTTTCAAAATTGCTCGAGAACATAATTTAAAATTTAACAAATTTAAATGTAAATTTGGTCTCCAAGAAATTGCATACATGGGGCACAGAATAACAGATAAAGGTGTTTTACCAGATTTATCGAAAATTGAGGCAATTAAAAATTTGCAAACACCACAAAACAAAAAAGATATAGAACGTTTACTAGGTATGGTACAATACTTAGCAAGGTTTATTCCAAATTCAAGCATTTTAACAGAACCTTTAAGAAAATTGCTGAAAAAAGATATAGAGTTCCAGTGGAACCATGAACAAGAGCAAGCGTTACAGCAGCTTAAAATACTTATTGCTAATTCTCCAGTTTTAAATCATTTTGACACAGAGAAAGCGATACTCGTATCATGTGATGCATCGCAGGCAGCTTGTGGAGCAGTGCTTTTACAAGAGGGCAAACCAGTGTCATATGTATCTCGTGCTTTTACACCAACACAGCAAGGTTATGCACAGATAGAAAAAGAAATGTTAGCAATAGTAGTAGCGTGTGAAAAATTTCATCAATACATTTATGGAAGAAATGATGTAACAATAGAAACTGATCACAGACCTTTAGTTTCAATTTATAATAAACCTTTAACTTCAGCTCCAGCTAGATTACAAAGAATGTTGATCAAATTGCAACAGTATACATTCAAACTTGTATATAAAAAAGGTAGTGAATTGTTTATAGCAGATACGTTGTCTAGATCATTTTCAAAAGATACAGCTGTAGAAGATAACGATTATGATGCTCAGTTATGCATGATTACAAAAAATTTTAATGCAACAGATAAAAGACTTAAAGAAATCAAAAAGTATACATTTGAAAACACAGAGTTAAAAGAATTATGTCAGTTTATTAAGGAAGGTTTTCCTGAACATAAAACTAATTTACCAGATTATTTGAAAAAGTATTGGTCATTTAGAGACGAATTAACTGTACATGACAATATTATTTATAAAGGAACAAAAGTTTTTATTCCTATAGAACTTCGTAAAGATATATTAAAAAGAATACATTATAATCACTTAGGTAAAGAGAAATGTAAAAATTTAGCTAGAGAAGTTTTGTTTTGGCCAGGGTTAGGACAGGACATAGACAATTTAATAGAAAATTGTGACATTTGTTCAACATTTAGAAAAAATAATAGCAAAGAAACTTTGTTACCTCACACAGTACCAGACAAGGAATGGTATAAAGTCGGTGTTGATCTATTTACAGTAAATGGATTAGATTACTTAGTATTAGTAGACTATTTTTCTAAATTTGTGGAGCTTAAAACTTTAAATTCTTTGACAGCCAATAGTGTTATAGCAGTGTTAAAGGAAATATTTTCTAGACAGGGTATTCCTGTAATAGTTTTTACAGATAATGGTCCATGCTTCAGTGCAGAAGAATTTTTAAGGTTTAGTAAGCAGTATGATTTTCAGCATCATACATCAAGTCCTAGATATCCTCAAAGCAATGGTCAAATTGAAAGAACTGTTCAGACTGTTAAGCAGCTATTAAAAAAATGTTATGCTGATAATAAAGATCCTTATTTAGCATTACTTTCATTACGCAATACACCTATTGCCAGTAACATGCCTAGTCCATCTCAAATGTTAAATTCTAGAAGGTTAAGAGATTTGTTACCAGCAACAGAAAAACAATTAAAGAAAACTGTAGTTAGTAACAATAAAGTCAAAACATTTTTTGAAGGAAGAAAGGAAGAAGAAGCAAACTATTATAATAGAAATGTTAGAGATTTATCAGAACTAAAAGTAAAAACTAGAGTTAAGACTAAAGTAAATATTAATGACAAAGAATGGGTAAATGGAACTATTGTTAGAATAGGAAAAAGACCTAGAACATATGTCATTAAGTTAGATCATAGTAATGATGTAATTGTAAGAAATAGGAAGTTTATAATAAAATGTAACTTACCTGTAAACTTACCTGACGTAGAGGCTCAGCATGAAAGTCCAGTAAAAATAAAACCAAAAGCGACTAGGTCAGGTAGGGTAATCAAAACACCCGCAAAATATTCTTGTTAAGAAGAGGGGTGTCAGGGTGGCAATACTTAAGTTACCAAGTTGTGTGTAAGGTTGGCACCATTATTAGATGCTAGAAATATGATGTTTATTGGTGTTACCACGTTCTGTATTTATATCATTAAATATACAATTATTCACAAGTAATCTGTGTCCTAATTAATAACAGTGAGACAAGCCTGCCTTGCTCCTCTATAAAATAAATAATATAGTATTGCATTTTTGTTGCTATCAGGGAACAAATTTGGTTTTTTAATTATTTAATCTTTCACGAAATTGTGCATTATTCTATGTAGTTGGTAGCGGTAGCGGCCAGAAACCAACATCATGTTGGTTTAAATGCGTTTTTAACAGGTATACCAACTCACTATCAACTGGTAACAGTCAATGCCTAATATCATGTTAGTTGTCTACACTTTTAACAAGCACGCAAACACACCTCTTATTGTTTAACTTAGCAGGTATGCCAACCCAACGTGTTGTAGCTAACTTTAATTACGCTTTAATGCTAGATTAAAACATATTTTTAATTACTTGGTTGATACTAGGCTGTTTTTCCTAAAGTATTTTACAATAACCTTAGTCAACAGACAGTAACAATATTATTCGACCGCCTCATGTTGGAATCATTTTAATACTCGATTAAAATGTTTACTTTTCAATGCTCGATTGAAAGTATGCCTTTCAATACTAGATTGAAGGTCCTTACCGTTTACAGTACTTACTGTCAACTAGAGATGCTTCTCTTGATCGGAATCGGACAGAATGAGTACACCTCGCCTTAGCTTGAAGAATCAGATTCAGAAGTATTATTCCACCAGCTCGTGTTGGAATCATTTTAATACTCGATTAAAATGTTTACTTTCCAAAGTTCTATTGAAAGTATGCACTTCAATACTCGATTGACGGTCGTTATCGTTTGGTTAAATAAAGTGCATTGCCGTACTTACTGTCAACTAGAGATGTTTCTCTTGATCTGGATCAGAATCGGACAGAACGTATAGACGACGAACGAGATGAGTACACCTCGTCCGAACTTGAAGAATCAGATTCAAAGATATTATTCCACCAGCTCGTGTTGGAATCATTTTAATACTCGATTAAAATGTTTACTTTTCAATGCTCGATTGAAAGTATGCTCTTCGTTTCGGTCGCGTGATGAGGACGCTTCCCCCACTTTTCTTAGCGTTGACCGTTGAGGTTAAACTTGTTCAGTTAGTCACTCACCTTTATTACAACCTCTTCAATCATGTTCTTTCTGCTAGACCACTTCTTATGTTTTCCCATCTTGAAAGCAGTCTCGTACCACAAAAAACCCGCTTATTTCTTGCTTAAAAAATTTCGTATATTTTTTGACACATACGCGCATCAGTGCACAGAAAAGAGTGATGTAGAGGTTGGTAGTCATGGCGGCAAGTTATGAAGTGCGGGAAATTTGAATGCTTTAAATACTGTGATATCAGTACAGAAATGGGTGTACTACAGTTATAATCATTGAGGGCGAAGTGCAAATATAATATACTCTTTAATATAATAACTCAATATGTATTTTTTAAATCAGGTTTTATACATTTGCAAGAAGTGAGTTAAATAGCTATTTATTAGGACACCTAGAATGAGATCAAAGTTTTGTGTTATAATCTATTATGTCTCATTTGTTTCTGTGACAATCTCATAATATATTAACGTATTAAGAGGCACTTCTTTAAATATGTTCTCTTATAGATGGTGTAAGTCTATTGTCAGGTCAGTGTAAAACATTTTTTTTATTCAGTTAAAAAATACACTTCTTTTTTTAATTTCAGCTGATTTTAGAAAGGTTACTTTTTTCTGGTAAAAAAAGTCATGATGTCATAACTTATTATAACTGTTTGCTTTTAACTTACAAATAAATAATTTTATGTATTTTAGAAGGAAATTATTAACATTTTTTTACATTACGCATCTTGGTTTTGCAACTACTTGCGTTCGGCTTTGATAAAATATAAACTATTGCATTCTACTACATATGTTTCATTAAATAATTTTCGACACTAGTGAACAAGATCATGCCTTTAAGGTACTCGTGTTTTTTTTACTGGAACCGTCGTGTCCTACTGGATATTAGTACAACAAATGTATCAATGAGTATAATGTTTTATTTCATCTACCTTGCCCTTGTATTAATTTCCGAAAACGCGGCTGCTCAAAATCTCGTTTTAGCCTAGATACTTTTTGTGTAGGTCGATAGCACTACATGTGCATTCACCCAAATTTGACTTCAGATTTCGCTGGCAAGTTCCACCAATGTTGCAGCCGGCTGTAACTTCAAATAAGTGGAGTTATCAGTAGTTGCAACATAATACGGTAGATATAATAGAAAAGTGACATCTGTCTTGGATTTTTGCCCGTAACTTTGAGATTTTGATTCATCGGCTGTTCATATATAATATTCACAGATGGAGCTGTAACCCATTCCATGAAATTTATCAGCAGCGGCCATTATTGTTTCCAGACCACGGAAGGATTACGATCTTTGCCATCTGTCTGCTACAAAAATGGTCCTGTTTGATAGAGGTTCCAACTTCCACCGGTAGATGGCGGCAACTTACAAGTAAACGATTTTTACATTTTTCTTTTTTATCATCTTATTCAGGGTGAAAGTGAAACACGTTTTAATGACAATTTGATAATGCATAATGCAACAGGACGACGTGACGGGATCATGCTCTGAACAGTAACAACACGAATAAGGTTAGGTGGTCACTTTTCAAAATGAAGTACTGTTTCACAAGTTTCATTTACCTTTCAAGKGTTKTTGAGCTTATCAAAGTTTGAGTTTTACACTAAACTCGTTGTTTACCATTCGAAATGGCGAATTTTAAGGTCCCCTWGAACAGACAAACAAATAAATGTGTGGTAGTACGTCACTGATCTCTAAATCAGTGTAGGTAGTACAGCTTCTTAATTGTTATATTACGATAAGCATTATTACTATTATACAGTAAAATATAAAATATAAATATATATATATATACGCTTAAAATATAAATGTAACTTGTGAAATAGTACTTAATTTAAAAAATGGACACCTAACCTATTCCGTATTGTCACGTTGTAACTGCTCAATGCGGATTAAGAACTTGTACTTCTATGGCATGATCATTATGTGTTTCACTCTGAATGCGGTGACAAAAATACAAAAAAAAGTAAAAATCATATCTTTGTAAGTTGCCGCCATCTACCGATGACATTTATTTAAAAGCTCTATCCATCCTCTTTTTAAAGAGGGCTATGCAGCATACACGAGTGAGTAAACAAAATAGAAATCCGCATTGTTCTTCTACAATACACCAAACAATAGTTTATATCTTTTTTTCAATATTCATAATAATCTCTTGATTTTATTGAAAAGTGTAAAAAAAGCTTTATAAATTTTTATATTTCGTCGTAATTGCTAACAATTTCTTTAAATTACCAGTAGCTTCTTGAACTCTGCTAAAGATTTTACATTATCTGTTCTAACAGATTTTTATGTTTAAAGTATGTTGAAATAGATAATTCTTTGTGGACTAATAAACCAATTTTTGGAGAAAAGGGCAAAAGGGGTAGCTAACACCAAAAAAATAGAAATAAACTACACGAACCTACGTATAGACAACCCTCTAAACGAAGCTGGTGTATTTTCGGTTGCCTAGAAACTTGATTATTTCTGCAAGTCGATCAACATTCAGATTGGGAAAAGCACGATGCACGACTCTTTATTATCCAAAATCAGTTTTATTTAACGTAACACGTAAGTGTACAAATAAATAACTCATTGGTTCGGCCCTATTTTGTCAGAAAGCTGTGATGATTATAAAAGCGCCCCTCCAGAATTTGTGCATTGCTATATAAATATAAAAAATAGAGACTCATTAACATTATTTAAAAATAATGTACTTATTAGCAAAATGTAAAACTGTCAAACCATCATTTATCATTGGCTCAAAGGGGTTGGCTGAATATAAACCAACTCTTCTCAGTACCGCCCTTTCATCGATCCATTATCTTTATGCCAGGATATGATATGATACTCCCGCAATGCAAGCATGTCAAAACATTTTGATCTCATATTTTGCCCACTCGCGCTTAGCAAAGTTACTTATGAAAGTGAAACATATATTTACTGCAAATGTTTGCCTTGAACACCCTACCCATACTATGCTTTTATAATAATATATCGCCTGGATGTCCTTGGCTCCTTGGCCACACCGCCGCAAAGCATTGGATCCTGGCAGTAAAAAAAGGTCGATGCCCAATCCGCCCAATTCCCCCCCCCACACACACACACACACTAGAACACTACCATCTGTCACAAGAGATTTACTATACCCCCTACTCCCCTACCCGAGAGCTTCAACAGCTTTAGTGTATTTTGTATTATGGAGCTTTCTATAATTAACTAGACGCTCGTTGGAATAAGAGCTTTCAATGACAAAATTTGTTAGTATTACAAGTATTTAAGGAATATAGTATAGGAGCGGACAAACTATTTGAACAAATGGGCGGACCTTGGAAAATATCTTTTAAATAGCTCTATGATTATTGCCACTCTTAAAGCGATCCTTTAACACGTGCGGTTTTGGGAACCCAATAACGTCAAAGCAGGTCCGTATTCTGAACATTTATTTAGTGTGCTCAAGTTTAATAATAACAAAATTACATCTACGAGCCCGAGTTCATAATAGCTAGGACAGTAGGCAACAAGAGCATATTTGAGCAGGAAATGCTTAAATCATAATTACAACTTTAATTCTTTAGGAGATACAGTTTATTTATGTGGTGAAGTGTTTTTTAACGTAACTTAATCGTTACAAATCAACTTATATACATAAATTTACAGCACACTATACGTCCAGTATAATATAGCTCCTTTAAATAACTGATTTAATACTGAGTAACCCCTCCCCTGTTGTTAATAACGGCTTATGCGTTTTTTCATTGTTCCTATAAGTTCTGAGCATGTTTCTTATTCCGTCCCATACCTCCTGCAATTTACTTTTCAAATCTTGAACTGTACGAGGAGGATTCTTGCGTAACTCCTTTTTCATTACGTTCCACACAGTCTCTATTGGGGAAAGATCAGGACTGCTTAATGGGCATGGAAGTGTCGATATTTGGTGGTCGTCAAAGCAAGATTTTATTATTTTGGCTGTATGGACCGCAGCACCATCTTGTTGGAAAATAAACTCCGTTTCGTCAGAAATATACAGCGGTAGGGACGTAAGAAGGGTGGTCTCCAAAATCTTTCTATATTTTGCAGCTTTCACTATGCCTTCTATAAAATGTAATTTTTCCACTCCTTTGCTGGACATACATCCCCATACCGTGACTGATTTAGGGAATTTTTTAATCAAGCAGTCATTATGGTAAGTTTCTACAGGGGTACGAAGTACCCGTTTACGAGTATCCCCAACACAAACATCGAATTTAGATTCGTCGCTCCAAACTACTTGCGTCCATTGTTCATCCGTCCAAGTTTTATACGTTTTTGCCCACTTCAGACGATTTTTTTGTTGTGTGGTCGTGAGAAGAGGTTTTTCTTTAGCCTGTTTCAAAAGTAACATGCTAATACGAAAAAACAAGCCAACTTCTTACCTTGTAAAATTTGTAACCAATTTTTTAAATATGTCTCTTCGTTGTGCTGGTAGATTTTGTTTTCTGACCATATCCCTCCAAAAACAGTAATGGTGTTTCACAATTCTTTTTAGGGTTCGTCGATCCGCAGCGGTAACTTTCGATGGACGACCACTTCTTTTCACATATATTTTTAGTTGTCTTGTAGAGAGTGATAATACCATGGACTGTAGATTTTGGAATAGGTACTGTGTGTTATTGCAATTTGTCTCACAGAAGCACATTTGTTGTAAGCATTAATAATTGACCAGCGCAAATCATCACTCAACGATTTACCACGTGCCGTGGTTCTTAACACCACTAATTAAACTGACATGCATCTGTCAATTCTGATCATTTTTGATTGTCTTTTGTTACTGCTAGTGCGGTCTGCAAATCAATGCAACTTGATCCTTTTCCCTCGTCCGAACTATTACGACTCATTTTTGACGTGTCCTAACTATTATGGACCAGGACTAGGCAAAGTGTACGGGGTGCTTCATGGTTGTTGAATACGTAAAAATTATCAGCAACTATAAATTGCCAAAGCTGAGCGTATCAATCGATAATGCAACATTTATGATGTGCAATGTAAATTAAAAAGTCTCAAATTTTTTGTGGTCGTACAATCTTATTGTCTGACTAATATGAGCTTGGGCTCGTAGCCATGTCGCCTGCGTCAAAACAGCATATGGACAGCTGTTTCGGCTTATTAAGCCTCCTCAGCACAGCTATATTCCCAACGCAAACAACACGGCATAGATGTGGCTTCCCTTATATACGCCAAGGTAGACGAGGTGTATGCGAGAATTAGGATGTGAACAACACCATGCCGTCTAGTGGCAATTTGGTGTTATCCACTAGTTTCTGTGGGGAACTGACCTGAACGGTAGCCCACCATGCTATGGGCGTTTTAAAACCGACAAAGGTCCCCGGCGACGATTATGCAAAGAGTGCAGTTCTTAAGCATAATAATAATAAAATCCTAATTCTCGTGCTCAAGTTCTTCCATTTTTATAAGCATATGAAAGAATAAAACAATATTCGTTACCACTCGGTAAACAAGTCTGACGTCATGTTTTCGCCGTAGTCCACTTTTGCTTCCTTCATATTTCGCGCCGATAGCAGCATTGTGTCTTCGTGGATCCAACTACCTTCTGAACCAGCATGTAGGATTATGATCCCTAAACCTCGCGAGGTGGGTACATCAATTTGTCTTTTTTTTTTAATTGTCTGTCCATCCATTGTTCGCAGCGTCATGGATACCATGATTCGTCCAAGTAAGCAAGTAACATATTTTTCGGTTTTCTTCTCGGTATTTTTTTATTTTATTTAAAAACTCATACCGTCATTGACGAATACGTTAGGAACCAATTTTTTTTTCAAAACTTTACGAACAGTTTTCTCACTACACTGAACAATATTTATTTCCTGTAGTTTCTGGTAAACCATTTGTATTGTTGGTATCTGTTTATGATCATAGAACTCATAAACAGTTCTCTTATTGGTTCTGCATCATGTTCTGGATTCAGTTTGCGAAATTGTTCCTTATCTGTTCTTACTTTTCGTTCCTTTAAWCCACAAACCACCGTTTATTGTTCTCCAAACAGTATGTGTCAGGCAATTGCATTAAGTTTACCGTTTCTGAAATGAGACGATCCCCACTACCATATTTCTTCAAAGAGTCGTAAACATTTAATATTAATTTTTTGCATTAGTACATAGAAGCGTATGTTTTGTTTCATTTTTTTTCACATGCACATTGGTTGTCTAAATCAGCCACGTAGATTTCTTCTTTTTCACTTTCTCCTCGGTTACCCTTCATCTGAATATCTTCCTTCTCTCTCTCTCTCATCCACTTCAGGTTCGTTAATTCCAGATTTCCACGGCTGCCAAAAAATTGTTAAACACAATCGAGTACAATAAATACCACGAACACACAGAATGAACGTCTGCGCATTACTGGAATAAACTCAATTGATAACCATTTCGTTTTAAATACCATTTTGTACCTTTATTAGTAACCACACAAATAATATTTCTACCAAACCTGAATTTAAGTTCAAGATATGTTTCTTATCATAATGCTCTTAAGTTCTTTAAAGATTGTATCCTTTGAATTTGAACCGATTCGGGTCCAGGCCGCGGAACCGGCCCTGAATTGGGCTTTAGGAGCAGGTACTCGAGGGGATTGCTGAGTTCGGGACTATTGCCATAAACATAAAACTATTTAAAAGTTACTTCTTCGGGTTCCACCCATGTATTCGAATAATTTGTCCGCTCCTTTAATAGTTATTTAGTTTAGTCTCGCTTGGATTAGAAGGTCAACTCCCTAATTTCGGCAATATTAAAGGCGTATTGGACATGGGAATTCCTTTTTGCCAAGTTTTTTCTGATGTTGAGCTTTTTTAATTTCTAAATGTTCCGAATGTTTAGGTTTTTACCTTTTCTTTCGAAAGCTCTGATGTTCTTTTCATTTAAGTATAATGGTTATTTTTGATGCAATAGTCAGCAAAACCCGTTCTGCTTTTATTTGAATTTATATTTGCAACGTGTTCTTTAATCGAATTTTTATTGACTCTACCTGATTGTCATATATGTATACGATAACACACCGCATTATTTTGGCTGGTAAATACCACTTTTGTTCAAAGTATTGTGTTTTGGCTTTGGCTTATTGTTATTGTTAACTAGACCCCAATACCCTCAAATTACACTTATTTACTTCCATTGCTTTTATTCAAAATCTGTTGACGCTATTTTTAACGCATACACGAACACCTTTGATATAATTTACTGCGTTGAAAATATGTTCCTTATTAATGCAAATAATGCTGTATATATTTTCAACACAGTAAATTATATTAAAGGTGTTTGCGTTAAGAATATGAATAAGTGTAATAATTTGGGGAGTCTTCTAGTTAACAACAAGCCAAAATTCAATATTTTGAACAGAAGCGGTATTTACCAACAATTAAAATTCATGCAGTGTGATATTGTACACATAGGACAATCACGCAGAGCCATTAAAAATAGATTTAAAGAACACGTTGTAAATATAAATTTATTCAAAATTCAAAAGATCAAATGGTGAAAACAATATCATCATACAGCGCCAAAACGGCAAAGCTTTAGTGTAAATCATTAACTTGTACTTTGAATAGTACAGAAGTGTTAGGTTTGCATTGTTCTTTATGTCTAAACATAAATAAATATAAAATATTATATATACGTATTTTTTTCTTTTTTTGCTGGTTTACTCCAAATATTAAAACTATATTCTTTTATGCGACGTTTCGGTGGATTATTTTCCACCTTTTTCAAGCTTTTATTATTTTTTCTACTTTATAATACAATTCTGAAATTATAAAACATATATCTTTGATAATGAAATACTATAAAAAATGATAGAACCTAAATTAATTATAATAATTTATTTACCTGTATTATATGTATCATATTCTGTTGTGGTTATTAAAATAATTTTATGCTTTTATTTCTTTTTTGGTTTATTTTTGATTTTGTCAGTGTCACTGTCATGTATTTAATTGAAATTTTTGTAGTTGTTTTTATACACTGTTTCCAAATTTTGAATTTATCGTTTTATTTGGTGGGTTATTTATCTGTTAATTTTAATTATTATTAGATAATATTGTGGTATATACTACTAAGTCCTTGTATATCATTTCTGTTATTTACTGTTTTATTTATGTTTTTCTGTATGTGTATCATTTCTAGTAATAATCTTTTCTGTGTGTGTTTTTCTGTTGTTATTATTTTTGTATTATCGTAGTTGAAATGATGTTGTTTTTCTATTTCATGTTTTCTTAGAGCAGTTTGTTGATTGTTATTGTAATTTTTATGTTGCTTAATTCTTTCTTTTAAATATTGTTTTGTTTGTCCAACGTAAATTTTGTCGCAGTTGTTACATGGAATTTTATAAATAGTATGTGTCATTAGTTCTTTTGCTGTTTTTGTTTTTAGTTTGGTAAAAAATTGTTTTGTTGTATTTATTGGTTTATGTGAAATTGTAATGTTGTGTGGTTTGAGTATGTGTTGAATCTTTTGGGATAATTTTGGAATATAAGGTACAGATATGTATGTGTTATTTTTTATAGGATGTTGTTTTAATTTATGTTTGTTATATATATTTATTATGATTGATTTTGTTATACTTTTTATTACTTTTATTGGGTAATTATTTTGTGTTAGGAAATATTGTGCTTTTTTTATAATGTTTGGTCTATGTTTTGGATGAGTTAATATTATAGCTCTTTTTTATAATGTTTTTGATTATGTTTCTAGAAATGATACACATACAGAAAAACATAAATAAAACAGTAAATAACAGAAATGATATACAAGGACTTAGTAGTATATACCACAATATTATCTAATAATAATTAAAATTAACAGATAAATAACCCACCAAATAAAACGATAAATTCAAAATTTGGAAACAGTGTATAAAAACAACTACAAAAATTTCAATTAAATACATGACAGTGACACTGACAAAATCAAAAATAAACCAAAAAAGAAATAAAAGCATAAAATTATTTTAATAACCACAACAGAATATGATACATATAATACAGGTAAATAAATTATTATAATTAATTTAGGTTCTATCATTTTTTATAGTATTTCATTATCAAAGATATATGTTTTATAATTTCAGAATTGTATTATAAAGTAGAAAAAATAATAAAAGCTTGAAAAAGGTGGAAAATAATCCACCGAAACGTCGCATAAAAGAATATAGTTTTAATATTTGAAGTAAACCAGCAAAAGAAGAAAAAAATACGTATATATAAAAAAATAACTCCAACAAAATAAAAGAAGATACAATAAAATATTATGCAGGGTATTTCAGTTAATAATTAAATTTTAAAGTTTTTTGGCTTGATTAAAGGGGGTGTTCATATAAAGAGCTACAAGTCTTCAAAAATGAACGGGACGGGAGTTTTCAGTTGTTTTCTAAAAAATTCTTTAATGAATCAAAACGGCACAATAGTAACAATCACCATCTATCTTTCTGCTACATATTCATAATTTTACGTTTACCCTGAGAATGTGAAATACACTACACTTTTATTTTTGTTAGAATTATTTTGGGGTTTAAAAGAATATTTTTCATTTTAAACGCTGTTGCTCTCTTATAATTTGTTCGAATCTCGCTCAGTTTAACTATAAAAAACTAAAATCAAAATAATTGTATTTCTACATGTTTTAATGTTTTGTATATAATCTATACTATATACCTATACGCATATACTTATTTATGCTTTAACGATCTTTAACGTGGAATACTAGGTATTATGGAATTTCTACGAAAATATTATTTATAACACTACGGCTTAACTGGAACCCAACTCGCATTGCAAATTAGTATACCTACCTAGTTCGCCTACTCCCAGTATCCTATAACACGAAATATCAAATAAACATGTATTTCATCTTGAGCGTTTGTAAATAAAACAAATTATTAATGTCACCCTTAAATTATAACTATACAGAGAAACGTAACCGAACTGTTGATCCCACTTTGCCAGCTTGCCTGTCGCTTGCCAAAACAGATTTTTCACTTGGAACTATTAGCCAGTGTATGACACTTTATGACCGCAGCAAGCCCTCAGCAGGGTATCTTTGTTGGCTAGATTTATTATTTTAGTCAAAGTTTCTATTTTCCGGACTGGCACTTAACTTATAAACGATTTGTTTATTAGCTATTGTCCCTGTTCCGACATTATCAAATCGAAAACATTTTGGACATACTCACTAAAATTCACAATCTTTTACCTAAGTACAAGGAAAACAGCTATTTGTTGGTAAATGTCTACTTAATGCTTTTTTAAAATTTTCGTATTGCCTTTACCCTTATAGGATCAAAGAATTATTTTTATTTTCTCGGGTAAACTGTTTTATATAATTTTGATAGCAGTCGTCATCAGAACTAATGTCCAAGAAATAGCAACAAAACTATTTTTTTGCAAAAACTTCCAAATAATGGGCAAGAACTGGTAGATGTAATTAACGAACTTTTCTTCCGTTTTATTCAATTTTATTTATTCACTTATATAAGGCACTGTATCGCAGGCTTAATTGTTATTATGTATTTGTTTGAAACAATGTTTGAAACGTTAGAATCCGGTCTTGACCAACTTTAACCATGACGACGGCGATCATGGATAACGAATCAAAATTGTATACAAACACGGTATATCTTTGGGTAAACTTTACGACAGCCATATTTGCCAAGAGGCTCAAACTTTCTTTATATACATTTTATCTGACAGGAAATACGTTTCTTATTAAAACAATTTTGTTCCGCAATGTTCTACTTTTGTGTTGCTTTAATTGCTAGTCAGGTCGATTTATTGTAGTATGTATTTTAAATGATGTAAAATTTTCCTTTTTATTAATTATATACAACCTATATGTTTAGCAGACACCTGTATTACATAACCGGTTGTTGATTGACTGAACCAGCGTACGGTAGGCATTTCTGTCGCTCCCGGATATACCGCCGGGCCGGCTACGTCTACGCTAGGTTGGAGGAGTGACACGCTTGTTGCTAGTGGGCTCCCACGTAGCGCATGTTACAGGAGTTTGGGGATTGGAATGGGGAGGTTTTCAGGGCATCTAACTAGCGGATACCTTTTTATTAGTCCCCTTGTTTGATGGTAGTTTAGTTCGGTTGCATTATTCTTGTTCTTCCTCGGACGAGCTGCTGTCTGAGGTTGTATACAGCTTTAGGACTTCCTTATTTATTGTTTTCTTGTCTTTTGCGATTTCTGACCACTGTTCTTCATTTATGTTTGATTTTGCTATGATTGCCTCCACCGTTGTTCTCCATGTGTAGCACGGTCGTCCTACTTTGAGCTTGTTGCTGTCCATTTTCCACGCTTTTTGTAGTATATTCCGGCTTGTGTTTCTCTACAAATGGTAGTATAGCTGTGGTCACTCTATGCGCGGTTTTTGTCCTCTCTTTGACTGTTTCTCTGCGGTTGAGTTTGCTTGTTATGTAGGTTCCCAGATATTTTATTTTGTTTGTCAGCCTTATGTTTCGGTTCCCTAGTTTATATTCACTATCTGTCTTTAACGTTTTCTCACTCAAGGGGTCTCTTATCATGACAGTGCTTTTGTTGTAGTTTATGGTTGGCCCGTTTTCTGCTAGGTTGTCTTCTACATTATTTAGAAAGTCGGTTAAGTCTTTTTCATTCTCTGTTATTACCACTAGGTCATCTGCATATGCCAGTATAAACGGAAGTTTTATTTTATTTCCTTGTCTGTTATATTTCTTTAATTGTGCGATTGTTTTTTGAATGATGTCATCTAGCACAACTGTAAATATTCTTGGTGATATGGGGCATCCTTGCTTTACTCCTCTGTTTTTTTTGTTTTACCAGGGTTGTTTGGACAAACCATTGTATTGTTGTATCTTCGTGTAGACAGGCCTTCGTTATCCTATTGATTAGGTAGTGGGGAACCTTTTTCTTTGCCAGGATTCTAGTACAGATTGGTGATTTATCATATCGAATGCTTTCTTTAAATTTATAGACATGACGAACGTTTTTGTGGCTTCTATCCATTTTCCTTCTATTATACGCCTTACTGTGAACATGTGATCGTCCACTGATCTGTTCTTCACAAAGGCTGCTTGATAGTGTGGCATTTCGCTCTCCCTTTGGCCTCTCGAGAATTTTTTCAAAAAAACTCCCGGCATTTCCTATCTTCGCGTTGCTTTTGGGCATTTCTTACTTCTTGTTTTGCTAGTTTTATTTGTTGCAGCCCACTGTGATCTGGTTTCTTTGTTATCTTAATTGCCKTTTCATAGTTGTCAATCGCAGCTTTCCTGTTTGGCGAGAGAGGGGACCTTTCTCTATTTTAACGTTTTGCTGCTTCCTTTACGCGTGTTGTTATTTCTTTCCAGTTTAGGGGGTTTTCTTTGTTTTGGAGTTTGATTTCTAGAGTTCCCCAGAATCCATCCKKCTCGAGATCGTTTAGGAGTGCTGGAATTMTGTTGGCTGTTTCTATTGAGTTATATTTTGGTTGTAATTCTTGAACGTTTTCTACCAAGCTACTTCTGAATTTCCAAATGTTTTGTCTAATGTAGTTAACAGCTCTTCTTCTTATTTCTCTTGTGAGGTTTTTATGTTCTTTTTGGGTAATATTCTCCCCGTATATTTGGTGAGACAGTGCACCTAGGAGGTAGTTTCCATCTCCTGGGATTTTCTGCACCATGATTGTGTGGTTTCTTGTACGCACCGTTTCAAGGATTTTTCCTTTTCCTTCTATACTTCTATATGTATCTAGTTGTCCCCTATTGTTGGTTTGTTTTTACTGTAAGAACGTCTAAAGAGACGAAAGCTGTTATTATTCTTTTGTGGGTTAGTTGTTTATTTTATTTGTTAATACTAGGGCTTTTAAGTTTATTATTACTATTATTTCTTTTTAAGATCGTGCTGATGTTCTACTATCGCTCGTGAGGCAGATCGGGGTACCTACGTCTGGTCTATTTTTAGACGTATTTTTTTACACTTTCAGGGCCTGCTCTTTGTCTGTCTTCAAGGTCTAACAATCTGGGGTGGTTCGTTTCTACCTGCGTTTGACCGTTTCAGCCCCAAAATACGCTCTGTATTACTTAACCGGTTGTTGCCACATAATCTTAAACTTCCAGGACTAACTCAGTGTTGGAATGTTTTATGCTAACGAGTTTCCCACTATTTTCGAAAGTACGGGTTTAATGACCGTGCGTAGTTTGCGGCAGTAGCATAGAAGTATAGTTTGATTATATAGGGTATCGACTTCTATATCCCGAAATCATGGACGGAACAAATATCCGTTAAAAGAAAGTTGCCACTACATTTTTGTGATCAACATTCAGCAATACTAAATTGACAATTTGTTATGTTGTACTCTACTTTACCATTCTAGCGTGAAATTAATAAACAACCTTGGTCGTATAATATTGAATACAACTGTAATGTAATTGTATATACCGCTTTTTATTCAGATTATATATAATATCGTCCTCTTTAATGTATTTTCTTCACTTTTTTTTGTACGCGATTAGCCTGCTTTCTCTGATTACCTAGTTTCAGGTTTCACTTACAACAGTTTTAAAATTTAACTTAATTAAACGCTTTAACTCTTTGACGCTTTAGAAAACTGATAGTGTTCAAATTGTTAATCTTCCATATCTATACATTTCAAGATTCACGCCAGTTTTTTTTCGTACTGCGACATGAAATCTTTTTTATAGTTCATTTTGCAAATATCCCGATAAAAAAATCTATTAGAGTCAGATCCGGAGACCTAGCGAACTATTTAATCGGTCCTGAAACTCAAATCATCCAGTGTCAAAAAATCATGTCTCAGCGTCTCAACATAAGTCTGAACATTTAAATTGTGGTGATAAATAACCGGCCCTACAAGTTTGTTAGCGAAAATACCGCCCCAAACTCCAAAGCTAAATCGCCCCTGCTTCCAAAATTCCGTTGTTACATGATCGTTTTGTTGGGGTCAATGGTAATTTATATTTCTGATGAATACACCACCGCTCGAAATGTAAAACTCAGCAAACCATATAATCCTGTTCATGAGGTTTTCTTCGTTGCGGCATTTTCGCAGGTATGTTTCTCGAAACTGAAAATTAAAAAACTGCTTATGAGTTACAGAAGTGCTGTAGAGGACCCATGTTGCCTGGGGTGGGCCGTTTATGGCAGTCTAGGATTTTAAATAGGCAAACACAGACGATACACAACGACCCGACCAGAGCTCGATTAACTTGGCCCCCCTCTTCCCTCCTGTTTGATATCTATCTAAATAGGGTGACTGCACACAGCCAGCACACCCTAGCACACCACTAAATACAGCTAGCACATATCCCATTTTCTCCATTTTTTTTAAATATTTGGGGGGGGGGGKGCMAGTTAATGCTGCCCCCCCCCCCCTTCGGCCCTTTTCTTTTGATTATTTATCCATGCCGAATAAACACTTTTTGCACAGTCTAGCACATCAATCAGAAAACCTAGCACACCGTCTCTTCTCACATACATGACTTCAAAGGCGGGGGCGGCCAAATTAACGACGATATTGAATGTGAATTACAAACGCTATACACATACCGTCGGGTAGTCTTCTGACTGCACATCCTAGCACACTACTCAATACAGCTAGCACACATCCATTTTCCCCATTAAAAAAAAAAGAAATTGGGGGCGGCAAGTTAATTTTGTTCCCCTTTTCTTTGAGTTATTTATCGCTGTCTCATGAGCACCTTTTGTACAATCTAGCACATCAATCCGAAAACCTAGCAAACTGTCTGCTTTTTAGATAGGTACATGACTTTAAATGCGGGGGCGGTCTAGTTAATGACGACATAGAATGTCACAAGTGATATATACATACCGTCCAGTAGTCTTCTGATTGCACACCTTAGCACACTGCTCAGTATAAGTAGCACAYATTCTGTTTCCGTATTGGTAAGGAGACCATCAGGTTAACGCTGTCTCCGTCACTGATCTATTTTTTTAATTAATCACTGTAAATCGCTAGGCAAGTATCCAATTTTTTAAAACAGCAATTACGTGCATAATATGGTAAGATAATGGTGTCTGTGCTATTAACGTATTTTTTAATTTTATATTGTCACCAGCAAATATTTAAATATGCTAGTGTGTTAACTTTATAAAGCAAGAATTTTTAAATAAAAACATGTATCAAATTTAAAATATCAAGACGTCCTCCGCTTAACATTCACTTTACATTATTTACCTTATTCGAGTTGCATAGTCTGGCATGCTATGAGAAATAAGGTAGGGTAAAACACTTTTACTTGCCTAGATATTGTATAATAGTAATAATTGTTTGTAATTATTCAGGGTTTTTGGTGCAAGCTCTAGTTTTGGGGTGCAAGGTGGGTGCAAACCGATTCAAGTGCTCTTTAGTAAGAAAGCGATGTTATGCGGCCAACTTTATCGAGCCCACTGAACATTTTGAACGTAATTATAAAAATTGTGTGTACATAACTAGAGGTTAAAACGCGTAGTGAGCTGGCCTGAGGTAAAAAGTTGTTCTGCAAGTCTGATGTCTAATCATACAGTTGTTTAGCGAATCTCTGACAAGGTAAATGGAACTAGTGTCATAAAATGTCACTTTATAGACGGTAACTACCCTGGATAGTACCTATCTAAGAAGCAGACAGTATGTGTATAGCGTTTGTAATTCACATTCAATATCGTCGTTAATTTGGCCGCCCCCGCCTTTGAAGTCATGTATGTGAGAAGGAGGCGGTGTGCTAGGTWTTCTGATTGATGTGCTAGACTGTRCAAAAGGTGTTTATTCGGCACGGATAAATAATCAAAAGAAAAGGGCCGAAGGGGGGGACAGCATTAACTTGGCCCCCCAAATATATTTAAAAAAATAGAGAAAACGGGATATGTGCTAGCTGTATTTAGTAGTGTGCTAGGGTGTGCTGGCTGTGTGCAGTCGCCCTATTTAGAAAGATATCAAACAGGAGGGAAGAGGGGGGCCAAGTTAATCGAGCCCCCGACCAGACAGGTCCAGAAAACGTTTTGTAAGTACCTGCACTTTGCATTTCCTAATGACATTTTAAAGACATGAAACATCTTTACCTGCATCAACCCCAACCAATTTTTCCAAGTAAATGGATTAGAAAATTTGCTTTTGGTATTTCTGTGGTTGTAAATAAACAGCGTTCATTAGAGTAGAGGGGATAGGGTTGATAAAAACACCTACATAAATTAAAGAGAAAGGCGAAACCCTTTAGTATTCGTACAAATTTTGAAAGAAAGTGGCAAAATGCGGCGTCCGTGGGAATGTAAATGTGAAGATGAAATCTTGGATGAAGAACTAATTTTAGATATGAATTAGTTATATTCATTAAATGATTTTGTAATTGATTTAATTTTATTGAATTTTAGATGCACCAACGGCCAGCAAAAAAACTAATAACATGTGTCAGTGGATACAAAAGTTGTTATACAAAATGTATTCAACTTTTTCCTTGAAAAGGGATGAAAGGTGTTCTAAAAATTAAAATTAGAGGCTACAAGACTGCCGTATGCAACAGATGCTAGAATTGTTAAATTAAATGGGGAAGATCTTAGTCGGTCCAACAACAAATGCCAAAACAACATTGTGAATTCTTTTTCTGATGGAGAGATAGAAGATAAAAACATTATATACGGTATGTATATCAACTTTGGAATTGATCAAAGATGAATTTAATAAACAAGGAACTGTAGCGTCGCATCGTTCATAAAAAATATTTAAAAAATGGGTTCAAATATAAAAGAATTAACACGAGATTGGCCATAATGGAAAGAGAACGGTTCAAGCGATGGAAACCGAATTTATTTAAAAAATTCGAAGATACCGAGATGAAAATAGACCCACTGTCTATTTGGACGAGACTTTGTATGACACGCATGACGTCACAGCCAAGGGCTGGATTGATGGGACACTGCAATGCCAATTAAAAACACCTCCCTGCAGAGAAAAACGACTTATTATTTTAAACGCTTGCGGAGCAAGAGGATGTGTTCCGAATACTTTGTTAATTTCAGCAAAAATTATTTCAAAATAGTGCTGATTACCACTCAGACATGAACCACACAGTATACCAAATTTGGAGGACAACTCGATTATTGTTATGGATAATGAGGCTTATCATTCTCGCTAAAATAAGAAAATCCCGAAAAAATGCACACGGAAAAAATAATTAAATTTTTAGAAGGAAATAATTTGTCTTTATTAAAAATAATATTTGAAAGTAATATTGACAAATCAAAATCGTTTATGTTGACAATTATTATTATTGTGTGCTGATTTCCATAGAGCTGATTTGGAGCCAGTGGAAACATCACATCAGGAAACAAAATAAAACACCATATATGCTGGTGTTGTAGAATTAGTTCGAAAAGTCACAAATGAAGACATTATTTATAAATAGTTTTGAACACATTATAGTAATTAAAATTAGTTTTGTAAGAAACAGTGAATTTGCAGCAACAATTATTAACGTTAATGATGATTATTCGAACTCCGAAGATGAATTGTAGTTACGTTTAAAATTTAATTATGTAAATTGTGTAAATATATCGTTTTAGTTATTGAAATGTGTTTATACCCAAAATGCAAAAATGCAGGTACAAAATGTTTCCAGGGCCTGTCTGGTCGGTCGTTGTGTCTGTGTTTGCCTGTTTAATATCCCAGATAAGACTGCCATAAACGGCCCACCCCTCGCAACCTCGCACCATGGGTTTTTTATAGCACCTCTTATAAGCAGTTTTCTCATTATCTCTTTTAAGAACTACAACTTGGTAAGTAAAACTCTTCCCAAGATTAAGACTTAAGATCTTAAGAATCATGGGAAACAAACTACGCACGAAACAAAAGCCTTTGACCTTTGTCTTTGCTCTTTTCGCTTAATGGAATTTTTTTCGTAGAGAACATCTAATATTCCAGCTCACGTATGCATATTTAAATTATAGTTTTGAAAATATTTCCGCTCTAATCGTTACCTTCCAAGTACCAACATTTCAGAGTGTAGCACCCGTTCCTCTGCAGCATACGGTGAAAATAACGTTACACCCGAGCAATCCTCAACAAGATTTATGAGGGTTTCGAGCCCCATCCGCGCTCCCTAAGTGCCCAGGACTACATCGCACACTTTGCCCCTATTCCACGACTCCGCCCGTTGTGCGGTGTACTCGCAAGTACTACAGTACTTCGTGTGCGCGAAGTGCTGCAGTACAACGCAATCGATAAAACGCTATCCGCTCACCACTCTCATTTCATGCCCTCCTGGCTGACGGCGTCGCAACGTTCAACGAGGGACATGTTGGAAATAGAAAGGGGTGATACAGATAGATGGGAAGGGAAGAGGGAATTGCTTTTAGTCCAGAATGCTGTATACCGGTTTCGTTGAGATTCGAGGGTCTTTTGCGAGAAAACGTTAGAGGCTAAACGAGAGAACCTTGTGGAACTCAAGCTCAGACCGGTCAAACGTGTTCTCATTTAGAATAGAATTATTATTGTATTGCGTCCATCGCTGGAATTATTTTGTGACTTTGTCTTTTAAAAGGTTCATAAGGGAATTGTAATGTATTTCTCTTGGAGTGTTGGAGTTTTTTATTTTCATTTTGTTTATTTGTATTTCTAAAGAAATTTCCTGTTTCTTATTATTATTACAATTTGGCTTATTGTAGTCGCATTTCTGTGTTATGAAATTAGTGCATATGTTACCGACAAAGTACGTTATGCAGTCATACCGAGGTTTGCCTAGGCAAAGTCCGCATTGGCGGCCAACTTTAGGCAAAGTTCGAAATTAACCTGCTGTATCACTAGCATACGGTCAATATTCCATGTACGAGTAAGAGGCACAGTTTGCGATAGAAGAAAAACATATTAATTTGTATTAATAATTTATTGGCTCTTAAAGAACAATCACAAATAAAATAAACTTTCATATTAAAAAACAAATCAAAACTTATTGAGGTATAATCAGTATGTTTAAAAAGAAATGGGCATCAAAGAAAAAAAATTCAAAACACTGAACTGAAAAGATATTGAGGTAAAATTAGAAACGTTTCTTTGGATGGAATCAGGGCTTTTGCATGATACACTTTTTACAGGGTACATATTATACAGGGACCCTTATACAATACATTTAGTGTTAATTATGTCACTTATTAGTACAAGGTATCGAATGGCGACACTTAGAATTGCATAACAATTTTCATCTTTTACATTTACAAGAGTTAGTGGTGCATGTTTTGGTACAGTTAGATCTTTGAATCCCTTGCCCGCCAAATAAAGAACAATGCCCACTAATTTGGCGAAGTGATATTTCTATTTTCAAGACGTCTTCGATTTTAAGAAATTGTTCCTTGCATTTGGTTCCTTATTACTTCTCGGCATAGAAAAAGTTTTACGGTTATTCCTTTTTTGGATGTTTTTTTTCTTGTGACAGGTTTCACATAGCTCTAAGTAAAGTTTAATGCATTCTCGAGCTACGTTCGCATTTTTGCTACTTAGTGCTTTAATCATAATATCTCTTCCAGCATGACCACATTCCTTGTGAGCATTGTCTAGCACCTCAAATAATTCTTCATTTAGCACAAAGTATTTACTTCAGTGACTTGCGCAGACAATGGCAAAAATAACTTTTTAGTGCCCCCAACAAGTAACACGTCGTTTAAGACGTGGGTATCGAAGGGTAGTTTTTTTGCAGTTTTCTTGGCTTCTTCAACTTCTTTAATTAATGCCTCGTACTTATTTCTTATATCTCCAAAAATCGCGATTTCATTTCACCCGCGTCATTCATATTTGCATATGTCTTTTTCGTCAGAAATCCAATAACGATTAAACACAACTGAACACAAGGGCCGCCTAAATGCAGCTAAAGACAAAGAATGAGAATTCAGTTGCAGCACCGCGATATGTGAACACGTAGCGCAAGTTTCGGCCCCCTGCAATCGGAATATCAGTTTATTTCGGAGTTTGCCTGCTACAGGTTTGGCAAACCTAAGATTGTCGTACCACAATGTAGGCAACGTCCGAAAAAGCTAATAATTTCGAACTTTGCCTAGGCAAACCTAGGTATGACTGGATAACATACTTTGCCGGTAACACATATACAGGGTCGCTACAAAGTATGGAACCAGCACGATATTTCAGGTTCTGTTCGACCGATTTTTCTGAAATTGTGAATGGGCCTATGGGCAATCAAAATGCATTTTCTGGAATTCTTTCAACTCCGTGTCAGCTCTCGTTTCCGAGATATGGACACAAGTTACATTTTTAACGAGGGGGGGGGTCAAAAGGCACATCATTGAAAAGGATATGTTTTCTTGATTTCAAAAATGTATACAATTTATTGCTTCTGAGTTGAGAAAAATGTTAATACAATAATTGAGCCTGAGAACGAACGAAAAGAAGGAAAACAATTTTCGTTATCGCTAAAATGGACAAAAGAGCCATGTATTACCGTTTTTCTTTGACGTGATAATTTTCGTCTAGTTTGATCAATTTATTGCGGATAGGGTACCCTAAAAGTAAAAAAGGAAATCATGATTCTGTGAAAAATCCTGTATTTTTTCACATTTACATTGCAGAAGATGCTCAAAATGTTCTTCATTCTACCGCTTCTCCCCTACCAATCCATCTCTCTGGAAATATCGCATTCAAATATACACGAACGTTGACTGCACAATGGGGCGGTGCACCATCTTGCTGAAACCATATCTGTTCAGAAGGATGCGCAGCATTTTCACGATTAGGGAATACTTGACCGCATTCAAATTTCCATCGATGAAAAAAGGCTTAACGATAATACCACACCAGACATTAACTTTCCGGTGCCATCGAATTCGCCACAAGACTACCTGAGTTTGGGAAAAGTATACGAATTCGCCACCGTGAGTTCCAGGTAGTTATAATTCCCTACCCGAATTCGCCAGTACTCTAACGAAGGTTTCAATTTTTATAACAAGTTGATCTTTTATTATCGGTACAGGGGACTTATCTGATACTTTTTCGGATATTTGGAGACCCCTCATAATATCTCTGCTTGTATTTTTTAATAGCTGCGTCTATTTTGACCCACTGTCATTTTCTTATTAGTTACGCCTTTTTAAGCAAAACGTTAAAAGTAAAAAATGTTGAGCAAACATTTCATCACGTGTATTTTATTTTCATGCATCTAATAGGCAGATTGGTGACAATTAAATTAAAATAAATGATAGATGTGACATAATATCAAAGTAGGTGTATTTTATTGATATCTTGTGCCCTGTATGCGCAGAAAATATCAGTGAACTTTACATTTGTAAAGCAGACATTTTAAAAATTAACCCTATGGTATAAATTACTCTTTTACTAAGCAGGGCCGAATCACAGAAGATTAAATTTAAATTAGATTTTTGTATATCTACTTATTGGAATGTGATGTGCGTCTCCTCAAGTAATACCTAGTAAGTATAACTGCTAAAATAGAATAACAAAACATTTTAGCGGATTCAATCTAGCTTGGTTAAAAGTAATGTATTGCCTAATTCTAGTTTTGAAATTCAAACGTACTTTGGAAATTTTGGATATACCGATTACCATATATTTCGGATCGAACACACTGGCACTAGCACTTCAAAATGCAAATTGCAACTAACCAATACTTTTTTACGCGCCCCTGTATTACTCTTAAATCTATATTGACCCTAAATTACATCTTTCCTAGAAAAGACCATCTTTATACCTGGGCGACTCGGTGGCCAATTCGGTCGGGGGATTACCTACCTGCCTACATCTTTGGGATTAAGAGGTTAGTCGGTGGCGAATTCGGTATAACCCTAACTTTCTGAGGGTGTTGTGTGTGGACTTGTTCCATCCATCCAGTGTGGATCTGCAATTATATCTATTCACATTACCATTGAGGCAAACAGTCGCTTCATCAGAAAACAAAATCCAATTTAAAATGTTTCTCTCTTCATCTATCATGCTCATAACAGTTTCGCAAAATTCTATCCTACGATCGAAATCATCTTCGCTCAGTTCTTGTAATAAATAAATTCTTCAAAATTTTCTGAACAGATCTGCTAATATGGTGAGTGAGAGCACGCTGTTGTACGGAACACTTCGGAATCCATTGCACATCAAAAAGGACAGTCAAGCTACTTTCCTCACTCATAGCAGCCTTTGGACGTCCTGGTTTTTGACGATTTTTAACACCACCGGTTTCGTCAAAACGTTGAAATGTTTTAATAACTGTTGATCTGGCAATTGGTTCACGATCTTCATGAATTGCATTGTAGTGTGCAACTACTTCCGAATAACTTCGCCTTCTAGCTCCATAACCAATCATCATCAAAATTTCGATGCGATCATGTTCAGTTAACTGAGGCATTGAGATTGCAAATAACAAAGTGAATGAAAATTATCACCAGTCACGAGGAAAATATGTTTTTTTGCAAGACCCAAGTTCGTTATCACACTTTTCTCAATTCAGGAGCAATAAACTGTGCAAGTGGGATACATTTTTGAAATCAGAATAATATTATTTTCAATAATGTGCTTTTGACCCTGCTTGCCATTTAAAAAATGCAACTTGCGCCCATATCTTGGAAACGAGAGCTAACACGGAGTTGGCTGTTGGCTCCATACTTTGTAACGACCCTAACGAACCTGTAAATTTAAGGTCACCGTTGTGTAAGTTTGATATACTGCAGGCTGAAATTACTAGATATTATTCTGATGGATGGGAATGGGCGTAACCATCTTCTGTGAAATAAAGACCCACATTATTTATATATGTTTTTATGTACACTGATCATGCAAAGCCCGTTTATTCCTAATTAAATTTTTGTTGGTTAGGTGATATATAACGCATTCAATTGCATCGCATTTACGTTTAACTATGATTGAATTGCGAGACTAGGAGTTTACCCTTGCGGCTAGGATTAAAACCCATAGGCTTTTCAAAATTCGCCACCAAAGCATTTCATCAAACTGCTTTAGAAAACTTCTATGCCAAGTTTGTCAGCGTGAGCTCAGGAACAGCAATCCCACGATTGCTACCTTCAGACCCTATTATAAGCCTTTTAATTAACAATTTCACTAAGCGCCATTCAAAGCTTGCTAATAATGAAGCTGATGCGACTGATATCTTACTAGTCATTCTCAAACAATTTGTCTTTGCAGACTTCCGATACCTACTCCTGAAAACCAGTTGGCTCCAGTGCCACCAGATGTACTAGCAGTTACAGCCTCGATCCCTTGCAAACAAATTGTTCTGTCTCAGATTACTTCTTGCAAGTTCAAATAATTTATTACATAAGGGTAGTACTGATATTTATCACCATAGTATAGTGCGACAGAATTGTAAACAAATTTACACTACTGTTAGCTTTGATACTGCTGTAACTTAAGTTGACAATACAGTTGAGTACTTATTTCCACGGATAGCTCATCAAACTAATGTTTCCGCCACTATAATAAACTGTAGCGAAGGAGTAGACTTATTCCAGTACTTCTTCGATTGTCGTCTTTGTACTTATTTATTTCGACAGGCAGCTCATTAGGAACAATACGCTCCCACTTAAAGAGATGAACAAAATACAAACTCCCATTTACAATTTATAACTAAATATAAAAGTGATATCCAAACAAACACCATTAATAATAGAAAGGAGGAATCAACAAACAAATAAAATATTCAGCGAAAGAAGATAGGTCAAGACAAAGACGGTTAGATATATAACGACAATTCACTGAATCAATTGCTATACAGAGGAACAATGATGTAAGTCGAAGACAAGCCTTAGGGTCCGAGGAAGCGACAATGCAAAATGTATTCCTTCTGATTTCACGCAGCAGTTATGGTACTATGAAAATGTATACAAAAAAGGCTAGAGGAGCGGGAGTTGCAATTATTAATAGCAAATGATAAGCGGCTAAGTAATATAGTCACAATCAATTCCAAAGTTATAACTCTATGGAGGAACATGATCCCAACATTTAGTATGCGCGAAGACAGCTTTAAAAATTTAAAACGCCGTAAATGAATTTAATAAAGAACATGGCGATTACTACAGTATATAGGTATTACATAGACGGAAGTTACGAATTTTGCCATCTATCATGTTATAAAAAGTTCTTCTTTTAGAAAGAGGATGATAGAAGTTTCAAATGTCACCGGTGTAAGAATTTTACATTTTTTGTTCTTTTCTATCATCTTATCCAGAGTGAAACACATAATTATGACCATTCAATAGGTGGACCTGACATAGGAATATGTTATATAAACTTTCAATATGCTCTGAACAGCTACAATACGGATAAGGTTAGGTGCTCAATTTTTTTTAATTGAGTACTGTTTCTCACCCTTCATTTACCTTTTAAGTGTATTTGAGCTTATCATAGTTTGAGCTTTGCTAAATTCGTTGTTTAACATTCGATTGTAGTACATAGCTCCTTAATTGGGTATTTGCCATGTATTTATATTTTATTAAATTGCATATTAATAGGTAGCATCTAATCGTAAGGTGTATTTTTAGTATTAAAAATGTGAATATTTAAAGGGACCGCCAAAACGCGGACATATTGGCCGTGACGTCAGGTGTCTTGTAAATGGCCGCTTGTTTACATCTGGGATAAGTGCGCCACGCGTCAGCCTCAGCCCTCAGTAAAAGCAAAAGCAACAGCATAAGTGAACTTTTTATCAAATTAACGTAGCATTGATAATTTGATCACAGTGGGTTGTTGGAAACATACTATTTGTAATAATAAAAATGTACCCTAAACTTGACATTTGTTTTAGAGGTCAGAATAAATATACATAAATTGCCATTTAKTTTCGGGGCTCTTGCGGCTCGTTTTCGGTCTGGCTAACAGTCGAATATATGGGGAACAACGTCGTTCTTTATTATAACATTACCCTCTATCAATTTAAATCGCATATAATTTTTCATATCCTCTTCAAACTATAACAAAATGGAAACTGAGTGGTAAACACTTATAACCCCAAAAAGAATAATAAAACTTACAGTAAGAATTAAGATGATCATCACAACAGAAAAACAAACCTTGCGATTTCGGCATATCACGTCTAGGGGCCTTAAACAAATTTTTCATACGTTGATAATCTCGGGGAACGGTTACAAAAATTTTGTTAGCTGTACTGACTGAAGTACTTTTATAACCATGTACAAAACGACACTTGTTTTGTTTTCCTTATATAATAAATGCTTGTAAAACTACACAAATCACTTTTTGGTGCGACCTCTTACACCGTCCTTTCAATAAATACCACACAAAAGTTTTCCAATAGAAGAATGATACTACACCATTAAACACCACGCTCCTCGGTAATGTTTACATGACACTTGACGTCACGAGTTGAATAACCTAGGATAGAAGCATTTTGGCGGTGACTCCTAAGATTCGAATTTCAGACCTGAAATTCTCTACCTACAAATATTTTGTTTGTTTTTTTAACATGGCGTACGATATATGTATAATAAGATTAGGATAATCTAAATAAGTGGTTGAAAAAGATGCTGTTTGTGAGTTTTATCAAGATTTGGCTTTGATATTTGTAGATTTTTTATTTGCGACTTAAAAACTCGTATATGCATGGCATAAAACTTGGTTTATTTAATAGAAATACACAAAACAGGGTACTCACAATAGTTTTTCAGTATAAATACTTATTGAGTTAATTCATGAATGGCTTGAGGACTCATTTAAATTCTACAGGCTTCTACACGATTAAATTCAAAGGCAAATCTCAAAATTCTAGTGCACAACAATTCCGGTCGGTTTATATGGCATTTTGGTCTCTGGTCGGCAAAGAATGGGTAGGGTCGGCTTTTGAACCTTTTCGCTACCTACCTGCCACACCCAAAAGGATCCCAAAACGACAGAATATTGCAGCTGATCAGTACTAAATGAATCTTCAAGGTACCGACATGCAAATGCCTCAAAGCAATCGCGAAGGGAGAGTATGGGTGATAGAAAACTACAGGTTTTATTTAAACAGAAATTTAAGCAGCGGACTCACGTATTGGAAGTGCAGCGTGCGTAAGTGTGACGCAAAGATATGGTCAGATGAGCCAAACGGAAAGATTGTAGCCAGAAGCAAATTTGTTCACAACCATAAGCCTCCCAAACTGAAGAAACAGAAAAGGTAAGCCCATGACACTTACTTTCCAATTGAAAAGTCGTATGCGGTTGCAGATGCTACTCATGTAAAACAACTTCTTATCTCACTAACCAATAATATACATATTTAATGGTTCTGCATGTTCAGTAGAGAAACTACACGTAACAGTCTAAGCATGGTAATTAACATTCTTGAAATTTGTCAGCGACTTTCAATAACTAATGAAGAATTTATGGAGGAGAATGGAAGCTCGAAACTTTTTGCGAAGTTGGAAACTCGTGAGTTTTGGAATAAAGAGCTACCCTTCGCCGTATCGATTTTCTAGCCGAAAGCTCTCTGAGGAAAATAGATTCTCTCTTGATATCACTGAGGTCTCGCCTTTGGGGACCGGTCTGCTATCCGCTAAGCCATGTTTCTCTTGCAATACTTGTGTGTTGTTTAGTCAATATCCAGTCTCGCTATATGTATACAGGGTGTCCCATTTTCGATGTTTTTATACTCTATTTCGGTTATTATTAAAGCTAGCGTAATGAGGTTTTCACGACCATGTTATTTTGAGATGAATTAGCAGGGCAAAGCAGATTTAGATTAACCTTTTTTAGTTTTTGAGTTATAGCCGAAAATTTAAAAACTTCGGATTTACGAAGGGCCCCGTAGCGAGTGAGACTTTTAGTATTTAATTGTTTTAAAATATGACTTATTATTTTACATAGAATCAAACGGCGCAATCAGTTTTTTGACACTGTAAACACTTTTTGAGGTATAGACTTCTTCAATGAAGTCCTTCAATCTACTGAAGATGGCAGCATAGCTACCGAAATACATACAGTATTTTCACTTGACTGAGTGATCAAGCGATAAAAGGAGGACGGCCTCTTAAAACGAACTTGTAAAATGTACGTTACACATTTTTAGATAAGCGGAAAAGTAGTAGTGACGTTAGAAATGCATTTTTAAATAATATTTTGCCAAAACTGTAAGCCGCTCTCCAAGAAAAGTCTACCGTAATATAATAATTATAATTGGGTATTATCACTTTTTTTAAATTACGTAAAATGAATCCTGAAGTGCATATATATCGTACGCCATGTTAAAAAAAATATTTGTAGGTAGAGAATTTCACGTCTGAAATTCGAATCTTAGGAGTCACCGCCAAAACGCTTCTATCCAAGTTTATTCAACTCGTGACGTCAAGTGTCATGTAAACATTGCCGAAGAACGTGCTGTTTAATGGTGTAGTATTAGTCTTGCCTTGGAAAAGCTTTTGTGTGGTGTTTATTGAAAGGACGGTGTAAGAGGTCGCACCAAATAGTGATTTGTGTAGTTTTACAAGCATATATTATGTATGGAAAGCAAAACAAGTGTTGTTTTGTACATGGTTATAAAAGTACTTCAGTCAGTACAGCTAACAAAATATTTTTGTAACCGTTCCTCGAGATTATCAACGTATGAAAAAGTTGTTTAAGGCCCCTAGACGTGATATGCCGAAATCGCAAAGTTTGTTTTTCTGTTGTGAAGATCATCTTAATTCTTACTGCAAGTTTTATTATTCTTTTTGGGGTTATACGTGTTTACCATTCAGTTTCCATTTTGTTATAGCTTGAAGAGGATATGAAAAATTATATGCGATTTAAATTGATAGAGGGAAATGTTATAATAAAGAACGACGTTGTTCCCCATATATTCGACTGTTAGCCAGACCGGAAACGAGCCGCAAGAGCCCCGAAAATAAATGGCAATTTATATTTATTCTGACCTCTAAAACAAATGTCAAGTTTAGGGTACATTTTTATGTTTGCAAATAGTATGTTTCCAACAACCCACTGTGATCAAATTATCAATGCTACGTTAATTTCATAAAAAGTTCACTTATGCTATTGCTTTTACGTTACTCATCTCCGCCGCGTTGAACCGCTCGTCGCTGTACACAAATTCCATAACAATGACCATGCCTTCAGAAGTCATAACTCATAAGAATTTCACTTTTTCTTGGCGTATTTTAATTCGCTTGTCACAAAATGAACGCAAACAAACTGATAAATTGACGGGCTGAGGCTGACGCGTGACGCGCTGACCCCACATGTAAACAAGCGGCCATTTACAAGACACCTGACGTCACTGCCAATATGTTCGCGTTTTGGCGGTCTCTTTAAATATTCATATTTTTAATATTAAAAATACACCTTACGATCCATTTCTTCGAATTTATAAGCTATCACAGCTGTTTTGTGGATTGGATGCTATCTATTAATATGCAATTTAATAAAATATATATAGATGGCAAATATCCAATTTGCTTATTGTTCCATTGCTCCTTAGCTCACTTATACAGGGTCCGCCACCTAAAATTCCTCAGGCTCGTTTTTTTTTTAGGCACAACCTTGAGTTATATATCAAATTGTAGGCCTTTTTAAACTCTTTAAAAAAGCATAGTGAGTTGCCGATTGTAAAATTTTCAAATAAAGTTAGTTTTTGTAAATATTTGTTTACCATATCTCGTATAATAAACACGGTAAAGCTGCCATCGCCAAAGCTGCCTCCACTGAGATGGTCAACTTCAATATTTAATGACTTATTACCTATCGTAAATAATTATTATTATTTCTACTCCAGGGACTTACCCCCCTCCCCCTAAAATATTATGCTAGCTAGACCTATGCTGTGGATAATAAATACTATATCAAAAATGGCTAGCTTTAGTAGCAAGCTAACTGCAAATCAAGGATGTCAACCTATACACAGGCGAATATCGCCAACGTCGTTGGCGAATGGCCTATGCTTCTGTTGATATCCGGACCCTTAAAGAACACGTGAGATTGGGGTTCCTCATCCATAGGTGCGAGCTAGGTAGAAAGTCGCCGACCAATAAATCAAGATAGCGAAAAAATGTTTATTACGTGTGGGATTGGCAGCAACTTGAAAACTGAACTCGAAGAATCTGCGAAAACTGATCTCACTTTTTTAACAATTGCAATGTTAACATTTAAATTTATAAGTAGTATTGTCGATGTGTATTAGCGTTATGAATAAAATTTGACTGAACGTTCAGCTTAAGTGTATTAACAAAATGAGTAGTGAAAAATTTCTCACCCACTACTTTCGCTCGTCCGTTGCTTTGTATATAGTTTGAATTGACCAAACAAACGTTTTTACATTATGCATCTGAGTAAGAATGGTAATTTTCAATAAGAGGATTGAGCAAAACTTATTTGTCTCTTGATGCACCTCTGCTGCTGTTTGGGAGAAATCAAACTCAATACGTAAACACCTTACAGAGATGTAAAATTTTAAAAATGCTATACCTGTTTAATGGATGAAGTAATTATAAGTGACGGAATCTATACTGTACGTAGCGTTGCACTAATATCAAATTTAATTTGAGATTTATGAGGAGTGGATCCAAATACTTTCGGAGGGGGCTTGAGACCCTTAGCTTCCCTCTCCATAAATCCATTACTGTCAATATGTTATACACATTATTTAACATTATCAGCACGAATTAAAACACGGTATGCTATTAAAATGCCAGTATACAAAGGTCTTCTGAAATATGATTAAATTTATTTCAGTTTATTTAAACAAAGCGTAATTTTGTTAAAATAAAGTGCAGCATTAATTACTTTCACATCCAACGGATGGGAAGCATTGTATCGCCAAAAAAAATTCAAAAATTTTTATTTGCTTATTCGCTTTAAAATGGTCGAAATCGCAAAAAAACAAAATTTGAGCGAAAAAATTTCTTGTCTGTGTGTTTGTGTCTGTGGTTTTGTTTGTGGATACTATGACTTTCGAAAGACTTAATATATGAACTTGAAATTTGGCAAATGTATAAATCTCAACTACCCAAAGCAATCTATTGTTTGTGGGGTAAGTAGGGTATCGAAAAGGGGGCGAAATGGAGGAATAACTACCCTTTTTGCAAATTTTTATTTTTTTCGTTTTAGTATGTGATTAGTAGTATAACTGCGAGTATTATTCGCTCTTATAAATTTTCGGTGCAGCAAACTGCATATTATTATATATATATATATATATATATATATATATATATATATATATATATATATATATTAACAAAAGAGCGTTACTTAAAGAAAACGGTTTTTCCTAAATATCTCCGAATATATTTAATATATTCAAAAAATGAAAATGCAATCAGATAGGAAATAAAATTTATCACAAAAAGTGTCTTAGAAAATTTATTCAAAATTTTGACATTTTCGAAATATTTCCAAAAAACCTATTTTGGTCCCTGCTCGTACGACTTTTTTAAAATTTTGGTATTATATAGAATATCAAATTTCTGATCAGAGAGCACTCTTGTATTTTTTTTTGTTAAATTGATAATTTTCGAGGTGTTTGGAAAAAAACGATTTAAAATTTATATATTTTTGCTAATATCACGAAGATAAGTCTTAGAAAAAGTGTGTAGAGAGAAAAATTGCTCAAAATCTGATTACTAATCGTATATAGTAAAAAAACCGTTTTTAAAATTTATATATGCTCAATACCTAATTACTAATCGTATATTATAAGAAAGAAAAACGTAAATGTCATTTTGACAATTAGATGTGGAAGTATTGATTCAATTTGCAGAGGTTTTTTTGAAAGCAGTGCCCTGGCGGAGGGAAATTTTCGGTGCAGCAAACTGTTTAAAAGATATTAGCCTCGATATAGAAGATATTAGCAAAAAGCGTCACTTAAAAAACAGGTTTTTCCTAAATCTCTCAGAAAATACTTAATATATTCAAAAAGTGAAAATACCATCAGATAGGAAATAACATTTCTCACAAAGTGTTTTGATTTTTTCCCCAAAATTTTGACATTTTCGAAATATTTCCAAAAACTGGATTTTGGACCCTCCCCACACGATTATTTTTAAATTTTGCTACTATATAGAAAATCAAATTTCTGCTCGAAAAGCATCTTTACAAATTTTTTGTGAAGTTTATAATTTTCGAGTAATTTAGAAAAAAGATTTTAAAAATTTATGAGTTTTGCATTATTACGTGAACCGTTTGATGTACAAAAAAAGCTCAAAACCTCATTATTGATCGTATAATACAAGAAATAAAAGCGTAAATGTCATTTTACAATTTGATGTGGAAGTATTGATTCCATTTGTAGCGGTTTTTTTATACAAGTATCTAATTCTGATTTTTACACAGCACTCCTAATGTGTACAAAATTGTCAAACACTGAGATGAAATATGCTTTCCATTCACTGATGTCTTTATTACTATTTTAGCCAAAAAGCAAAGAGATAGAAGTTTTGCTGTAAAACGTAAATTGCTTGCTTAATAAGTGACACAAAATATAATAACAGAAGCTAAAACACCGAGAGAACTCAAATCTGATTTATTTTAAATATCCGAGTAATGCGACCACGGTTTTTAATCCGGAATTTGCTAATGCCAAAGTTTAATGATGTGTTATCATCGATGAGCTCATATTTCAACGCTGACATTAGGTGCTTCATAAATTTAAACTATGCGTATCTGAGTAAAGCTAAAAATATAATATACTTTTAATACCACAAAAAAAACTGAAGTAGAAGTTTTAATCGAGGTATAAGTTATATCGCCAGAATATTGATCATAAGGCATTACTTATATTTGTAATAATTTATACGGTGTATCTAATTGCTAATGCCTGCAAATTATAGTAGTCAAGGATATTCCGTTAATATTTGTAACAACATATATTTTTGGCGATATTAAGACTTATTATTTTGTATTTCGATTAGACAACAGGACATTATACATGAAAGGATTTTAGAAGGTTGAGGACAACAAATGGTGGGTTTAAATTTTTTTAGGAATAAATCTAATGCCGATTGGGGGTGTTTGGCGAATTGACGCAAAGTGCCTATATTCAAAGGTTTAACTAAACTTAGCTAAGATAGCAGCTTAAATTATTACAGTTCTAGGTACTGTTTCAAGAACAGATTATTTCCTCAGCTTTGAAGAAAATCCACGAAGATTGCTGATAAAATAAATACTTAATTACCTAATCTCATAAACACAGGTTCTTATTTATGTTAAATTATTTACTACAGGAAATTCTTACTTTGCTTCCCACCCATTATCGAAAGCTGGGCACGCCTATGTCTTGGTTTCCCGCCCCCGGAGCGAGCACTGGGTAGAATCAGACCTGTGCCCACCTATGTCTCCAGACCTTACCCCTTTTGACTATTTTTTACGGCGGTACTTTAAAAGCAAAATTTTCAAGACGCACTAACAAAAAGGAGTAAGGTGAATTGATTAATTTTTATTTTTCAAATAAAATATCTTTTTTTAGACAGAAAACTGCATTTTATGTATCCAAGTTACTTTTCGACATATAAAAAACAAAAAAAGCAGTTAACTTGAAGTTTTTGCGATTATTAAATTGGCTTTACTATAGTTATCGAATTACTAAAACTTAACTGCGTACTTTAAAATCTTATCAATAAGTAGTAACTAATACATTACAAACATACTTAAAATACTTTACGATAAGGCACCGATAAGCAAGTCCGCGTCCTGTATTTTATTGATTCTAACAGTAACTGCTATTTACAAGTGAGGCGATAAATGTTACTAAAAATATCACTTGTTTGTCCCATAATCCGCTTTGCTGATTAGCTGAGTACCCAAATGATAATCGATAGAGGCCCTACATTTCAAACATCCGTCGACTAAGCATCAGTACTTCCGAAGCACGATTCATCAAAATTACTTTTCAAGTCTAAAAGGTCAGTGCTTCTATACTGCCTTCCGTAACCAATATTACAACTTTAACCATATCCCCAGCACTTTTAGGAGCGCAAAAAATAAAAATTACTGAATGCGGGAGTGGGAATAGAACCTTGGAAACGATCTTTATGCCACATCCAGTCGGCCAACGTTTTATTGATCGTGTAGAAAAGGCTACAGGTCCCACTACACTTCTGACTACGACCTAGTAGCTGCGCCAAGCAGTGCCAACGCCCGCTGTTCCCCCCGCCTCCCCGTCCCGCCGACCTCGTTACACAGCCGTAACTAAACAAGTGAGTTGTGAGTTGGCCCATGCTTCTATCGTGCTTGTGTTGACTCAGCAGAGCGGTGTGGCCCGGTCGATCGAAGCATGAAGCATGCAAGGTTGTTTGGCGCGTATAGTCGCGCTCTCTCTCCGCCTGGCAAAACTGATGATTGTCGCATTATAGAGTGGCGTTATCGACCTTTTAGTTAAGTCATAAAAACGCTGGCGCCCAAGCGTCAGCGTGAGTTCTGTAGATTAACGAGCTACAACTCGGGCTATTTATGCCCGGCATTCGTATAATTAGAAAGCGATGTTAATTGAAAACCACAAACGTCGGCTGACGAGTACCTACCAAATTGATATCTGGGTACTAAACAGATACTAACGTGAACTCATCAAAACTAATTTTCCTGTTGTCAAGAGCTTACGAGTAATTATGAGCGCGGGAGGGGAGGGGTAGTTAGATATTCACCGGAAATGGCTTTGTGGGTGGGGCTGCGATTCTGCCATTTGGCAAAGCCGAGTTGACACGCAATCCACTTTCGGGCGAATCCATTTTCGTCTCGCCCTCGGGGTAGGGCCCGCATCATGCATAAATTATTTGTTTTATCCATCGTAAAAGCCTTGAACATGGAAACTCACTGATACGATTGCCGACAAAAAGGTTGAGTCGGTACATTCACGGTACCGTTGCTAATTATGATGATATCATGTTAATGTGTTGTTGATTGCAACACAAAGCATTCATGTTCGTTGTTGAATAAATAATACATGAGCTTTTTTATTACATTGTCACTGCCGGCTGCGATTCCTATTTTATTAACTCCATCAATATCAGGGCTGTTTCTGATCAAGTCCTTGTAGAATTGTTATCTCTCGCAGCACGGGATCATTAATCTGTCTACTACCGTTTCGTGCTGCTAGCAGAACATGTATTGTGGGCCTACGTGACCCGGAAAGCAGTATTGATACGATCCTGCGCCGCGCTCAGAACTTGCTGTTTTTATTAGCTTGGGCGGGTACCTCTTTTTCAGCAATTTATCTGTTTCAGTTTTTCAGGGATTTATCTGGCTGCTTGCCAGCGGCATTCAGGATCGTCAACGTTCGCTTTCACTGTAGGGTTTCGGCGATAGGCATTTTAGCATCAGTGTACTTAGTAAATAATCATGCATTAAACAAACAATTCACAGTGTGGTCATTGATTAGGTTCGTCACCGGATCAACGGCTAGCCACAAAAAAACAAAACAAGTAGCCTGCTATAATCGCTACAACTCATTTTAGTTTCCATGTTTTTGTTTACATTAATTGAGTTATTTGCCTCCCCACGCTACTGATTCGCGCAGTCATTAGTAACTGGGAGTTACTAATGCTGCGCTGTGAAATGCGTTTTTATGTAAATGAAAATCAAACACAAAGGAGTTTCACAAGTGGTTTAGCCCTCCCCACCACTCGCCTCGTCTTGGTACCAAATGGTTCCAGACAGACCGCTTGCGCCTGCAAACGGGCCCCACTCAAACAAAAACTCAAACGCACGCCATCCCCATTCCCCGTGTTGAAACTGTTGAGAGTTGCGGCGGAATTCTAACGCTAGCAGTGCATTGACGTTTCGTCACGAATTTTAGTAATCCAGCGCTAATCAAGAAACCGTAATCAAGAGTTTCTATTTATCATAGTTATGTATGTTGTGTAGAGTGCGACCGGTGCAGTCAAAGCGGTTGAATTGCTAGATAGTCACGGCCGCATATATCTTCTCTCTTGGGATTGTAACGATGCCTGTAAGTTGATTTTGTTTTAAATAACTGTTAGCAGAAACGCTCGGCGCGCATGTTATTTATGAACCATTTTACACCGGTAGCTTTCTAAATTTGAAATCATATAGAAAGTTAGACTACATACAATTTTTTTCTATTAAAACTATTTGTCAAATGCAGAGTCCGTAAATAACACAGCTTATGTAAGTATTATTGTTTAAGAGAAAATGTCTGCATTTGTTTAAAGCAATATACCCTCAAAACAATGCAAAAAGTAATAAAACCAACAACGAACGTGTGATGTGTATTTTAATAATGGTTTAAAAAATCTTTTAATGGGATTGAACGAGGGAGTCACGAGAGGTTATTAATTTAGACAATACCATTTCAATACTGCCTTGATACCGATGTCAAAGCGGGATTGACATGTGAGATGAAAGCTTTTAGTTTTTCAAACTTCTCAGATAACAACTTCAAAATCGTTGTTTATCTTATAGATAACTTAATTTTATCCTTCAAATTTTATCACCGCATAAAAGGCATGTTTTTGCTTATCTGATGACCATTTAATATCATCCGTACTGTTATCAGATAATATCATTTGTTCTGTTTCATATTCAGTTTGTTTTCTTGTACTCTTTTTCTTGTTTTGACAGGTAGTATTTTAATTTCCTTCTTCTTCCAAGCTCCTCCTTCTGCGTCAAATGCGCGTGGCAAATTAATTGTTTTTATTGACATAATGTACTCTCGAGGTGGTGGGTGGTAACTGAAAAGTGACGGAATTGAAGATGATGTTGATGGAAAAGACTTCTATGGAGTAAATGGTGGTGGTCAGAGTTAGCGTAGGTGTTTTGGTAGTAGTGTGATGTAACACATCTTTATCCATCTTGGGATATTCCTTCTTGCTTATAGAAAATAATAGAATTATATCCATTGATAATGATTTTATATTGCTTGGTGTCTAATGCAACTATTAATCTGGTAGGTGGTAAAAAGAACTTCTTAACGATTTTGCTACAATGTGGTGATGATGTTACAATCATAACCATGATTTTTTACTGGATTTAAAGTTTCAATGCCCAAATGGTTCTCGTGGTTGTCAAAAAGTAAAAGCGTGAAATGGAATGGTGTAGCACTTTCTTAAAAACAGTCCCATTATCTAACTATTTAGAATGGCTAGTCCCAATGATTCTAGAAATATATAACTGATGTTGCACTAGTTATATAACAGGTAGCAGTAAGCCCTCATCTTTTGCTGATTGTTTTGTATTCTTGTGGCCCAGTACTCTTTTGTCTTTTGGACGGTTGACTTATAACGAGCATAAGCATCTTTGCAAATTATTGACATTATGTCTATAGAAAGAAGTGGGTCTTGACAAGGTGCAATTCTCTAGTTGCCTGATGGTTATTTCTACCATCCAGCAATCAACACTTTTGGTCATCTTTGGTCATTTGGCTGTAATCCATTTTTGACTTATCATAATCCGGTGATTGCATTTCTTGTTCGCATTTAATTTTGTCCTTTGGACGTGGTAAATGTGCCCTATGTACTCTTAAACTTGAAAGTTGCTTGCTGCGACTCTTCTTAGAATAAAATATAGTTTGGACCACACAACACATGTTTAGTAACCCAAACTTACTGCCCCAACGCTACCGCTGATAACTCTTTAAGACTTTGAGCATTAAACTACAGTCACACATTTAATAACACTAACAGATAGACAGAAATTGACGCAATAATAACTTCGTTGATGTTTATAGTAGTAGTTAAATTAAAAATAAAACACTAGTACCAGTTTTTTTTTCATTTGCAGACCATTCGACATGAAAAACCTGAAACATAGCAGCTACTTAACCAAATCAGGTAAAACGATCGACGAAGCAGAAAATTAGTTCTCTTTTAATTAACTTTATTCTAGAAAACAATTCGAATGAGGAATATAGCGGCCTGAGGTGTTTCGAATGCTGTGCTGATTTCACCAGTGATTATTTTTTAAACAAACACCTCCTCCACCACATTAAACAGCCAGTGGTAATACTTGAAAGATTCAAAGCGCCGAGTATCAAATTAAAATTAAAAAACAGGAACAACAGTTTCGAAATCGTTAATTCCCCCTCGCACACAAAATCACCTTCCAACCTGGAGGATACCGAATCAAATCAGCAGGAAGGAGAAGCAGGATTGGCTGAAGGCTGTGAAAACGCGCAAGACGAAACGGGGGCGGAATTTGAAGAGCCCGAAGAAACAAACGTTAGGTTTTCACCTAACTATGTTGATGGTCTTGAGGGTTGTGCCACGGATTCACCCAACATAAACGAGGAAAATTCGCAAGGCATGGTCGAGAATCAGTCTGAGCAAGATTATGGGAATATTCCCGGAGCAGAGCCTACTCCTCCCCCGGAACCATCACCGGAATATCCCAAGATTAGGATAAAGACTACTGGGTTGCTGAAAGAATCTCTGACTATCACGGAAATTACGGATGACACGCCCGTCGATGGATTGCCTTCTAGTGGTAAGCATTTTTTTATCCTCAAGTAAAGCATAGTTCATTCATCAACAGTATACGTAAAAAACATACATGCTCATTGCCAGGGATGAATATGTTACAATAAAAATAGTACCAGTATTACAATTCAGATTACAATTTTTTAAAGTTCTATAGTTCTAAGGGTCGGTTCCTATTCTCTTTATTAAAATTGATGTTAGCTAAAATCAACTCTAAAATCAATGTAATTGCTTTAGATTTTAAAAATAGAGTTGATTTTAGCTTAAAATAAAGAAGAGGAACCAGCCTTAAATGTTTTGAATTTGGTGCATGATCATAAAAACCTTTATTTCTACCAAATTAAGCAACAAATTTGCCATGATTTATAAGGCAAGAATAGAAAGGGTAAAGATTTCAAAAAGGTGTAAATCGTCTTCCAAAAAGTTAGGTGCTATATGCCATTAAATGTTTGCAACTTAGAACTATAGGATTTACAAAACTTTGCACATGCACAATGAAATTACTTTTAGTAACTACCGCTATAGTTAGAATACTACATAACAAAAGTACAAGAGCAGCTACTGTTTAATTTACATGGTTTAGAAGTTTAGATGAATGCTTGCACAACTAGTAAAAAGCTAGACGTATTTCCTACACCTTATCATAAAAAGCTATAATGAGCTTTGTGTTGCAACATTTAAAAATGCATTGGATAGAGCTACAACCCAATAACTATAGGTAGAAAATTACGTAATATGAAACTAGTCTTATAAGATAATTACACCTGAATACATTTGTAATAAGTTGATTAATGCTGCCATCTAACCATGGGTAGCCTTACTACAAATAAGCTTTTCTGTTGATTCAGTGCAAGTCATCTAATACATTAGTAGAATCATAAGTATACCTACTGATTATTACCTATACTCTGAGTAACACAATTTACATTATTAACTGCACTGATTAGATTTTAGGTAAATACAACGATACGTTTATGAAAAGTTCCTAAACTGAATTTGAATTAATTTTTGCTTCTAAAAGTCATAAGAAACAAAACCGCTATTCCATTTCTGTTTTAAATTACCTGATAAATATTTCAAATTAAACAGTCTTCACTACACTGGCACTGCACAAATCACGTTTAAAATATGACCATGACGGCGACCGTTACTCATTAATCATGCCTTTTTAATTTTTCAAGTCGCCCTTGTTTCTATATAATTTTATTTCGATCATTACAGTTTGACACTTTGATTTTGACATGCCTACAAACAAAAACCCGATTCAGTACAGTGATGTCATATCTAGAGATTTCTCCAAAACTAGTAAAATGGTTGATCAACAAGTGCCCTTTATTTTCGCTGTTCAATAGATTCACACCAGCCAAATCAGTAGGTATAGGATATGTTGATCGGCAATGATAGTGCGTCTCACTTTTGGGATAATTTGCTACTTTTTATTGCATTTTTCCAAAACTACATACCAAAAACTATTGTTTAAAGCTTATTCTGTGATCTAAATCGTTCTAGGATTATATAATTTTAATTTTAAACTTGCAACGCAACTACTCTGTTATTGGTATGAGCCAAAATAACATAGCTAAACAAGAATGGCCACTGCTATTAAATTTTGTGTTTGTCGTATTTGAACGACAACTCATGTAACTCGGTTGTAGCCAGTAAATTAGAAACTTTTGTGTTTTGTAAATCATCTTGTAGGTACAAAATGAACGCAGACTTACTTATAGGTAAACTTTCCTACCTTTACGTCTGTTTAATTCGCGATTCTAGCTAAGAAACTCGCACCTTGGTGTCGTGTTTGACAACTATTCTAAGTGAGCGTACGTCACTTGTCAGCACGCACGTAAATGTCTTTTTCAGCTTTAGTACGAGTTTGTGCGGTGGAATGGTGAAATACTGGAATATCCACATATTTACTACCTATATCACGCAAGAGATTTTGTTCTCAAGAAGCTGTGAAATGTAAACAAACTTAATAATAATAATAATACCAGAGAAAATTCTAGATAAACAAGAACATAACCTTAATTTTACTACAACATAATTGTTGTATATGTAAAGTATATAATGCATAATTTAGTTAAATTATATAATTTAGTTAAATTATGCTCAGAAAATTGTAATATGATTACAAAAGCGCCGTTGTGGGACCGTTATATTATGTGAGGTTAGGAATCTAGCACACAGCTGTTGTGAAGAAAACATAAACACAACACATCTGTCAAAACTTAAAAACAATAACAAACATGCTATTGTTATAGACCAAAATGACGTCGAGTTTCACCTTCTTTTATTTCCTACGCCATAAGGATGCGCACACGTTCATAAGCGGTATATTTCTGAATAGTTAATAGTTAGTTAATAAATTTATTCGCCACGCCAGCCTGAAATTGCGTCCATGAATAATGGCGGGCACGCCTTCTTTCCTGGCGCGTACATTAGGTACAGCCGCACACCTCAGACGACTAAATTAAATTTTTAATTTTTATTTAAGTCAGCCCCTATAATCATAATCCTTAATCCGCCACTGGATTGTGGGCAATTTAAAAGAGTAAGCTTTTAGGGAATTCCATCGGAAATGGTCTCAAATCTAGGGTATTTTGGTAATTTAAGAACAGGTGTTTGGCAACATTGGTTGAGTTCGAGTTAGATTGAAAATTGTTGAATTTATTGCAGTACTCAATTTCAGCACGGCTTAAGTTAATTTGGTATTGTTATTTGTTATAAACATCTAATATGTGTAGAGTTGTAGTAGGTGCATGTGAAGAATTAAGAAATGTGAGGATATATATTTAGTTGTTCGTTATGCATATACAAGGTTAGTAAGTATACATCTATCATGAAGAAAACTGGAAACTTTGCAATTTGCATGAGTTGTACTGGTTCAATGGAATTTATGAATTCATCATTTTACATTGATTTGCGGTTAAACACTGGCACAACTTCGTATAAGGTTTAGCTAGATAACATTTTTTTATTCTTAATTTGGAATGCAAACATTTTATAGTGACTCTTAACTCTACTTTGGTGTACAAGATTTCTAAGTATTTGGTCGTACAAAAATATTTACAAGAAACATTGTTTACTTTTAGCTTCTTCATTTACTCTATCAATCTGTTATCATCTTTTATTGAAGTTAGGTACTATAATATTTATTGTCGCCAATTTTTAAACTTTTCTTATGATATCACAAATCTTACTGCATTCTTTTTTTTAGAAATAATAGAACTTGGCTCCTGTTCTGAAAATCAGGACTTATCGTACAATAACTGTTCTAACGACAATGAGGCGCTCAACAACGTGTGGGCCACACCTTCACTGGAAGATCCACTCAGGCTGGATCCAGATGTATCAGAAAAGGAAGACAATAACCTATTATCACTTCTAAACAATGATAATGACAGGGCGAAGGATCTGGGATTCACTGCCAGTAATGATAGCGAGTTCATATCATTGGAAAGACTGGATGATCGGAACAGAAACGCAGTGGTAAGTTAAAAAAAAAGGTTTCGATAAATTGATTTAAAAGATCAGAGGATGCAGTCTAAACAGTAAGAACTTAGGTAATGACATTACCTTCTCTAACTGGAAATTTATAAACATGGTTTATAAAATTATAAAATTTTGTTCCTTTAGACAGAATTTTTACAAATCTTAGATTATCTGTGACAAAATTCTTTAAAAAAATTTTAAAAATGTTTTTGGAGCAGATATGAAATTTGGCCAAAGAATTTTTGATCGGTAATGGTTTTTGTTGTTTTCACAAATACTGCATAATTTTTTGGTTCTGGTAGTGGAAATATTTTTTTTTAGGATTTTTGATTCCATGGTATGAATTTTTTTAGTTTTGTTTATTATTATTTGGCTTACTGATTCAGATTTTTTGTCAAATATTTGTCATTTGCCATTCACCTTTTAGTCATCCTATGTCAGTACATAGCATCTTTGTAATTAAATACAATTGTAATGTTTCATGTACATCATCTTGAAGGTCAAAGTGAGTGGCCGAAACATCATTAAACAAAACAGAAAATTTCATGTGAGAGAACCAGAAAATTTACAATAAAAGTGTATTTTATTTATGTATTTAGCAAGTAAATGTTATCATTTTATGGGTCTACTAGTCTGTTGCATTGTAGCAATGACTTGTGCATAAACTGTATTCATTTGCAGCATAAATTATATTTAATATTATTTATATTATGTTGACACAGACATATTTTTTTTAAGGATAAGTAAGAAATTTTATATTACCTGTTTAAAAAGTGGGTATGATTTTTTTATAACAAAATGTTGTTTGTAATTTAATACATACTGCAGAAATATGTTAAGATAAGGTTCTTAACTATCTTTTCAAACTGTCTTAAACTGAAACTGTCAGTGTAGATATTGTAAAGAAATGTATTATTCAAGTAATGTTGAGAGTCCGTTGCTATTACTGGAGAAATGCCACACTTAGAAGTGATAAAGTGCAAAAATTGTACACTAAGTATTGTAATGTTTCCTCTATATAGTAATTTAGGTTTCAACTATACATTAAGTGCAAATTGCAGTTTTCTTTGTTTTTCAGCAAGTGTACAATTCACATGCGATAACAACATCCCTCAACCAGAACCCTCTGGATTCATTGGCTGGTCTGCCTATGCAACAGCTGGCACAGCAGGTGTCACGGTTACAACCTTCTAGTGGTATGCATCAACAGAATGTCTTGATAAATATCCAGCAGTTTCCTCAAGCACCGCCGCAGCATCATTATCAACCGCCAATGTACCATCACCCTCCTCATCCTGGACAGCCGCCCATGTACCAGCCTTATCAGTACCAGTAAGTTTTTTAATAATTACAGGTATTTTTAGGCAAAATTTGTACTGTACGCACTGTATTATGTTGGTTACTAGAGTAAAACGCTGCATCTATCCTGTCATCCTGTTTGCACTTTGCAGATTACTGCTAAAAGCTATGACCGACTTTAAATGAGTCACTATTAAAAAAAAACTGTCTTGGTCATGGAGAAATTGCACTGTACAGGCGGTTTTAAGGGGTGAATCTCCAAAAATAACAAAAAATTTTTTTTTAGGTTTTTGACATCTTCTGTACTTCAGCTATCTTGTGTTAAGATATTATGCTGCTGCCTAAATGACTAATATATACAAGGTGGTCGCGATGTAATGGGCCAAAATTCATGACTAGATTCCTGACATGAAAATATTGCCATTTAGACAAACTCATCTTATTCCAAAAGTTGATACTTATCCCTGTAAGGTGTTGCATGCAAATTATTATGTTAGTTTTTTCTTATTTATTTCATTATAAATGCTCATGTTGAGATAAAATTTTAGGGTTAGGGGTTTTCTGGGCCGAGATTGAAATCTATCCATCGTTTGCTTGTAGCTCATAGAGGGCGCCACCTGTGCTAGGTTGAATGTGTTGAAAACAACAAAACTTTTTTATATCTCAACAAATCTATTCTCGATTATCAAATTCTGATTTTTGCAGCTTCTTTGACACAAAAAAGCTATCCTTTATGATAGTCAGTATCTTGCACCGTTCTCAAGATATTTATTTAGCTTTGGTAATTCGAGTAATCAAAATAAATAAGGTATGAATGTCGAAAAAAAAAACAAGAGTTTAKTTCAAATTGTGATGAACAATTAATAATGAATATTACAATAAATGTTGAACATGTTCGCCTCAAACTTCAATACGTTTATTAACTCGTTTGTTGAAAGACTGCCGTATTTTAAAATAGAGGTTTTTGTTACGAAATGATTTGGCAGCATTTACAATTTTCTGCTATTTCTCTTTGCGGGTGTTTATAGTCCTCTATAAAAGAATCCTCTTAATAAGACTGTAATATTACTGGCAGCACTATGATAAGTGGAAAATGTCAAAATTGGATTTTAATATAAGCCTACTTGAAAATTTTCAATGCCAAATTTTACGAGAACGGTGCAAGATAGCGACTATCAAAAAGTATAGCTTTTTCATGTAAACGAAGTTGTAAAAATCAGAATTTGATACCAGAGAATAGATTTGTTGAGATATAAAAAAGTTCTGTCGTTTTCAACGCATTCGACCCAGCGCAGGTGGCGCCCTCTATTAGCTATAAGCAAACCATGGATAGATTTCAATCTCTCGCCCCAGAAAACCCCTAACAGCAAAATTTCATCTTGATATGAGAACAAAAAACTAAGATAATATTTTGTATTTAACACCCTGTATCTCTGTAAGTATCAACTTTTGGACTAAGGTAAGTTTGTCTAAATCGCAATATTTTCACGTTAGGAATCTAGTCATGAATTTTGGCCCATTACATCGCAAACACCCTGTATATTTTAATTTTTAATAACACCTTCACCATGCTTTCTGATGAAGGGCATTGACGAATCTCGTTCACTTTGAATGCTGAGTAATTCATAGAATGCTTACCTTCTTCTAGCACAAAAGTGCTTTGGTTTATCGAAAAAATTATACAAATAAAAGTTAAAGGTGTGAGATTGTGCATTGTTTTTATTGTATGCAACATTGCAATATAATAMATAGTTTGTTGAATAAGAATCATTTCGTGCGGCAGTGKCAAATTTCACGGCACTCGGCATGCAAGTAAGGTTCAGAATTATCGCACAGCTGCATGTTACACGTCCTTCTGCTTCAGAGAGCTCATAAGAGTCGATTTTCCATTGTGCCCGCAAAAAACACGTCCTAAACGCCTCAAAAATCGCGCGGTGAAAAAAACCCTAAATCTGCCTGAAAACGCACACGGGTAGGACGACCTGATGTTAAGGAATACGCGACACCGCACAGCATGAGAAAAACCCCGCGTGTTGTAAATCACGGCCTAAACGTCTCAAAAATCACGAGGTAAAAACAAAACGACTCCCAAATCTGCCTGAGAACGCACATGGGTAGGACGACCGGACGTTATGTAGCATGCGACACTGCGCGGCTTAAGTGAGAACGCTCCGCGTCGTCAAGTAGTTCCAAATTGAAATATTAATTTTTTGAAAACTAAGCGCGAGCACAAAAAACGGATGTCATATTCGTGTTCAGGAGGCCACTTTCTAGAGGTATGCACATTTGAGCTCGATAGGTAAATAACCGGTATACTAAATAATTACACTATTTTGTCTACTATCCTAATACAAACATCAGTTATTTAAAAAAAAATTACATACGAATGGTTTATAACAATTACAAATCTGAAGGGTCCGTTCGTCCTGGTTTCAATGACTTGCTGAATTCGCGCTTTTTTTCAGCCAATCATTCAGTCTTGGCAGCATTGTTTGTCCTTGCCAAGTTTATTTACATGATGTAAACATAACCTAAATTAATAGGTGTTTTAGAGTTCTCGAAAACTGAGTGCATTGATACCAGTTTGCAAGCAAAATATTATCAGGACTCAAACATACTGATTCGAGCAGCTGCACGCATTTTGATTACAATATCAAAATGTGCGAGTGCAATACATAACCAAACACAAACACGTGCGCTTACGTCTTTCGCTTTCATACTGTCATTGTCATTTGTCATAAGTTACGGACATGTGCGTCAGCTGATTGCCTGTAGCTGTTTTCTCCCGCCAATTTACAATGATTTTTTTAGGGCATTAAAACTACWCAGACAAAATAAATATTTTGAAATTAGCATTAGCATATCTTTACTTTCCAAAACATATTTTTCCAGAAAAGTGTCTTATACCCCATTGTTAAAAACGAGGGGAGCAATAAAAAATACATCATAATACGGATAAACTACTCTTCATTGAGCATATTCGTCGTTTCACTTGCAGAGCACCAAACCCAATGTACTACCCGCCGGCGCCGGGTTACGGACCTCATATGCCACCCCCTCCTCAAATGGGACAACCGCCGCCCCCTCCACCTCAGCCACCACAACAGCAACAACAACAAATGCCTCAGCAACAGTCAATGCAACAACCGTACAACCCAGTGCAAGGACCGCGGCCGCCAATGCCAATCAGGCAAAATGCACCAAGGCCACCAATGAACCAMCCACGGCAGCCGATGGMACCCAGGCAACCAATGGCGCCAAGGCAGCCCATGGCKGCTAGACAGAGGGCGCCTATGCCTAGACCAAGAGGAGGTGAGTTTTTTCGGAACCAACGGTTAATTTGAGATTTAGAAAACTCTTGCACAAAATTAATGCTCAAAATCCGGAAATTTGTATTTGTTCTAGAAATATTATTGAATCTTTCTCTTTGGTTTTATGCAAAGGACAGTTTTAACATAAATTATTTGTACATTAAGTTTTGACCCATTCCTTTTTAATAAGACTTTTGCAATATTCTGCGTTAGGTTCTTAGCAGTTGCTTCCATTTCCTATTTAGTTGTTGCCTTCCAAAAATCATTGACAGTTTGTGGAAGACGACAGGCAATCGGCTGACGGACAGTATAAGGCGAATGACGAAAGCTCACATGTGTGTTTTTGGCTATGTAGTGTACTCATAGGGCTGGTTTCTCTTCTCTTTGTTAAAGTTGATGTTGGCTAAAATTAACCCAGTAACCGTGACAATACCTTAAATTGTGCTATGTGATTGGTTTAGATTTTAAAAACAGGGTTGATTTTAGCTCAAAATAGAGAAGAGGAACCGGCCCATAGACTTCAACCAATGATAGTTATGTACCACTAATTTTTACGAATTTTATTTGAGACATTCCTATTAGCTATTATTTTAAATTATTAAAAAAAATCTCATGAAAACATATTACTTAGGCTTACATAATCATGTGTATAAAAATTAACAAAAGAAAGCATTTTTATCCTGGACGTATAGCAAATATTATGGAAACTAATATGGTGATTTTTTTTTAATTGAAGTGGTCAATACACCTCGCATATGTGTTTTTAATTTTGAGCAAGTTTTCAAGGGCCTTTCAATGTCATTTTTTTTGTTTAATGAAAAATTGGAACTTATTAGGGCACCTAAATATACTACTTAAGAGGAAAGTGGATGATAGTTCTATGAAATTCATCGAAGAATCCTTATTTTTCAATAATTTGTTTATATTTTTTGATCATCGTACAAACAAACAAGGGTTTGGATGGGGTATCAGACACTTTTCTGTTTTAAACTCAGTTATTAGCTCCATCATCATGTTTGTTTCTGTGACTAGAAAACTGTTTTCTCAGTTTTTCAACATACTACCATGTGATGCTTTACCTATGAGGTAGACTACTGACATTCTGAACTTACACTTGGCACCTTTTGCATGCTTGCTGGTGGAACTATTTAACAGATAATTGAATAATTGAAGTTCTTGACATTATGGATTAGATTAGCATAGTGTATTGCCATTTTCTTTGGTATAAATTTTTTTGGGATTTGTCATCTGCTTTCAAGAACAACCTGAAATTTTAATAATTTTCTTCAAAGGTTAATTAAATTAATAATTCCAGTTTTAGCTAAAATATGATTTTTTTTTCTTTGTGTATACATTATATATAGAGGTAAATAGCTTATTGCACCCCATCTTTATCATTTCCTGTTTCTATTTAGCAGTATATAGCCAAATTGAGCTCGTAAGGCAACCCTAAACCTAAAAATTCTACCAGTTGTCTCATAATCTGTTTAATGTGATGTGTCTTATGGAATAATTTTGCCATTTGTTTCTTACTGTTTAAAATGTGTAATAACTAACAAGTAAAATTACAATAATCCTATTTCACCTAATCAGAAATTGTATTAAAAGAAAAATGGTCGGATAAAATATATTGATGCATTAATTTTGTTCAGTTTTGTTTGTTGTATTCTGTTTGAAGCTGTTTATCCTGTTGTTTTTCTGTTATTTTTAGATGGCTTTTTAACTGTTTGTTTTTGTAAGGTCTACTTTCTTTACTTTCGGTATCTTTAAGAGTCATTTGAAGTACATGCATTTAAGATAATTTACAGTATTGTACATGAAAAACCTACACTTGATTAATTGAAAATGAAATGAAAAACCTTACATTTTTTACTTTCATATTCTGCTACATCTTAAAAAGTTTGTAAATATGTGAACTGTAGTAGTGACTGGTAGAAATAGTCTTTCACGGAAAATGACCCTAGGTATGGTTGGTGGAGTTAGACCACAGGTGAGACCTCGAATGCAGACACCACAGCAGCACAATCAACAGCAGAGGATGATCAAGAGGACACCAGAGCAAATCCAGGCATTGCAAGCAAAAAGGAAAAAAATGGATGTTTTGATACCTGATAAAAATGACGATCCCGACTGCCAAGTGATTTGTACACAACCAAAGAACACTGACGGGGGACTACCACAAATTCAAAGTGTACAAGTAAGTTTAAGATGCAGAATATTTAAGTTTTATATATAATTTATCCACTCAATTTGGGCTTTTAAATTACAATAATATGAAAACTCATGAATGAACATTATTCAATACAGGTTGTTGTTTCACCTTAACTATAATCAACTTTTGGAAATTGTAATAAAATTGAGATATCATTTTGTAATTTTTGCAATAGTTTACATATGCAAGTGTTCAAATTATTAACACTAAACCAAAAGTACCATCTAAATTTAACAAACATCTTCTGCATATATCATTGTTCATCAATACGTTTGCCATTTAATTTACCAAATAGTTTTGATCACATAGATTGCTGGTATATCAATCTTAGAAAATATATTTATAGCTGGTGTAAAAGTGGAGAATCTATTGTTGAACCTCATCTTGTTATAATGGTTTCTTGTTGAGACTATAATCTTTAAAACTGATAAAAGTATATTCAAATGTACTTAAAAGGAGAATAGTTTCACATTTCATGAGTCATTTCGCTTCTGTTATATTAGAAATATGTTGTATAGGGTGGACTAATTTCATTAAGATTGCTGGACACTGGCTAGATTCCCCCAACATATGACAACAAGTTTGCCTTTTTTAAATGAAACTATATTTTTGTCATTAAGTTTTATTTGCCTTTACCTATTCAAAAATGTCATATTTCTGTCACCTTAATTTACATAATTGCAAAAATAGAAACAGAAATACATATTTGGTCTCAAATTTTGAAAATATGTTTAGCTGATGATTTTTGGGGGGTAACTTTTTTCACTGTGCTTTTGTGCATGTATTTTTTTTCTTAGACTAAGATAATGTTAAAAAGAGTATGGAAAAAGATTTGAATTATTAATCTTTTGGCTATAATTACGAGCCATAACTTAAAATACCTTAATGTTTGGACAGAGGATTTTTATCTCTTTAATACACTGCTTTTCATATTAAAGTGTTTCAGTTTTTTACTATTGAATAATTATTGAACTATTTGTAGTTAAGTATTTATATTCTGTCCGAATTTGGTGCCTCTAGAATGATATGGATGTATAATATGGAGTAAGAAAATATTATGTGTTGTGTATTATTATCATTGGACACCTTAAATATTTTTACAGAATAAACTAGTATGCTTTGAAAATAAAATCTTTGAACCTATCAAATGTTTAAACGAGCTCAGAAAATTTGTTCAAGTAAGCCACTAAAATTGCTCATTTTGCTATAAGTAAACCTAAACATCCAAACATATAATTGTCAAACATTATGTAAAAGTTATTTTCACGTTAGCAATAAAAATACTTTAAGTTCTTTTTTGCTACTGTTCATTCCTTCTAATATATATGTCATTTACCCTATGTAAATTTGTCGATGAAATCATTCAAACGTTTAAAAGAAAATAATGTAACAGTTGCAAGCAATTTTTGAGCAAATAAATCAGGGTCCAACATGACTAACACAACTGAAAGGAATACATAAAATTTATTAAAATATAACGAAAAGTTCATTTAGTATATGATATAACAAAAAGTAATTTAGTATATAGACTGTTACATTTCTGTTTGTTTATGTGTGATGTGAAACCTACATTACCAAGTCACGCTTTTGATTTTACAGGGAGGCACACCAGAACCAGCGGATAATGTAATGCACCTGTCTGATTCCATAACGTTGTCGGTGCGAAATCCTCCTCCGAAACCGCAGAGTCCTGTCAAATCGGATGCCAAGGCCGTCGCGAACATATTGGCGACTCGTGGGATTACTGTTACTGCAGCACCAAAAGGGAAAGATGATTCACCAAAGAAAGCCTCAACCCCACCACCACCAGTTGCTATAAATCTTAATAATGCTGTTAGTCTGATACCAGCGGCAAAGAATGGATCAAAGGTAAGTTTCTTCAAGTATTGAATAAAACTTTTTGTGAGACAAATGGTTCTTTTTATAAATCCACTTAATATATTGAACATTGAAACAGGATGAATGTATCTTTTTAATAGATGGCACTGCGTGTTGTATGATTGAAATATAAAGTTCGGTTATTTTTGGGACACTTCAGAGAACCATTTTTACAACTAAGACAAATGGCAAAGTTCGTTATCTTTAGTGGAGTTTTCTGTAGTTTGTAGTAAATTTGTGTTTAAAGTTATCTTACCTAAAACACCACCTTCATTAATTTGCCTAAATCTTGAATCACACTAACTGTTTTCATGATGTAGACGTCTTATATTTCACAAAAGATCCATAATTTATATGCTAACCTTGTTATTTATTTTTACTTGCAGCCCACCACCGAAAACAGCCGTCTTCCAACGGTAGACTTGACGGACGACACTGCTTCCGAGCCTGCCCGACCACCCCAACCACCTAAACAACCGCCATCACCCCAGAAGCCCGCGCAACGTGGTGCGCTGCCCTTCCGTTGCGACCTGTGTCCAGCGCAGTACCCGAACTCGATCGGCCTGAACAAACACAAGCAGACGTACCACAGGACGGGCGGACCGTGTGAGATCGGAGTGCCCCTCGTCAACCTAAAGCAGCCGGGGATTTTGCAGAAGCTGTCCAGCTTAGGTATCGTCAATTATATACCGCTTCCCGGCGCGGGCTCGGAAGGCCTGTTCGGGATTCCCGTGGTGAACGCGAAGAATCCTGGTAGCGCCGCCGCGATAGGCGCCACTTCCGTATTGACACTGGGTCCTATCCGTAACATTCCTAGGGTCCAACCTAATGCCAGTAACCTGCCGAAGCAGTAAAAAGTGCCATTTGGTCAAAGGTATGCAAGGGCTTTACGGGAGTATTTTGTAATTCAGGAAATCGCGGCAAGAGAGTTAAGTTTCATCCTATAAATCTGAGTTTACCTTACCTTATATTAGAGACCCATATACTTTGATGGTGACAAAATTGCATTTTTTGTCACTGGTTATACAGGGTGATCCAATTTTTTTGGAAGAAAACTGCAACTATTCATACAAAAACATGCATAAAGTTGTTGACAAAAAAGTTATTATATTTACTATTTCGAAATGAAATACCTAAACCAAGTTTGTTATTCATGAAGTGAGAATATCAGGCCTTACAAGTGACAAATGACAAGAGTTTCTGTACCGTTAAATTTTTTGGTACTGAAACCCCATAATTCCATTGAACATCTTAACTGGTGGAGCACTTTAAGAAATTTATTGCTGCCTCCAAAACCATTTATTTAAGGACAGTATTGATACAAAAAAGTATTATTTTTTCCATGAGTCAAATACCAGAAATTGTTGCTAATAATCCTCTGAATTAATTAATGAAATATTTTGTTGTAGCTACAAAATTTATTATAAAAAATCATATTTAACAAATTTGACTGAAAAAATTCACGATAAGTTAAAGGCGTGCTAGAGAATTGATAATTATTTTTTTTGCTTAAATCTTGTACAGCCCTTACATGCATTTGTATGTGTTTGTACTATTACCTGTACAGAGATCTCAGTATTTTAGATATAGTTAGTGGTAACTTAAAGGATCTGTTTTCGAGTTCAAACTTTGTTTCGAATTTGTATTGAATTTGTCACAATTTTTTTTTAGTTTATTTTAAAGCAAGTATTCTTGTAGACTGCTGTACTATGCATTTGTTATCACAGTGCAATTGAATGTGATTATATTTATTTATGTTTGAGAATTAACCTTTTTTTATGTTGCCTATTTCATAAAAAATGTATACAATGTAAATAATTTTGTGATATAGTTTTATAAATACAGTCTATAATATTTCTCGAGTAAATGATTCATTTGCTACCACACATGAAGGGTGTAACAATAGTAAAACAGCAGATAACCATAAACTAAACAAAAATGGCTACCCATGATTAAAACAAAGATTTACGAAGGTGTAGAAGGGTCATGAATATTTTTTAAATTCCGACTTGAATATATGAATTCTGAGATTAAAATCAGAATTCCGAGATTGAAGTCAGAATTGCGAGATTAATTTCGGAATTCCTATTTTGAGATTGAATTCGGAATACCAAGATTAAAAATGGAATTCCAACTTTGAGGTTATAATTGATATTCCGAGATTAAAGTTGGAATTCTAAGATTAACATCAGGATCTGACATTAAAGACGGAATTCCGAGATTAATCTCAGAACTCCGAGATTCAAGTCAGAAGTAAACAGCAAAGATTTCATGGAAATCATAATTTGTTTTTGGCTAGACATGTTTAATTTTAATTATAAATTGTTTTTAATTTTTCTATACAACAAATTAAAATTTTGTTCCAGTTGACATAAAATTAAAATTTAATTAAATGCTGCTTTGCCATAGATATTACAGCACTCTAATTTGCAGCGGCACTGTATGAAACAAATGAAAAATGTCTTCTTGCGGTAAGTATTCCCAGCCCCTTGAWCATAATATATTCACAATAATTGGATACCCATCATAGACAATTATTGAAAAAACCAGATTTTGATTAAGCAAKGTAAAATTGAATTCTTGATTTCATTAGCTTATAGTTGATAGAAGTGGAAGCTTGAAAAATGGCTTACATTGCATTAAATATGTTATTATAGTAATTAGTAAGGATTTTGATTGCATTATATGGTTATTGCTGATGAAGACATGTCATTACATGGCACTTTCTGGGGTCATTTTATAAAACATAGCTTTATGGACCACCACGTATTATGGTCGGTAAGTATTTAGTAAACATAAAACCCATCGAAGAGCTAGTAAAATAAAATTTCTTTGAATGATTAATCTTTGTCATATTCAATTTAACTAAAGCCAAAAATTAACTATCTTTTCTGCCACATATTTAAGAATATGCATGTACCCATGTTACACCCGTTGCATTTTTAAAAATAGATTTAACATTCCTTTTCAAACACATGCAGCTCACGATGACAAATGTCATTGCCAGTCATCATTAGATGGCGCAAAAATAATTACTTTTCACATACACCATCTTGATAATCTAGTAACAAAAATAATTGATGTGAACACGATGATAATTTGAATGGACTATATCTGTGACCATGGTGGGAATACAGTATTATATATAATGATTAGTTTTTTGGAAGTTATTAAATAATAATAGTAAAACACTTGTTTTAGATCTTACTTCCAAACTTTGATTTTTGGCAAAGCTTTGCCCAAAACAAGTGTTTTACTATTATTATACAGTATTATATACCCGATTCTACCCATGTAATTTACTACATTTTGATTATTTGCACCGGTATTCGGCCATACATAGGTACAATCGATAATAAAATAAGTGACATAAATACACATATGTATCAGCAAATGTTTGGTTGCAAAAAAAGTAAATTTTAGCAGTACTGCACCATTAAAAGCGAACATAACATAACCTAAGCTTCTTAGTGAAACTGAAAGAAATTAAATTTTATTCGTCTTATGCCCAAAGTATTGTAAGGCGTAAGAATACTCGTTACTGACGTCACTGCGAGGACTTTTTTCTTTAAATAGGCTTGATAACTAAAATGACGCCACATGCGCACAAACACTACCAACTCAAAAATTTTAAATAACCTATCGTGTGACATCTCACTTCAAAAGCACTAGTTTCCTCTGAGTTGAGCTACATCAGCCCGCAGGCACCACTAATTGGCAAATGAATCATTTGTTGATTGATGGAGCCTTAAACTGTGGGGCCCTTTAAAGTTGGGTATGTGGCTGAAGACAGCAACGAATTCAGAAACGAAAAACGAAATATTACAGTGGACCAGACAAATATTGCATTTAAGGGACTAGCAGTAGGGTTACGCGACAGGTACAGCTATTTTTGATTAGGTACTGCGTATAAGCATGTTATGGTCACATTTCTATGCCTCGTATAAAAAACAACCAGGAAAAAAACACCCCAACCCAAAACAATCAAACAAATTACTACCCTGTCTTCGCCGAAATCAAGAGCCGTTACAACGTTTATATTATGTAGCTACATTTACAACAAATAAAATTGTATAATTTATAAAATATTGGCATTCGGCGATGAAAAACGGCCGTTTAAAATTTAAAGCAATATCTACGTAAGTTTAAGATCAAGCTGTTACACCTCCAGATTTAGTACGTAATAACGAAAAACATCTTGGCAACCGTACCAACCCTTGTTACACATTCATTCTTAGTAGGTTATTAGATAGTCACGAGAAAAGCAATATTTCAAAATATAAACAAATTTAGGGGAGACCAGGTCGTTTCCACCCCCTGAAGAATTTAAAAATTCGTAGCTCCCGTACCAAGCTTTGTTACACTTTCATACTCAGTAGGTTATTAGGTAGTCATGAGAAAAGCAATATTTCAAAATATAAACAAATTCGTTAGGGGAGACCAGGTCGTTTCCACCCCCTGAAGAATTTAAAAATTCGTAGCTCCCGTCCCAAGCTTTGTTACACTTTCATACTCAGTAGGTTATTAGGTAGTAATGAGAAAAGCAATATTTCAAAATATAAACAAATTCGTTAGGGGAGACCAGGTCGTTTCCACCCCCTGAAGAATTTAAAAATTCGTAGCACCCGTACCAAGCTTTGTTACACTTTCATACTCAGTAGGTTATTACGTAGTCATGAGAAAAGCAATATTTCAAAATATAAACAAATTCGTTAGGGGAGACCAGGTCGTTTCCACCCCCTGAAGAATTTAAAAATTCGTAGCTCCCGTACCAAGCTTTGTTACACTTTCATACTCAGTAGGTTATTAGGTAGTCATGAGAAAAGCAATATTTCAAAATATAAACAAATTCGTTAGGGGAGACCAGGTCGTTTCCACCCCCTAAAGAATTTAAAAATTCGTAGCTCCCGTCCCAAGCTTTGTTACACTTTCATACTCAGTAGGTTATTTGGTAGTCATGAGAAAAGCAATATTTCAAAATATAAACAAATTCGTTAGGGGAGACCAGGTCGTTTCCACCCCCTAAAGAATTTAAAAATTCGTAGCTCCCGTACCAAGCTTTGTTACACTTTCATACTCAGTAAGTTATTAGGTAGTCATGAGAAAGGCAATATTTCAAAATATAAACAAATTCGTTAGGGGAGACCAGGTCGTTTCCACCCCCTGAAGAATTTAAAAATTCGTAGCTCCCGTCCCAAGCTTTGTTACACTTTCATACTCAGTAGGYTATTAGGTAGCCATGAGAAAAGCAATATTTCAAAATATAAACAAATTCGTTAGGGGAGACCAGGTCGTTTCCACCCCCTGAAGAATTTAAAAATTCGTAGCTCCCGTACCAAGCTTTGTTACACTTTCATACTCAGTAGGTTATTAGGTAGTCATGAGAAAAGCAACATTTCAAAATATAAACAAATTCGTTAGGGGAGACCAGGTCGTTTCCACCCCCTGAAGAATTTAAAAATTCGTAGCTCCCGTCCCAAGCTTTGTTACACTTTCATACTCAGTAGGTTATTAGGTAGTAATGAGAAAAGCAATATTTCAAAATATAAACAAATTCGTTAGGGGAGACCAGGTCGTTTCCACCCCCTAAAGAATTTAAAAATTCGTAGCTCCCGTCCCAAGCTTTGTTACACTTTCATACTCAGTAGGTTATTAGGTAGCCATGAGAAAAGCAATATTTCAAAATATAAACAAATTCGTTAGGGGAGACCAAGTCGTTTCCACCCCCTAAAGAATTTAAAAATTCGTAGCTCCCGTCCCAAGCTTTGTTACACTTTTATACTTAGTAGGTTATTAGGTAGTAATGAGAAAAGCAATATTTCAAAATATAAACAAATTCGTTAGGAGAGACCAGGTCGTTTCCATCCCCTAAAGAATTTAAAAATTCGTAGCTCCCGTACCAAGCTTTGTTACACTTTTATACTTAGTAGGTTGTTAGGTAGTAATGAGAAAAGCAATATTTCAAAATATAAACAAATTCGTTAGGGGAGACCAGGTCGTTTCCACCCCATAAAGAATTTAAAAATTCGTAGCTCCCGTCCCAAGCTTTGTTACACTTTTATACTTAGTAGGTTATTAGGTAGTAATGAGAAAAGCAATATTTCAAAATATAAACAAATTCGTTAGGAGAGACCAGGTCGTTTCCACCCCCTGAAGAATTTAAAAATTCGTAGCTCCCGTACCAAGCTTTGTTACACTTTTATACTTAGTAGGTTATTAGGTAGTCATGAGAAAAGAATATTTCAAAATATAAACAAATTCGTTAGGGGAGACCAGGTCGTTTCCACCCCCTAAAGAATTTAAAAATTCTTAGCTCCCGTCCTAAGCTTTGTTACACTTTCATACTCAGTAGGTTATTAGGTAGTCATGAAAAAGCAATATTTCAAAATATAAACAAATTCGTTAGGTGAGACCAGGTCGTTTCCACCCCCTGAAGAATTTAAAAATTCGTAGCTCCCGTACCAAGCTTTGTTACACTTTCATACTCAGTAGGTTATTAGGTAGTCATGAAAAAAGCAATATTTCAAAATATAAACAAATTCGTTAGGGGAGACCAGGTCGTTTCCACCCCCTAAAGAATTTAAAAATTCGTAGCTCCCGTCCCAAGCTTTGTTACACTTTCATACTCAGTAGGTTATTAGGTAGCCATGAGAAAAGCAATATTTCAAAATATAAACAAATTCGTTAGGGGAGACCAGGTCGTTTCCACCCCCTAAAGAATTTAAAAATTCGTAGCTCCCGTACCAAGCTTTGTTACACTTTTATACTTAGTAGGTTATTAGGTAGTAATGAGAAAAGCAATATTTCAAAATATAAACAAATTCGTTAGGGGAGACCAGGTCGTTTCCACCCCCTAAAGAATTTAAAAATTCTTAGCTCCCGTCCCAAGCTTTGTTACACTTTCATACTCAGTAGGTTATTAGGTAGTCATGAAAAAAGCAATATTTCAAAATATAAACAAATTCGTTAGGGGAGACCAGGTCGTTTCCACCCCCTGAAGAATTTAAAAATTCGTAGCTCCCGTACCAAGCTTTGTTACACTTTCATACTCAGTAGGTTATTAGGTAGTCATGAAAAAAGCAATATTTCAAAATATAAACAAATTCGTTAGGGGAGACCAGGTCGTTTCCACCCCTAAAGAATTTAAAAATTCGTAGCTCCCGTCCCAAGCTTTGTTACACTTTCATACTCAGTAGGTTATTAGGTAGCCATGAGAAAAGCAATATTTCAAAATATAAACAAATTCGTTAGGGGAGACCAGGTCGTTTCCACCCCCTAAAGAATTTAAAAATTCGTAGCTCCCGTACCAAGCTTTGTTACACTTTTATACTTAGTAGGTTATTAGGTAGTAATGAGAAAAGCAATATTTCAAAATATAAACAAATTCGTTAGGGGAGACCAGGTCGTTTCCATCCCCTAAAGAATTTAAAAATTCGTAGCTCCCGTACCAAGCTTTGTTACACTTTTATACTTAGTAGGTTGTTAGGTAGTAATGAGAAAAGCAATATTTCAAAATATAAACAAATTCGTTAGGGGAGACCAGGTCGTTTCCACCCCTAAAGAATTTAAAAATTCGTAGCTCCCGTACCAAGCTTTGTTACACTTTTATACTTAGTAGGTTATTAGGTAGTAATGAGAAAAGCAATATTTCAAAATATAAACAAATTCGTTAGGGGAGACCAGGTCGTTTCCATCCCCTAAAGAATTTAAAAATTCGTAGCTCCCGTACCAAGCTTTGTTACACTTTTATACTTAGTAGGTTGTTAGGTAGTAATGAGAAAAGCAATATTTCAAAATATAAACAAATTCGTTAGGGGAGACCAGGTCGTTTCCACCCCCTAAAGAATTTAAAAATTCGTAGCTCCCGTACCAAGCTTTGTTACACTTTCATACTCAGTAGGTTATTAGGTAGTCATGAGAAAAGCAATATTTCAAAATATAAACAAATTCGTTAGGGGAGACCAGGTCGTTTCCACCCCCTAAAGAATTTAAAAATTCGTAGCTCCCGTACCAAGCTTTGTTACGCTTTTATACTTAGTAGGTTATTAGGTAGTAATGAGAAAAGCAATATTTCAAAATATAAACAAATTCGTTAGGGGAGACCAGGTCGTTTCCACCCCCTAAAGAATTTAAAAATTCGTAGCTCCCGTACCAAGCTTTGTTACACTTTTATACTTAGTAGGTTGTTAGGTAGTAATGAGAAAAGCAATATTTCAAAATATAAACAAATTCGTTAGGGGAGACCAGGTCGTTTTCCACCCCCTAAATAATTTAAAAATTCGTAGCTCCCGTCCCAAGCTTTGTTACACGTTCATACTCAGTAGGTTATTAGGTAGTCATCAGAAAAGCTACTAAGTATGAAAGTGTAACAAAGCTTGGTACGGGAGCTACGAATTTTTAAATTCTTCAGGGGGTGGAAACGACCTGGTCTCCCCTAACGAATTTGTTTATATTTTGAAATATTGCTTTTCTCATGGCTACCTAATAAACCTACTGAGTATGAAAGTGTAACAAAGCTTGGGACGGGAGCTACGAATTTTTAAATTCTTCAGGGGGTGGAAACGACCTGGTCTCCCCTAACGAATTTGTTTATATTTTGAAATAATGCTTTTCTCATGACTACCTAATAACCTACTGAGTATGAAACTGTAACAAAGCTTGGTACGGGGCTACGAATTTTTAAATTCTTCAGGGGGTGGAAACGACCTGGTCTCCCCTAACGAATTTGTTTATATTTTGAAATATTGCTTTTCTCATGGCTACCTAATAACCTACTGAGTATGAAAGTGTAACAAAGCTTGGTACGGGAGCTACGAATTTTTAAATTCTTCAGGGGGTGGAAACGACCTGGTCTCCCCTAACGAATTTGTTTATATTTTGAAATATTGCTTTTCTCATGACTACCTAATAACCTACTGAGTATGAAAGTGTAACAAAGCTTGGTACGGGAGCTACGAATTTTTAAATTCTTTAGGGGGTGGAAACGACCTGGTCTCCCCTAACGAATTTGTTTATATTTTGAAATATTGCTTTTCTCATGAGTACCTAATAACCTACTGAGTATGAAAGTGTAACAAAGCTTGGTACGGGAGCTACGAATTTTTAAATTCTTCAGGGGGTGGAAACGACCTGGTCTCCCCTAACGAATTTGTTTATATTTTGAAATATTGCTTTTCTCATGGCTACCTAATAACCTACTGAGTATGAAAGTGTAACAAAGCTTGGGACGGGAGCTACGAATTTTTAAATTCTTCAGGGGGTGGAAACGACCTGGTCTCCCCTAACGAATTTGTTTATATTTTGAAATATTGCTTTTCTCATGGCTACCTAATAACCTACTGAGTATGAAAGTAACAAAGCTTGGGACGGGAGCTACGAATTTTTAAATTCTTTAGGGGTGGAAACGACCTGGTCTCCCCTAACGAATTTGTTTATATTTTGAAATATTGCTTTTCTCATGGCTACCTAATAACCTACTGAGTATGAAAGTGTAACAAAAGCTTGGGACGGGAGCTACGAATTTTTAAATTCTTCAGGGGTGGAAACGACCTGGGTCTCCCCTAACGAATTTGTTTATATTTTGAAATATTGCTTTTCTCATGGCTACCTAATAACCTACTGAGTATGAAAGTGTAACAAAGCTTGGGACGGGAGCTACGAATTTTTAAATTCTTTAGGGGGTGGAAACGACCTGGTCTCCCCTAACGAATTTGTTTATATTTTGAAATATTGCTTTTCTCATGGCTACCTAATAACCTACTGAGTATGAAAGTGTAACAAAGCTTGGACGGGAGCTACGAATTTTTAAATTCTTCAGGGGGCGGAAACGACCTGGTCTCCCCTAACGAATTTGTTTATATTTTGAAATATTGCTTTTCTCATGACTACCTAATAACCTACTGAGTATGAAAGTGTAACAAAGCTTGGGACGGGAGCTACGAATTTTTAAATTCTTCAGGGGGTGGAAACGACCTGGTCTCCCCTAACGAATTTGTTTATATTTTGAAATATTGCTTTTCTCATGACTACCTAATAACCTACTGAGTATGAAAGTGTAACAAAGCTTGGTACGGGAGCTACGAATTTTTAAATTCTTCAGGGGGTGGAAACGACCTGGTCTCCCCTAACGAATTTGTTTATATTTTGAAATGTTGCTTTTCTCATGACTACCTAATAACCTACTGAGTATGAAAGTGTAACAAAGCTTGGTACGGGAGCTACGAATTTTTAAATTCTTCAGGGGGTGGAAACGACCTGGTCTGCCCTAACGAATTTGTTTATATTTTGAAATATTGCTTTTCTCATGACTACCTAATAACCTACTGAGTATGAAAGTGTAACAAAGCTTGGGACGGGAGCTACGAATTTTTAAATTCTTTAGGGGGTGGAAACGACCTGGTCTCCCCTAACGAATTTGTTTATATTTTGAAATATTGCTTTTTCATGACTGCCTAATAACCTACTGAGTATGAAAGTGTAACAAAGCTTGTGGGTAGCTACGAATTTTTAATTCTTCAGGGGGTGGAAACGACCTGTCTCCCCTAACGAATTTGTTTATATTTTGAAATATTGCTTTTTCATGACTACCTAATAACCTACTGAGTAAAAGTGTAACAAAGCTTGGTACGGGAGCTACGAATTTTAAATTCTTCAGGGGGTGAAACGACCTGGTCTCCCTAACGAATTTGTTTATATTTTAATATTGCTTTTCTCATTACTACCTAATAACCTACTAGTATGAAAGTGTATAACAAAGCTTGGGACGGAGCTACGAATTTTAAATTCTTTATGGGTGGAAACGACCTGGTCTCCCCTAACGAATTTGTTTATATTTTGAAATATTGCTTTTCTCATTACTACCTAATAACCTACTGAGTATAAGAAAGTGTAACAAAGCTTGTACGGGAGCTACGAATTTTTAATATTCTGCAGGGGGTGGAAACGACTGGTCTCCCCTAACGAATTTGTTTATATTTTGAAATATAGCTTTTCTCATTACTACCTAATAACCTACTAAGTAAAAAGTGTAACAAAGCTTGGTACGGGAGCTACGAATTTTTAAATTCTTTAGGGGGTGGAAACGACCTGGTTCCCCTAACGAATTTGTTTTATATTTTGAAATATTGCTTTTCTCATGGCTACCTAATAACCTACTGAGTATGAAAGTGTAAACAAAGCTTGGGACGGGAGCTACGAATTTTTAAATTCTTTAGGGGTGGGAACGAACCTGGTCTCCCCTAACGAATGTGTTTATATTTTGAAATATTGCTTTTCTCATTACTACCTAATAACCTACTGAGTATGAAAGTGTAACAAAGCTTGGACGGGAGCTTACGAATTTTTAAATTCTTTAGGGGGTGGAAACGACCTGGTCTCCCCTAACGAATTTGTTTAT